>JAJOZX010004107.1:0-77500 GCA_023014485.1 Bathynomus jamesi | reverse complement strand
ATTAGTACAATTTATTCCTTTGGGGAGAAAGTTCTGATAATGCTGGCAAGATAAATTTGGTCGGAGCAGCAGACTGTGCAGGTTGAAACATGTTTGTACCTGTTCAGACATGAGCCTAGTTTCTGTGTGTAGAGCAGCTCCAAGTCAGTCTGCTTGTAAATGTCACAGTGTTAACAGCTAGTGTCTGTTGCTTCTTGTTAATTTTACACCAGTGTTGTATTCATATAGATGTTTTGTAATGCCGCGGAACTGTCTGAATCATCCTAATTCCTTTTATGTATGTGGTGATCTAACTTTAAAATCCCAGAAACGTAACTTTACACCATTAGTAAAAAAATGCTATGAACTTTATTTCGGATGTAAAGTAGGCGATCAGGACAAGAGTTGGGCCCCTCACATTTGTTGTGTGACATGTGTAAGACTACTTACAGGATGGCTAAACGGTTCACGTCACATGCCATTTGCTATTCCAATGATTTGGAGGGAACCCAAAGATCACACAACAGACTGCTATTTCTGCCTGGTAAATACAAAGGGGATCACTTCAAAAACAAAGAGCCTTATGAAATACCCTAATCTACCGTCTGCAATGAGACCAGTTGCCCACAGTGCTCAATTTCCAGTACCAAATCCTCCTGAACATGTAAGTTTAAGTGATGAGGAATCAAACGTAGCTGTAGCATATCACGAGGAAAAAGATGAAGACATTTCTGATCCAACATTCCAGGCTACCTGTTCCTCCAATTAACCACATTTACTGTCACAAGGGGATCTAAATGACCTAGTTCGTGATTTGAAATTATCTAAGAAGCAGGCTGAACTTTTAGGTTCAAGATTAAAGGGTTGGAATCTACTGCAACGTGACACTAAAGTTTGTTTTTTCCGCAGCCGCCATGATGAATTCAAAGAATGGTTCTCCCATGAAGATGGACTTGTGTTTTGTAAAGATGTTAATTCAGTCATGGGGGCTCTTGGTCATGAACATAACGTGGATGAGTGGCGATTGTTCATTGACTCCTCAAAAGTCAGCTTGAAAGCAGTCCTTCTTCACAATGGAAATAAATTTCCTTCTGTACCTATTGCACATGCTGCAAACATGAAAGAGTCATACGACAACATGAAGTTGCTTTTAGAAAAGTTTCAGTATCAGAAATATAAGTGGAATATCTGTGGAGATCTGAAGGTCATTGCACTTTTGCTAGGGTTGCAGCTAGGTTACACCAAGTACTGTTGTTTTTTATGTGAGTGGGACAGTAGGGACAAGCAAAACCACTACGTTAAGAAGGATTGGCCAAAACGCTCCTCACTTGTTCCAGGCAAGAAAAATGTTGTGAATAGTTCACTTGTTGACCCTGAGAAAGTGTACCTTCCTCCTTTGCATATCAAGCTTGGACTTATGAAAAACTTTGTTAAAGCGATGGATAAAGCGCAAACAGGATTCACATACTTGAGAAATAAGTTTCCCCGGATCAGTGATGCCAAGATTAAAGAAGGCATTTTTGTAGGCCCTCAGATCAGAGAATTGTTAAGAGATGAGAGATTTGAAGGAGAGTTGAATGAAGTTGAGAAAGCTGCGTGGCAGAGTTTCAAAAGTGTCTGCACAAATTTTTTTGGGAAATCACAAAGCCGAAAACTATCCTGAAATAGTAGGAGATCTTCTTAAGTCTTACCAAGCAATGGGGTGCAATATGTCATTAAAGGTTCATTTCTTGGACTCTCACTTTGTACGAATTTAGGGTATTTTGGGGTTGCTGAATTCCAAAATGAAAGTAGTTTTTCCGATTTGGCTCTAGTTCTTGAGATAATGAATACCCTCAATTAATAGGAAACGTAACCATAACGCGTGCATATGGGAAACTACCGGAACATTCTACAGTAGATGGTGAGACCGAATAAAATGCCATTATATATTTCATGTGTTTACTTTTGTATGATTTGAGACAATTTCAATGCGATTTGTAAGTAGGCTCCGCCTGAACATTACATTTTTTGCATTTTTACGTGTTTCAATGGGGTACCAATTATCTCATAAACTAGAGCCAATCTAGCAAAACCGATGTCATATTCGGAATCAGCACCACAAAGTTACCCCAAAATCACTCTAATATGATTGGCAATAAAATGAGTGTTGACCAGTGTTATCGAATAATTCTTCTACAGTCATAAAAAGCGACCAAACCACGTACATACAGAGTTCACTTCAATTTTCTGCTAGAGCTGCAGCACTAAAATCAAAGGGCCTGAACTACAGACTGCAAAAAGGATTCTATGTCCATATGCATCAATTCATTTGACATGAAGTGACTGAAATGAGACTTGTAAGAAAAAAGAACAGATCTCCAAAATGTCTTAAGCCTGCATATCATCTCATTCACTCTTTTTTATCTTCTCTTTACAATGGCGTTTGTAAGCAGGAATTTTCGTCGTCATACGCCCAACGTAGGCCAATTTATGCGATTAACGTAGAATTTTGTTGTGACATAAAAAACCTCAGGGAACCATTCTGAGTTCATTCCCATCATGAAACGGACATGTTATGTGCCTTGAAAAGTGGACGCTCAAGTCTGCCAGTTGAAGTTTAAGTTTTGGTTTTTGGCTAAAAATATAATAGTTACCCCTTTTTCTGTGATGTATTCAATCTGACGTGAAGGCAGCGAGTCTTTTGCTTATATTGAGGTTCTAAATGTAGCTGAGCTAGGCTGCTTTAAACCCTAGATCCTATCCCAAAGCTAGATCCTATCTGCTTTGCAGATAGCTGGTGAGGGAAGCTATATTTTTGGGACCTCTTTGCGAGTGACCCGTTGCCCACGTCGGGCTAGCATCATGAAAAAGAAAAAACTATAGTATTTTGTCATTTACCATTACTTATTCGGACTATAGTGGATTTAATTTTCCTAGAAGAGTTCCTTGTTCCATGCACGGTCTGTGTGTGTCATATATATATATATATATATATATATATATATATATATATATATATATATATATAATGAAGCGAATTAATCTATACAGCATTTTACCGAGTGTTTCTTTGTGAAGGAAATTAGCTGCCCATCGCTAGGCTGAAATTCCCACAAATATCCCCCAATTATCACCTGCGGCCACACTCGCGAGCACCAATTAGTGAGAAGTATACAGCGTGCCACATTCCCCATCCCCAAAGTAACGGAGAATACTTTCCCTCACTCAGTTTGAGTCAACCCCAACCCAATACCTCCCATAATACCCTTTTGAGTCAACTTTGTGCACCAGCGGCTACCTTCTATTAGTAACATGGCAATGGTAAATAAATTCCTGCAACTTTGTGGTGTGTGTAACAATGTAACAGATGAGGCAAAAGCGATGAGGTGCGATCTCTGCCAGTCGCTTTCTGATTTGAAAAGCCTGAGATGGAAAGATGAAGAAATCTCTCTCATAACGAAGGAAAGCAACTTAATGGGATAGTTTTTCTGCGAAAACTGCTTGACCGAAATAAACTCTTTTACGGTATTTAAATCAGAAAGAGACCAAGAGGTGAAAGTAAAAGAGGAAAGTTTGAATAATGAAAAGAGAAAAACAGAAGAAACGAAGAAAAGCAAAGAGAAATAAGTCAAATATCGTCACACAACGAGGTCGAAAACATACAGGCAGCAGATAGTATAAAGGCAACGAAGGACATTAGCACAAATAGCACAAGTAGAAAAAGAGAAACGTGCACTCAAGAAAACAAAGTGAAGCTGTTCCCCAATAAGGAGCGAAAAACAAAGGCCCTGAGTAAATATGGGGAAGGAATTGTATGCAGATATTATGTAAAAGATATCTGCAGATATAAGAGAGGACAATGTATCATATATATGAACATCCCCCCATATGCAATTTCTTCTACAATAATGGTCATTGTAAATTCAGAGACAGATGCAGATTCTACCACTCGGACATTTGCAGGACTTACGCAAAATACGGAACCTGGAAATACTGGAAAAAATCCTACTATCAACATCTTCCGACGAACCCAAAAGATAAAGTTTAAAGGACAATAGGAATAACAATAGGAACAAAAAGCGAACAAAATTTTTTCAACATCGCAAACACAATACGGCTGCTAAATGTCATACAGTGCAGTCGATACAGCTGGGAACCCCAGAGCCAAACCGCTTCCCGGCAAGAAGCTACCAGAACAGGTAGGCGGAAACGGATCTCTCTCTGAAGACCATAGGGCAACTAAACAAGCGATATCGAAGGAAATTGAACTTGAAATGCACAAAGGGGAACGCAAAACAAATAACATAATTATTGTCCTGGCTAATATTCAAGGAATAAAACCAACCACTCGCTCAACAAAGTTTTGTACCTGAAAGGATTTATGGACGAAACAAAGGGGAACATCGCATGCGTCACATAAACTTACCTTAAAGATTGCCAAGGAAATTGTGAAAACTGAATATTCTATCGATAAGAAAGAGATAAATATTGAAGGGTTTCAACTTACTGTAGTAAGAGGAGATAGAGCAGCGAGACGTAAAGTAGCTGTGCTATATCCGTACATGAAGGTCATATGACAGAGACGGTAATAAGTCAATCAACAATCTTTGTGGAACTCCGAGCAGTGAAAATACTGTATAAAAACTAAACGTGATACTGATAGTCATCTATAGATTTCCAAACACTCCAACCGAAATTTCACGGATGCCATTGATGATATGAGAAACCTAATAAAGGCCACAAACACTCCATCCCCCAATGAAATGCTCTTTTGTATTTATAAATACAAAAAGGTGGCTTGGAATATATATATGCACCAGGATAAGGGGGCCAGAAGAGAAGACCAGGAGCAAACAAAAATGTTGATGGCTCTCACAAACGAGTTTATGCTGTCACAGGAGATAAGAAAATACCAGAAAAAATAACTGCGTATATCTGGTATTCACGAATAACACGAACTTGATTGCCGATATAAAAATAACCCCAACTATTATCTCAGACCACAACTTAATCGAGGTATCAACAAATATGACGACAACATTAAAATACAATACACATACTGAAGAAAGAAGCAAATTTGGGGCTTTCAGCTTAAACTTCAAGACTATAAATTGGGAAGTAATCAGATCACACATGGCCCAAATAGAGTGGAAAACAGTTTTAGAGAATAAAACAACTGAAGAAATGCTAACAACCTTGGAAGAAAAGACGCTGAGGATTTTAGAAAAATATGCGCTGAAAGCACAGCAAAATGAAAGAGGAACTGGCTAGAGAGGCAACAGAGAAGAATATCCCGCAAAAGAAAGAGAGTGGAGGCGAAGTTAGCTAATTGCGGAGATAACAATGCCATGAAAGTAATACAAGAAAAACTGGAGAGTATCGATAGGGAAACACAAACTCTGATTAAGGGCCATGCGGAGAGGGGAGATGAAAAGGCGGTTGAAGCAATAAAAGAAAATCCAAAATACTTCTATAGCTATGCGAAAAGGAAAACAAAAACGCGCGCCATTACTTGGCCCTTAAGGAAAGGAAATAATGAACTAACCGACGATCTAAAAGAAATATCTGAAACATTCAGAGCCCAGTATGAATCAGTCTTCAGTACCCTCAAAACGTGAGAAAGCGATACCTGACATAGATGCATTCTTTGAAGAGGAATTGCAAGGAGATTATATAACAGACTTTAATTTTCACCCAGAAGATGTAGCGAGAGCTATAGGACAAATGAAATCACATTCAGCTGCGGGTCCGGAGAAATGGAACGTATTATTGATTAAAAACTGTAAAACTGAAATAGCTACACCCTTATAGTGGATATGGAGAAGATCCCGAGACACTGGGAAAATACGGGCATCTTGCAAAGAGCAAACATTGTCCCTATATATAAAGGAGGGGATAGATCTCAAGCAAAGAACTATAGACCAGTGTCATTGACGTCCCACCTCACCAAAGTATTTGAAAGAATAGTTAGAGAGAAAATCTATGATTTCTTGAAGACATTGGAAAGCTTCAACGAAAATCAGCAAGGATTCCGATCAGAAAGATCATGCTTGTCACGACTTATAAAGCACTATAACAATAGCCTCGATGCACTGGAAAGTAATGAAAACTTCGATGTCATATATATGGATTTTGCTAAAGCTTTCGACAAATGTGATCATGATATAATAGCACATAAAATTAAATATATGGGAATAACAGGCAAACTTGGAAAATGGATCTAGAACTTCCTCACAGAATGTTTACAGGTTGTCAAAATTCAAGGTATTGGTATATCATCATTAGAATCAGAAGTACGCAGCTCAGTACCACAAGGTACAGTACTGACCACCCCACTCCTATTCATTACCATGGTAACAGACATACTGTAGACAGTGGAGTAAGCAGCAACGGTATAGTAACATCCTTTGCAGACGATTCAAAGCTCAGCAGAAAAATCAACAATGCAGAAGAGGTGGAGGCCTTGCAGAGGGACACGAACAAAATATACAAATGGTCAGAAGACAACACCATGACATTTAACATCGAGAAATTTCAGCTCTTCAGATATGGTAGAAATGAGGAAGTTAAACAGACTGTATATTATGCTCCAGATAAACAAGAAATTCAGAGAGGCGATCGATTTGGGGGTAATAATGACCGATGATGCGAAATTCCAAACACAAAATCAGATAACGTTAAACAAACCAAAAAGAGTCGCGGGACAGGTACTAAGAACGTTTAAAAGAAGGGACAAGACAGTACTGATTTCCCTGCTAAAAACACTGATCTTACCCAAACTTGAATACTGCTCAGTCTTGACGTCCCCCATATAAAAAGCAAGAAACTAATAATCTACAAGAAACTCAGAGACATTTCACAGCTAAGATTGATGGCTGCAAAGAACTCAACTACTGAGAAAGACTACATAACTAAATCTGTACCGTCTGGAAAGAAGACGAGAGGTACACCATAATCTACATATGGAAAATGATCGAAAAAATGGTACCAAACCTCAAACTAAACCCAATTACTACCCAAATGTGTATTGTTCCCAAATTAAAGGCCCGACAAGGAACCTCTTCAACACTGAAGGTAAATAGCTTGGTTGTCAGGGGGCCAAGACTTTTTAACCAGCTTCTAAAGGACCTCAGGAATGTTACAGGGGTTAAAGTTGACGTCTTCAAACAAAGACTAGATGCCTGGCTCAGAACGGTACCAGATGAGCCGGGTGTACCTGGTTATGTGGGGTGGAGAGCGCAAGAGAGCAACTCGCTTCTCCACCAAACTAGGCCTACATGCGGGGCCACTTACTTGACTTTCGTGTGAAGAGAAACCAACACACGGAACTTCAAAGAGGTTAAAGAGGTTATGCGCCTCGATGGTGTATTGGTTAGCGTCGCTAACTTCGAATCCATCCGCCGTGGAATTGAGAGCCGGTGACGGCAGGCGGCGCGCTGCAAAATCCAGCTGTTCATCCTTCTACACAATAAAAATAAAATTGGGTTGATAGAGAAATGGGTACCCTGGGTAGCCTAGTGGTTAAGACGCTGGGCTGCTGGTGGGGCGTGGTTCGGATCCAACGTTAAACTAGGTCTAATGTGCAGTGACAAGCTTGACCTTAATCAGAATGAACATTTCGGGTGGAAGTTAACCAAGGTTATATATATATGAGGGATGGCATACTGGTATAGTTATAAGTACCGGTAGTGTTTGAAATAAATGAGGGTATGGGAATATGCATGAAAAAATTCTCAACAAGGCATTGATATAAGTATAAGAAGTAATGTAACAATGAGTATCAAACAATCACAAGTATTCTTTGCGAATAATACAGTATATATATATATATATATATATATATGTATATATAAAAAGAGCCTAAAATAGGAATTCACTTTCCACCTTTTATTTCGCTACTCAAAAGGTTGTTAGTTTGATGATGAAAATGATCCAAATAGCAAAACTGTGTAAAAATAACCCAAACACCATGTAAATCCGAAGGTCATTTTTTTTTTAGAAAAAATAAGAATGACAAAAGAACAATTGTCCCTCTTTATAAGAAAAGAACGGACTTTGCAGATATATGCACACCAACAGTACATGCAACATTCACCTACCCAACCACCCACACTTAACTCTTAGTACCCAATGGTACTAAGAGCCACATCATTATTCTCAAATGCAAAGGCCGAACCAATAACACCGACAAGTTACCGACAATATCGAGCGGATACCGACCATCAAACCCAACCGAGCACCAATACTATTAAATTTATTCTGTACAAATATACAAGGTCTGTACATTGACAAAACAGATTGTAAATTGCAATACCTACAAAATCTAGTTCTGAAAACAGATATGGATATAATGTATACTTAACAGAAACACTTGCAGCAGTGTGAAAAGGGAATTGAAAATTGTATCGAAAACACTGAAATAGCATTAAAGGATTGCAACATATACAGAGCAGATATACTGCATGTGCAAGAAAAGGAAGAGTCTGTTGTATTTATTTGAAAAACATATACACAGGTGAAATGAAACCAAATAAATCAAACAGGACAGTCGAAATTCTTATTTTAGAAGTAAAAGAATTAAACTTAATCATTTTTAGTATGTACACCAAATACCACAAAAGTGAATTTCATTTCGCTACAAATGAGATTGATAACACGTTAAAATCACCTAAAACCCCAGCACTAATTTTGAATATATTAATTTGTGCGGATTTCAACTTTCCATTCATAATATGGAAGTGATAAAGTTATATATGTTGAGATGTTCCAAAGTTTAGGAAAGAAAATAAAACTCATGGAAAAATGCTATTAGATATTATGGAAAATTATGCTCTTACCCAGGAAATGTGTGTAGTGACTCAAAAAGCGAACGTTTTGGATTTCATTTTAACAAATAATAATGACATAACAATAAATAAAAATGAAACGCAAACCAGTTTTTATGATAACACTGGACAAAAAATTAGAAATCTTTTCCTGTTCCTCAAATAAAATAAGGTGATTCTGGTAGATTTTTGCACGCAGAATACGAATATGGCTGAAAAATGTTTCCATCGCACACAATTTGTAAAAAAATTGATTTTTTTTTTTTTTTCAAAAACAGGAATATGTATGTATAATTGGCAGCATTAAAACTACTCTTTTCGGGAGGTAGTGGGGCCGGAGATGGTACTGTGGCACTGACATGGTTAAAATAGCAGTTAGATGAATTGCACCTAATGGAGAGACTAGTGGTTTATCAGCAAATGGGGGATACAACTAGAAACAATGGAACGGGAGGGGTCATATATATGACTGTGGGTGACAGAAAAATTTCACTATTATTTTCGAAATCACCACTAAAAAGTCAGTAAGGAACACTCAACACTACCAGAGGAACAGAATCTTTGTTAAACAGTGTTTTCATATATAAATGTTTTAATGACTTCAATACTTATTTGTATATTTAAATGTGTTGAATGTTTTTTGTAGTGTAAACTTAATAATATGTAAGTTAAACGACCAAGAAGATTATTACGATTCCTCTGTGAAATATTTGGATCAAAGTATATTTATTATGAATAAACAAAGAAGCAAAGTATTAAATTTTTTAATCGGAAAGAGTTTCAACCATTTCTTGTTGATCACTGCTTCCACTCGCATCGTTATAAGTAAAAAATTCTAAAGAAAAAATTCTACTTATTGAAATAAACTCAATGGCTTATTACTACAATAAGCCTATTTGCCTCCAGAAGGCATTCTTACAATATCATACATTCACCAATCATTTCCAAGGGGAGACAATACCTGAAGCGATAATAGAAATTTCAGTTTGAAACAACGTACTCAAAACGTACTCAAAGCAACGTACTCGAAACACGAAACAAAATTTTTATATGAAGTAATTACCGGTATGAAGTCTCTTCGCTGATGAAGTAACATACGATGATTTATTTATGCGAAAACGAATGGATTATCGCCAAGATGGTGTTATAACTTTGAGACGATTAATGTAAACATACCCAGAAAAGGAACCAAATTTTAGATACAAATATTTTATTGGTTTAAAGCACTAACGTTTATTTGCGCGAGAAGCGTATGTTTTCCTTAAAAATAAGTGTTTGAAATCCTTTAATGACTGGGAATTTCAAGATGACTTACGTAAACATGTTTGGGAAAGGAAGCATACTTGACTAAATTTTCACAATCAAGTAAGTGTGTCGTCAAAAATATTGAAACTACTGTAGAATAAATCTAAATATACATACTGTAAGTGAAGCATATTACGCTTATTAGGATTTTCGTCTTAATCGTATAAATATCAAAGAATAATAATAATCAGTCAGGAGAGCCAAACACTGAAACACCGCTCAGGTCAGACGAACGCAGTTCATTGCGGTACCTCCTGAATTATTATTACCAGCATGTTCTGGATTCGAACACCCAATCTCAGAGTTTTTACTTCGATTACTGGGAAACGTTGTTACCAAATGGGTCGCGGGCGCTGGCACTTAAATATTTAAGTATTGAAAAATGTATCTTATTACGAACTTTTTCGAGTCCAGTCCGAAAGTCAAAAGACTGGACGCTGGACTGAAAATGTAAATTTTATTTCATTTTTAATTAAATTAATTTTTGCCAACTAGACTTTCATTCAATAAAGTAATCGTGATGATTATTCGTACAGAGTTTAATCCAATTTTTTTTCACAATTTTCTTATTCACTTGATTTAATGAATGAAAATTTTCGTTTCAGATAAATAAATGCAACATAGACAAATGTAATAATGAAATGTTTAATAAAACCCTATTAAAAATACTGTTTGTCAGAGAGTTTGTAAATGAAGTAAAGATAAATATATGTATCTATGAATAAACAAATCTAATATACTAAACTGCATATATTGAGGCAGAAAGAAATGCGAGATAAAATTAATTTTATATTTTTCATTCGTCCGTAATAAGGAAGTTTTAACACAAATTGAATAATCTATTTAACTAAATTATCTTTATGTAAATCCCATTATTAAATGTTTTCCCTTCATAATGTCCTATACCCCGAGATTGGAATTTTCTTTGAAGATGACATTTTTTTATGGAGCAAGTGTCGTCAGTTGATGAAAATATTTTCAGCAAACCTCGAAGTTTGGCAAAATACTTTTCATGAAATTTATTTCTTGGTGAACATAATGTCATCACTTTTTTCTTGAGGAAACTTCAGCGACATTATTTGAATTATTGAACAATATGCAGACAATTTTGTGTCTATATTACATTGGCAGCGTTCAATAGCATCCAATGTTGTCTGTAGAATGTCTGCATAAAGAGGATGTGCAGTGATTATTACTTATTGAACAATAATAATGAAGGTTTAATATGTAGAAGTCCTTCGGTGCTATATCCGCCAGGATAGCGTAATGGTAAAGCGCCAGACTGTTAATCTGAATATCCTGGATTGGAGTCTCACCCGGACTTCAGGTTTCTGCGAAGGTCGTTCATTCTGACGAACTTCCACCACATTAATGTAAACAACATAAATCATAAAGGTGTAAATGTAACTTTAATTATGTTAGTAGTATGGCCGCAAAAATGTAGAGTGCAGATCAATTGCATGCAAGATGATCAATGTTGAAAAGGGGAGGGGGTAGGGGTATGGGGAGTGGGGGAAGGGTTATACAACAAGGGGGGTGTAGTCCCCCAAGTTGCATGAAGGGGAGAGAAGTGAGAGAGGAGGAGGAGATGTTCATGCTGGCATGTCTCTTCGCATAATGAAGTTCTTGACAGCATCAGTTGGATAGAAGGCATAATCAACCAACTGGCTTAGAAGGCGTAATTAGCTTAGAAGGCGTAGTATATATATATATATGTATATATATATGAAAATTATTTCACGAAAGTAACACGTGGAAAATATTTATGATGAATAAAACCACGAAGGAAAGGAAACACAGAATGGTGCTCAAGCACTTTCGTCTAATGACATCCTCAGGAACACTGATGATGTCATTAGACGAAAGCGCTTGAACACCATTCTGTGTTTCCTTTCCTTCGTGGTTTTATTCATCATATATATATATATATATATATATATATATATATATATATATATATATATACTCTATATATATATATATATTAAAGCAGAGAGATGTTTTCATGCCTCATAACATAATGAAGTGTCACCCCAGCCAGGAGAGAGTGCAAGAATCTAGAGCCAGTTGGCTTAGAAGGAGTAATCAGCCAGTTGACTTAGAAGACGTAGTGTATACATATATACATATATGCATGTATACATAAAAATACATGTATGTATATATATATATATATATATATATATATATATATATATATATATATATATATATATTAGAAGGGAATAATCTACTCGGCGGTTTATTCTGTTTGCACCCGAAAGTGTATAAAGTATCAGTGAATCCGTGCATATAAATTATAAAGTGAATTTCATTAAAATAAAGAAAGTGCAATATACAGGGTGGGCCGTAAGTTTCCATACATAGGAAAAATTAAACGTTTGTTTTTATGTTTCAGATACCCTAAGAATATGCGTTTGACGAAAGAGCAACGAATTGAAATCATACTGATGGCTGGGTCGGGAAGCAGTCGCATGGTTGCAATGAACTTTAACAGACAACATGGAACGAACATCACACACTGGCTGAGTCCGACGAAGATGCAAGGTGCTGGTAAAGTGATGGTGTGGGCCGGGATATGGGGTGACAGAATTATTGGACCAATTTTTGTCAGTGGAAATCTTAATGCCGAAAGGTATCTTAACATGTTGCAAGAAGAGATTTTCCCATCCCTGCTAAACGAGGAAGGTAACTTCCCAGTTTACTTCCAGCAAGATGGAGCTCCACCTCATTATGGTCTTCACGTGCGTCGGTATTTGGATCAGCAGTTTCCGGATGCTTGGATTGGTCGGCGTGGTCCTGTGGAGTGGCCTCCCAGATCCCCAGATCTCACCCCCCTTGATTTCTATCTTTGGGGGCACTTGAAGGCCATGGTGTATCAGGAAAAGATACGAGACATAAATCATCTAAAGGAACGTATCACCAACGCCATTACAAGCATAACGTCAACTGTGCTAATGCGTGTTCATCAACAGTGGGGAACACGTATTGAAATGTGTTTTCAAAACAATGGCAACCATGTAGAGCATATTATATAAATAAAAATGGTTGTCCATAAAAAAATGTTTATTTTTCCTATGTATGGAAACTTACGGCCCACCCTGTAGTTTACATAATTTATCACCAATTTTAACGTATATATTCAAAACGAAATACGGTTGGCATTCGAGAAAGTTTGAAACAAAGCAGGAAAAAGGTCATAAAACAAAGGTCAGAAAACCCTCGAAATACCCTCGACCATCGAAAGGAAAGAAACAGAAATAAAAATAAAAATAAATAAAGAATTTGTGTGGGTATTTCTTCTTACGCTAATTAAGGAATAGCATGGATATGGGTCCAAATTCTCACTTAATCTGTAATTTGTGCAATTAGTAACAACGGAAAGCCTAGCGATTAGATGTGATTTCTCCAACGATTAAACGACTTTAACTGCATGAATTGGAATGATCGGAAATAACTCTTGTCTCGAACGCGAAACAAGTCGTGGGGATCAAATTTCTATGTGGCGCATGTACACAGACTGTAAATTCTTTCGCGGTCTTTAAAGAAATGGAGATAGCAGACTCGAAAGTTACAAAAAAGAATGAAATAATGGGGACGCATGTGTCCGAAATGGTCCCAACGAAAAACGGTGGATGAGAGAGAAGACGAAATAACGTAATACGGAAGGAAGACATAGATGAAAGGAAAGAAATAAGTAAAAGTGGCGAAGTAGACAAACGGTCCAACGAGCGAAATGATAAAAAGATAATAACTTAAAACGTAGAAAATAAACAGCCAAAGAAAAATGATGATAATGCCAAAACTAAGAACTTGGTAAATAATAAGAAAGAAAGCAGAAGCGTAGAAAATATCGTATGCAAATACTACGCGAAAGGAAACTGCAGATATCGGGATGGGCAATGCATATATGCACATCCCACATTATGCAAAACGCATTACACAAGTGGATATTGCAAGTTTGATAAGAAATGCATGTTCCACCATCTTACGGTCTGCAACACTTATGAAAGATATGGGAGTTGCAAATACGAAAAAAAATGCCGATACCACCACCCTCAAAGGAACGCACGAGGGAACAGAAAAAACGAACATCAAAGAAGAGTGGAATTTTTTAGACGCAGCCAACACATTTCAGCTGCTAAATACTCTCCAGCAATTACAAAACCAGCTGACAAATATAAATATAGAAATCCGAGAGCCGGACAGAAGGTACGAACAAAGACACTTCATGCGTTATCGGGACAACAGGTACCGACAAAGATAAAAAGAGGTAAATTCTCGGAGGACCACAAGGCAACGAAACCGGCACCCCCATCGGAAAACAAAGCGGAACCACCTGTATGCGAAAAAGAAAGAGAAAAAATAAAAATAATCCTAGCCAACATACAGGGCCTTAAATCAAACCAGTCCACGAACAAAGTTGCATACCTGAAAGGACTCATGCAAGAAGCCGGAGCAGACTTTGCATGCCTCACGGAAACTCATCTAAAGGACTGCCAGGCGAACTGTGAAAATTGTGAGTCCTGTATTGACAAAAAAGAAATACAAATTGACAACTATAACATCCTCCGAGCCGACAGAACAGTGAGACGTAAAGGAGGATGTGCTATTTACACACGCGAAAGGCACATAGCAGAAATGGTTATAAGTACCTCAAACAACTACGTAGAATGTGTAGCAGCAAAAATTGAAAAATTAAATATGGTACTAATTGTAATGTACAGACCCCCAAACACGCCAACCTCAAAATTTTCAGATTCCATTACAGAGGTAAGAAACTTAGTAAAAGATCTACACTCTCCAACCCCAAATATTTTTCTCTGTGGTGATTTTAATTTCCCATTCATGAAATATAAAAGATAGGAAAAAAATATATGTATCCACCAGGACAAGGGGGGCACACGAGAAGACCAGGAGCAGTAAAAATGCTACTAGCTTTAGCTGATGAATTTATGTTAACGCAAGAAATAACAGAAAACACAAGAAAAAACAACTGCCTAGATTTGGTATTCACAAACAACAGTAATCTTAATTGATAATGTAGAAATCTCCCCAACTATGATATCAGACCACAATATCATTGAAATAACAATAATATAAAGGCAACAGGAAAGGAAAGAACACGCACAACAGAACGAAGCAAATTCGAAATTTTTAATTTTCACTCCAAAGCTATAAACTGGGAAGATGTGACATCCAGCATGGAAGTAATAGATTGGAAAACCATTTTCGAGGCCAAGACAACGGAAGAGATGCTAATGACGTTAGAGGAGAAGACGTTAGAAATTGTGGAAAAACATGTCCCAAAGATACAACAAAGAGGAAAGAGAAGCAGGTTCGAAAGACAAAAGAGGGCATTGTTCCGAAAGAGAAAAAGAGTGATGCAAAATTAAGTAATTGTAAAATGACAACATCAGAAAAATATTAAATGATAAACTACAAAGTATCGATGTCGTCATACAGGAACAAATCGAGAAGCATACAGAAAAAGAAGATGACGCTATAGAAGCGATAAAGGTTAACTCAAAGTACTTCTATAATTTCGCAAAAAGAAAGTCGAAAAACCAAGCGACTATCGGACCTTTAAAAAATGAGAACAGTGATTTATCTGATGATCTAACAGAAGTATCTGAAATATTAAAAGCTCAGTATGAATCATCTTTCAGTATCCCAAAAACTGACAAATTGATTTGCGATAGAAACGCGTTCTTTGAAGAAGAACTATAAGGGGAAAGCATAACGGATTTCGACTTTACGACGGATGATATTACACAAGCCATAGGGAAACTAAAAACACTCAGCGGAAGGACCGGATAAATGGAATGCCACACTGATCAAAAACTGCAAGAATGCAATCGCTGAGCCCCTATACTGGATATGGAGACGATCATTAGACACGGGAGAAATACCGGGCATCCTGAAGAGCGTGAACATAGTCCCAATATATAAAGGAGGAGATCGATCCGAGGCCAAAAACTATAGGCCAGTGTCGCTTACATCTCATCTCACTAAAATATTTGAAAGAATAGTTAGACAGAAAATCTATGACTTTTTGGAAACTCGGAAAAAATTCAATGATAACCAACACGGGTTTCGATCAGGCAGATCATGCCTATCACAACTAATGGAAAACTACAACAACATCATTGATTCACTTGAAAGTAATGAAAACTATGATGTACTATACACAGACTTTGCTAAAGCGTTCGACAAGTGTGACCACGGAATCATAATACATAAACTGAAATATATGGGAATAACAGGAAAAGTAGGGAAATGGATATATAATTTCCTTAGTGAGCGGAGGCAAGTCGTTACAGTACAAGGAGTATCTTCATCAGAATCAGAGGTCCTCAGCTCAGTACCGCAAGGAACAGTATTAGCTCCACTACTCTTCATAATCATGCTAACTGACATAGATGAGGACGTTACCAGAGACAACACAGTAACATCCTTTGCGGATGACACAAAGATCAGTAGAAAAATAAGAACCCCAGAAGACATAGGATCTCTACAAACCGACATAAACAAAATCTACAAGTGGACTGAAGACAACAATATGAAGTTTAACACCGAGAAATTTCAGCTATTACGGTACGGAAAAAGAGAAGACCTAAAGTGCATGGAATATTATACCCCAAATGGACACGAAATTCAGAGAAATTCCAGAGCAAAAGATTTAGGGGTTGTAATGACAGATGATGCGAAATTTGAAACACAAAATAAGATAGCAGTAAACAGAGCAAAGAGAATAACGGGTCAGATATTGAGAACCTTTAAACGAAGGGATAGGAATGTAATGATTCCTCTACTGAAAACTCTGATCATACCCAAATTAGAATACTGCTCGGTCCTAACTTCCCCATATAAAAAAGAAGACATTAGACAGCAGGAGGGGATCCAAAGAAGCTTCACAGCCAAGATCAATGGGTGCAAAGAACTAAATTACTGGGAAAGGTTACGAGAACTAGACCTATATTCACTGGAAAGGAGAAGAGAGAGATACACCATTATTTACACTTGGAAAATAATGGAGAAACTACTCCCTAATCTTACTCTGAATCCCATAACTCCCCAAACAACGATGGAAAGTAGAAGCGGTAGACTGTGTCGTATTCCCAAATTGAAGGCGAGACAGGGAACATCCTTAACCCTGAAAGAAAATAGTTTTGTAGTGAGAGGACCAAAACTGTTTAATCAGTTGCCCAAAGATCTAAGAAACACGAAGGGAGTTGCAGTGGAAATCTTCAAAAGAAGACTAGACGCCTGGCTCAGAACAATCCCCGATGAGCCGGGCGTACCTGGCTATGTGAGGTGGAGAGCGCAAGAATCCAACTCACTACTTCACCAGGCCAACTCGAGAGGAGGGGCGACAAGCTTGACCTTCGCGAAATGAGAAATCATCGCGCGGAACCTTTGTAAGGTTATAAGGTAAGGTAAGGTGTATATATATATTATATATAACTTTTGTATGACCGTTAATTTTGACGTACAATAATTGCCAGATTGCGCTATTTAATTTGTCCCTTGTGTATGTATATATATATAATATATATATATATATATATATATATATATATATATATATATACACCTTACCTTACCTTATGAACCTTATGTTGTTTCGTGCGTTGGTCTCTCTTCACACGGAGGTCAAGCTGGTGGCCCCGCCTCTAGGTCTGGTTTGGTGGAGGAGCGAGTTGCTTTCTTGCGCTCTCCACCGTACATAGCCAGGCACGCCCAACTCATCTGGTACCGTCCTGAGCCAGGCATCCAGTCTTCTCTTCAAGACTTCAACTTTGACCCCCGTTACGTTTCCGAGGTCCTTTCGAAGCTGGTTGAAAAGTCTTGGCCCCCTGACAACCAAGCTATTTCCCTTCAGAGTTGAGGAGGTCCCTTGTCGGGCCTTTAATTTGGGAACGCTACACATTCTGCCTTTCCTATTTTCCAGTGTTGTTTGAATTGTAATTGGGTTTAGTTTTAGGTTTGGTACCAGTTTTTCGATCATTTTCCATATGTAGATTATGGTGTACCTCTCTCTTCTTCTTTCCAGGGAGTACAGATTTAGTTTACGTAGTCTTTCCCAGTAGTTGAGTTCTTTGCAGCCATCAATCTTTGCTGTGAAATGCCTTTGGGTTTCTTCTAGTTTATTAGTTTCTTCCTTTTTATATTGGGACGTCAAAACTGAGCAGTATTCAAGTTTTGGTATAATCAGTATTTTTAGCAGGGGAATCATTACTGTCCTGTCCCTTCTCTTGAACGTTCTTATTACCTGTCCGGCGACTCTTTTTTGCTTTATTTATCGCTATCTGATTTTGTGTTTCGAATTTCGCATCATCTGTCATTATTATCCCGAGATCGATCGCTTTCGTGCTCCTCTGAATTTCCTGTCTATCTGGAGCATAATATGCAGTCTGTTTAAGTTCTTATTTTCTACCATATCTCAGGAGCTGAAATTTCTCGGTGTTAAATGATATGTTGTTTTCTGACCATTTGTATATTTTGTTCGTGTCCCTCTGCAAGGCCTCCACGTCATGTACGTCGCTGATTTTTCTGCTGATCTTTGTATGGTCTGCAAAGGATGTTACTATACTGTTGTTGTTTACTCCGCTGTCTATGTCTGTTAGCATGATAATGAACAGGAGTGGGGCCAGTACTGTCCATTGTGGTACTGAGCTGCGTACTTCCGATTCTGATGATGATATACCTTGAATTTTGACGACCTGCAGACGTTCTCTGAGGAAGTTGTAGATCCATTTTCCCACTTTGCCTGTTATTCCCATATATTTAATTTCATGTACTATTATGCCATGGTCACATTTGTCGAAAGCTTTAGCAAAATCTGTGTATATAATATCGTAGTTGTCATTGCCTTCCAGTGCATCTAAGATATTGTTGTAGTGTTCTATTAGTTGTGATAGGCATAATCTACCTAATCGGAATCCATGCTGATTTTCGTTGAATCTTTCCCGTGTCTCCAGGAAGTCATAAATTTTCTCTCTAACTATTCTTTCAAATACTTTGGTGAGGTGGGACGTCAATGACACTGGTCTATAGTTCTTTCCTTGAGATCTGTCCCCTCCTTTATATATAGGGACAATGTTTGCTCTTTTCAAGATGCTCAGTATTTCCCCATTGTCTAGGGATCTTCTCCATATCCAGTATAAAGATGTAGCTATTTCATTTTTACAGTTTTTAATCAATAATGCGTTCCAATTGTCCGGACCTGCAGCTGAATGTGGTTTCATTTGTCATATAGCTCTCGCTATATATATATATATATATATATATATATATATATATATATATATATATATATATATATATATATATATATATATTTAGGATAAAAACGAAGACGTAGAGCAAAAAAGTCATTATATATGGCTGCAGCCGACGTTTCGTGCAACTCTACCCATTTTCAAGGCCTAATAAATAAAAACTAAAATTAATACATGACAAAAAAATATAGGTACTTTGGCATTATCCTCCCAACACTAATTTTTTTTTATAATGGAAGGAAAATAAAGTACGTTACCAAAACACTTTTAATTTTTAATCGCCTAACCTAACCTAACCTAACCTAACTTGAAGCCGGCTAACTACGGCTAACGCTTGCGGCGGGCTGTTTTTAACCTAACCTAACCTAACCAAACCTAACCTAACCTAACCTAATCCCAACACTAATTTTTTTTATAATGGAAAGAAAATAAAGTACCATAACCAAAACCAAACCAACATTATATAAAAAATTTAGTGTTGGGAGGATAATGCAAAAGAACCAAAATATATAAATGTCGAGAGCTAAAATATTCTAGAGTACAAAATTAAAACTGTTTAAGAATAAAATTAAAATTACAAAGCAGAAACAGGCATAAGCCAAAATCAAATCAAAAGTAAAAAAAAATTTATAAATGACAAAAATATACGAGTAATAAAAATAAAACTTGAAACTAAAGACATTCAGACTTAAAATTTAAAAAAAACTTTACTAATAAAAGGTTAAATTGTATAAAAGTTAAACGAAAAATCACAAGAGTAAACAAACATACCATGCTCACTTGACAGCCACAAAAAAACTGAAGCGTAAAGGAGACAGGGTCACAAGGGAAAATTTAGTATGTAGTTATTCTAATTAATATAAAGGGGGTAACAGCTTGAATCAGTATTTAAACAAGAGTTCAAAAGTTTAATACAGAAAGATTCGTAAATACGAAGTGAAGACGGGCATTTTAATGATTTAAGAACTTTAAATTTGTTAACAGAAATGTCTTACCCCCTTTATATTAATTAGAATAACTACATACTAAATCGTTTCATCGTTTCCTAGAACGGCGATGTACATGAAAAACTATAGTACCTGAAGTTATGCAGAACGGTTTATGGTTTTACCCGAATCGCTGAAGCTGACGAGTACTAAGTTTTTGTCATTTTAGAACTAAAACGCTTAAATGTTCTATTTCTCTGACATCTTATGAATATATAGTGTATATATATATATATATATATATATATATATATATATATATATATATATATATATATATAAGCTTATATATATATATATATATATATATAATTTTGAGGTAATTGGCTTTTAAAATGTTTCATTTGAATACCAATGTGTCGGACCCCGCTCAGCAATTTTTTTAACTATTCTCTTTTGTTTAAGGTGTTTATAAAATTCTAGTTTTTAAGTGTCCTTTTTAAAATGAATTAGGGAGAAGAGAGTAAGTTTTTGTGCCCCGTTTAACAGAATTAGCCACTCTATTATTATTTAAGACGTTTTACAAGAATTTAAATATACTTTTAAATGTTTTGAGGGGAAGTTTGCACAAAAGCTGTTCAGTAAAGCATGTTTTAATATATTTGTACATAGAGGCCAAGATCCAAAAATTGGATAAAAATTTGTATGCGTTTAAAAACACAGGGCGGAGTGGGAAAATATATTTGTAATACGATTCTTTGCAATTAAGCATCTAAAAGGATATGACACGCCACTGAACAGCGCAGACTTTATAAAAAAATAAGGGGCTAAACATTATAAATAATTAAGTACAGTGATACTCACTTCATTATTATATATATATATATATATGGGAATGAACTCAGAATGGTCCCCTGAGTTTTTTATGATACACACAGACAGTGCATGGAACAAGGAACTCTTCTGGGAAAATTAAATCCACTATAGTCCGAATAAGTAATGGTAAATGACAAATACCATAGTTTTTCTTTTTCATGATGCTAGCCCGACGTGGGCAACGGGTCACTCGCAAAGAGGTCCCATAAATATAGCTTCCCTCACCAGCTATCTGCAAAGCAGACAGGATCCAGCTTTGGAACATGGATCTAGGGTTTAAAGCAGCCTAGCCCTGCTACATTTAGAACCTCAATATAAGCAAAAGACTCGCTGCCTTCACGTCAGATTGAATACATAAAAGAAAAAGGGGTAACTATTATATTTTTAGCCAAAAACCAAAACTTAAACCTCAACTGGTAGAATTGAGCGTCCACTTTTCAAGGCACATAACATGTCCGTTTCAAGATGGGAATGAACTCAGAATGGTCCCCTGAGTTTTTTATGATACACACAGACAGTGCATGGAACAAGTCTTTTGCTTATATTGAGGTTCTAAATGTAGCAGGGCTAGGCTGCTTTAAACCGTAGATCCATGTCCCAAAGCTGGATCCTGTCTGCTTTGCAGAGAGCTGGTGAGGGAAGCTATATTTATGGGACCTCTTTGCGAGTGACCCGTTGCCCACGTCGGGCTAGCATCAAGAAAAAGAAAAACTATGGTATTTGTCATTTACCATTACTTATTCGGACTATAGTGGATTTAATTTTCCCAGAAGAGTTCCTTGTTCCATGCACTGTCTGTGTGTATCATATATATATATAATATATATATATATATATATATATATATATATATATATAGATAGATAGATGGATAGATAGACGCTTTCAACTCTTTTGGCAACTTACTGTAGTATCTTGTAATTTTTCATTTCGGCTAAAAATGTGCACCAGCAAAGCTTCTTTAACCTTCACAAAAGATATTTGTCGCTACACGCATACACACACACACACACACACACACCACACACTCTTTCATGGATAGGTTATGTATATATATATATATATATATATATTATAATATATATATATAACGCTCCTCAGTGGTGTAGTGTATATATATATACAGGGCGTCCCAAAAAATGTATACACAATTTAACAGCTGATAGCTCAATTGATGTTTCTTTCTTTCCAAGTTAAACCCATTAGAATTAATAATGGCAGTCAGACTAAGCTTTGAACACAGGAAATTCATTCTAAAATGCTACTGGAAGTGTGAAAACGCAGTTGAAGTGCAAAGACAGTTTAGGAGGGAGTTTCAAACAGATCCACCAACGCGACTTACCATCACTCGAATTAGAGATAAGTTTTGAAGCCGATGGAACTGTTCAGAATGTCCACAAGAAGCGTTCCGGAAGACCACGGACATCGACAAGCCCCACAAAGCAAGAAAGAGTACTGGAAACGTATCACCAAAGTCCAAGAAAATCTGTGCGGCAAGCGAGTCGTGAGGTAGGAATTTCAGAATCGTCTGTCCAACGCATTTTGAAGCGCTGTCAATGGAAAAGTTACATTCCAAGATTAGTCCATGCTATTAATGAAGATGATCCGGACCGAAGAGTGGAGTATTGCGAGTGGTACTTGGCACGATGTGGATGTGGATTGGACGAAGGGGTTTCGTAGAATACCCTCCGCGTTCACCAGACCTCACACCACTAGACTTTTTTTTATGGGGATACTTAAAAGACAAAGTCTACGCTATAAAACCTGCAACAGTCGCTGAATTGAGAGCAGCCATTGAACGAGAATGCACACAAATACCAAACGAAATGTTTCGTGATGTTTGCGATTCCATTGCTTCGCGTTATCAGCAGTGCCTGGACCAGAACGGACGTCAGTTTGAGAACAGGCGTTGACAAAACAATTAAATAATGTCTGTAGATTCTATTACATTTTGAAAATGAAATGTATTTTAATAAACACTGCCTTTATAATTATTTAAAGTGTGTATACATTTTTTTGGGACGCCCTGTATATATATATATATAAAATGCGCCTCGGTGTTGTAGTGGTTAGCGTCGCTGACTAGGAATCCATCGGCCTCGGGTTCGAGACCCGGTGACGGCAGTCGGCGCGCAGCAAAACCCAGCTGTTCATCCTTCCATACAATAAAGAAAGTGGTTGATAGATAAATGTGTACCTTGGGTGGCCTTGTGGTTAAGACGCTGGGTTGCTGGTGGGGCGTGAAAAGCTTGACCTTCGTCAGAATAAACAATTCGGGAGAAAGCTAACCATAGGTTAACCATAGATTAACCAAAAGTGTATATATATATATATATATTATATATATTATTATATATATATATATATATATAATAAAAACCTGAGCAATAACACCCATGTCCAAAATACTTAATACAATTTTTTTTTAGAAGGGTTTTTACATAGTCCTCTTTTTTCACTTATTTATCCTTATTACTAAATATGTGTAGAAACAAATAGGGAAGTCACCTGATTAATTTGAAGCTTAAGTTGAAATATATATTATATGTATATATTTACCCAATAATCTATTTGTGTGCAGACGAATCGCGAATGGAGCGATTTGGTTCGACTCAAAAATTGTGATGCGTCAAATTCTAATAGATATAATTATATATGAAAAGGATTACACTGGGGAACAAAAAAAAAATTTTTTCTTGGTGCCTGAGATTTTAGACCTTATTCTGGATATTTTCTTGCCACTGATTCAGAAAATATCATCCATTTTGTTCTAGCAGCTCTAGTTTTTGAGATATTGCATACGTCATTACCTACTTTATTACCCTTCTGGAACGGTATTATGAGTTGCTCGTAAATCTAAATGCATCTGTATAATTAAATTGTAGCTATGATTTTGCTGATGTTGCTGTTTTGCATGTGTATTGTACATGTACTAACGTGAATTCTTTCCTGTTACAGGTGTTGACATGGCTTCATCACGAAGAAAGTGTTTAAATCATCCAGATGTGTTTTGTTTTATCTGCGGAGAGTACACGTTCATTGAACAGCGAAAAACTATTACTGATTTTGTGAAAAAAGCTTATTTTGCCTATTTCAAAGTACAACTAGGGGACCAAGATAAGCCATGGGCTCCTCATGTTGTGTGTAAAACGTGTACGGAGCATCTGCGGCAATGGACCAACGGAAAGAGGAGGTGCCTGAAATTTGGTATACCAATGGTATGGAGAGAACAGAGAAACCACAGTGATGACTGTTACTTTTGTTTGGTGAATATAAAGGGCATCAATGGACGTAACCGGAGTAAATGGACGTATCCTGACATAGACTCAGCTAGACGGCCTGTTTCACATTCAGATGAGATACCTGTCCCATCATTCAGCCATCTTCCAGAGCTCCCTCAAGAAGATGAATCTGCTCCTGACAAAGAAAGCATATGTGGGCAAAATGACAGTGATTTCGAAGGACCGTCATCAGTTGCAGAAGGTTTTAGTCAACACGAATTAAACGACCTCATAAGGGACTTAAGTCTTTCGAAGAAATCGTCTGAATTGTTAGCTTCCAGGCTGGGAGAAAAAAATTTACTGCTGCCGGAACCAAAATCACGTCATATCGCGACAGAGAAAAGGATTTACTGCCCTTCTTCTCAAAGAGAACGATTTAGTTTTCTGCAACAATGTGCGCGGATTGCTGATGAAAATGGGCATATCGGAATACACACCAAGTGAATGGCGGTTATTCATAGATAGCTCCAAACGGAGCCTAAAATGTGTTCTTCTACACAACGGCAACAGATACAGATCAATCCCAATTGGTCACTCAGTCGGTATGAGAGAAGAGCACGGGAAAGTCGCCTTAGTCCTAGAAAAGATATCATACCGAGACCACCAATGGGTGATCTGTGTGGATCTGAAGATGGTGAATTTTCTCCTGGGCCAGCAGAGCGGGTACACGAAGTACCCGTGCTTTATATGTCTCTGGGACAGTAGAGCTAAAGATGAACACTGGGTGAGAAGACAGTGGCCTCTGAGAGAAAACATGGTGGTTGGAGGAAAAAATATCATCAAAGAAGCTTTGGTTGAGAGAGAAAGGATCATATTGCCACCACTGCACATCAAACTAGGTTTGATGAAACAATTTATAAAGGCTTTGAACAGAGATGGGACGTGTTTTGGGTACATATGTAGAAAATTTCCTGCGCTGAGCATGGAAAAGCTGAAGGCAGGTATTTTCGATGGACCGCAAATCCGGGAACTCATAAAAGACCCGCGTTTCCAAGATTCAATGGACAACATTGAGGCACGTGCGTGGTCATCGTTTAGTATGGTTGTGAAGAATTTCCTTGGGAACTATAAGGCCGATAACTACGGTGAACTAGTGGAGAATATGCTATCTTCTTTTTGTAAACTTGGCTGTAAAATGAGCATCAAACTGCATTACCTCCACAGTCATTTGGATCGTTTCCCAGATAACCTCGGTGATCTAAGCGAGGAACAGGGTGAACGATTTCACCAAGAACTAAGGACCATGGAAGAACGGTACCGCGGACGATGGGATACTCACATGATGGCAGATTACTGCTGGAGCATCCAACGCGAATGTCCTGGCACATCTCATCGCAAGAAATCTCAGAAACGCGGTTTATGTGAGATGTCTCAATGAAATAACTTTTTTTGCCGTTCGTGTCTCAAGCTTGTTTGAATTTAAGAAATATGTTTCGTACCTTATGCTTGTTTGATGTTAATACACTATTTTTGCTGACATTCATCATACTTTTGTATTCAATTGACAACAACAGTGATTGCCAGTCAGCAATTATATAATATTATATACATTTTATAGAAATATATATAGATATATATCATATCTTGATAAGCAGAGCTGATGGAGAAAAACTAATGTCATTTTTAGAATCAACGACCTCAATATACCCAGAAACAGGTCTAACATCTAAGTCACCAAAAGTTGTGTTCCCCAGTGAATTATTGGCGGAATAAACCCCATATGGCAAATATTAATAACATAATGACCGTTCACATACTTATATATACTCCTCAAAATAATAGTAATGTTGAAGTTAAGGAGTTACAGCCAGCTGTTTTCGTACCATGAATTCCGTAGATTAAGGAGATGGTTTTACTCAAATACTTAAACTATCAATGTACTTACATCACCTCATATTTAAACCTAATATCATCTGTCTGGTTACAACCTTTAGGAAAGAAATGTATAACCTCAGTTTTTGTAATAATAAAAAGAATAACATGTTTCCGCGAATACACTTCCCAGACTTTTAGTAGCTGTTTCAGATATATATATTGGTTGAAAATTATTTCACGAAAGTAACACGTGAAAAATATTTATGATGAATAAAACTACGAAGGAAAGGAAACACAGAATGGTGCTCAAGCGCTTTCGTCTAATGACATCCTCAGGAACACTGAAGTAAATAAAAAGTTCAAGACTATATAGAGGTTACAAAAAAAAAATATATATATTATATATATATATATAATAAATATAGAAACAAAAATTGTGGGAGGAGGATACAAATTTGTAAGGAAAACTACCAATTTGAGCACTTTGCACGAATTCAACACAAGATCAAATTTATAGTTGATGCCTGAATGATATATACGCCACAAAAAATATAGAAAAAAAAAAATATATATATATATAATATATATATATATATATATATATATATATATAAATAAATTGAAAAATAAAATTTGTAAGAGGAGCATACATATTTATAAGGGAAAACTACCCACGTTTTAGCACTCTGCCCTTCTTGTCTAAATCCTTTCTAAACGAATTCAACACAAGATCAAATGGATTGTTTACAAACAATTTTATAGATAAGGCCTGAATGATATATAGGTCGAAAAAAAATATAAAACTAAATTGAAAAATAAAAATTGTAAGAGAAGCATACAAATTTATAAGGAAACACCACCAAAGTTTTAGCACTCTGCCCTTCTTGTCAAAATAGTGACCTGGATGACTTCCTCCTTCAGTTAATTGATCAAGTCCCCTCCATTAAGTTTACTTTAGAATTGGAACAAGACAACTCAATCCCGTTCTTGGATGTGCGTGTACAAAGGGAAAGCCCAGGTTTTAAGTTTAGTATTTATCGGAAAAAACAAACAATTTGTCCTACGTACACTTTTACTCTGGACATGACACCCCCATTAAGAAGGCCATATTTTCTTCAATGTTTCTCCGCGCTCATAGGATTGCCAGTCCGGAATACATCGATGCCGAATTGGAAAAAATCAACGGTATTGGAAGTGATCTGTGCTACCCACCCGCGTTTATGGAATCTTGTCTTAACAAGGCAAAACGAACCTTCTATCGTGTGGATAATAACACTAGCACTTTGTCAAAGAATATTTTAGTACTTCCATTTTTCCCAGGCTTTTTAGGCATTGCTAATTTACTTAAACTTTTGGGTATTAATGTAGTATTTTCATATAACAATATTGTGAAAAATATTATAGTAAAAAATAGCCCTACCAATAATTCAGGCATTATTTATAAAATTGGTTGTAAACAATGTGATTCCTTTTACATTGGTCAGACGGGAAAGGATTTGCACACGCGTGTAAAATAGCATCAATATTTCGTTAGAACGGGACAGTGGTCCAGTGCCATCTTTGTCCATTTGTCAGAGTTATCCCACTGTATTGATTGGAATAATGCTTCAGTTTTGTTTCACTCTAGCAACATTGTTAATAGAAATATTCTTGAGTCTGCTATTATCCAACTTATAAATAACTTTAACATGAGCAAAGGTCTTTTTCAACTCGATCCCGTTGTTTTGAATTCGTTCAGAACGGATTTAGACAAGAAGGGTAGATTACTAAAACTTTGGTAGTGTTTCCTTATAAATTTGTATGCTTCTCTTATAATATTTATTTTTCAATTTAGTTTTATATTTTTTTTTGTGACTTATATATCATTCAGGTCTTATCTATAAAATTGTTTGTAAACAATCCATTTGATCTTGTGTTGAATTCGCTCAGAAAGGATTTAGACAAGAAGGGCAGAGTGCTAAAACGTGGGTAGTTTTCCCTTATAAATATGTATGCTCTTCTTACAATTTTTATTTTTCAATTTATATATATATATATATCGGGTGGTCCGAAAAAAATGACGCATTTTTTAAAAATTAATATCTCAGTAACCCCCTTCCTTATCATGACAATTTTTATATGCAAGATACTTTCAAACTTCTTTTTTTGAATGCAAAAACGGAATTCTGATATCTTTTATAGTTTTCTCGCAATTAACAAAAGTAACAACATGGGTCAAAAAAACGAATATCATGAGAAAGGAAAAATTTAATCAGAAATTTAACTAATTAATTTACAGTAAATGATCGATTGGACCACCACTCTGTTGACACACTAATCTAAGTCTTTTCTTCCACACAAAAATAATACTTCTTACTTCATTAATGCCAATTTCTTGCCAAGATTCAAGTATTTTACTTTTTAATTCTGATTCGGTGAATTTTTCTCGTCGACCTCGGTAAACCTTCTCTTTTAGTAACTCCCAAATTGAGTAGTCCATAGGATTACAATCTGGGCTTTGTGGTGGCCACTCATTTTTCGTTATTAATTTTGGTGTATTGCTAATCAGAAACGACTGTGTGGCGTAGCTTGTATGCGACGGTGCTCCATCTTGTTGAAATATGAAATCATTTTCTTGATACAGGCGACGACAATCCGGCAACAATTTTGTTCTTAAAAGTTCAATGTAATTTGCAGAATTCACCTTTGTCTTTTCAGTTTCAATAAAATGAACATCTGTCTTGCCATTCCAAGAGACCCCTGCAGATATCATAACCTTTTTGGAGAATCTTGACGTTTCATGATACAATCTGTTTATTGAAATGTCACACTTTTTACCACGCCCGTAGACATCATCATTTTGACGGTTTCGCGGAATTTCTAGAGTGAAATCTTTTTCATCCGTGAAGACTATCTTTTAATATCAACGACAGAGAAATTATCAAGTAACTTTCTGCACCTGTTTTTCTTTTATCCTTAACAGTATCACTTTTTCTAGAAGATACTATTCTTTTGAAGGCTTTTAGTTTTGTGCTTTAATTATTCGGTGTACAGAAGTCTTTCCAATATTCAAATGTTTAGCAATTGTTCTTTGTGACAAATGACTTCCTGGTTTATCTTCTTGAGAGCAGATTTTCGTTGATGTAATCCACATTTTCTGGAACCGAAGCTGTTTTAGGTCTACCGCTTCCTGGTTTTCTGGCAGTACTTCCCGATTCGCGAATCTTCTTTAAGAGTCTTTCCACTGCACGCCTTTTCCACTTTTTGCCGGGAAACTCTTGCAATAACCTTCCAGTCTTCCATCCTTTTTCACAGTAACAATTTTTAATGAGAATACGATCTTCCTCTGACAACATCATTAAGGGTACTGACGAATTGTTAAAAAATAAAAATATCCACAATTTGACTTGTTCATTCCTGTAGAGTTTTGTAATAACTTGCAAAAATATCGCATGATATCGTATAAAAGATATCGTATAAAAAACGGATATTATATTGCGATTTTTGTTTTTTTGACCCATGTTGTTACTTTTGTTAATTGCGAGAAAACTATAAAAGATATCAGAATTCCGTTTTGCATTCAAAAAAGAAGTTTGAAAGTATCTTGCATATAAAAATTGTCATGATAAGGAAGGGGGTTACTGAGATATTAATTTTTAAAAAATGCGTCATTTTTTTCGGACCACCCGATATATATATATATTTTTTTTTTCTATAGTTTTTGTGACCTATATATTATTCAGGTATCAACTATAAAATTTGATCTCTTGTTGAATTCGGGCAAAGTGCTAAAATTGGTAGTTTTCCTTACAAATTTGTATGCTCCTCCCACAAATTTTATTTCTATATTTATTATATATATATATATATATATATATATATATATATATTTTTTTTTGTAACCTGTATATAGTCTTGAACTCCTTATTTACATCAGTGTTCCTGAGGATGTCATTAGACAAAAGCGCTTGAGCACCATTCTGTGTTTATTTTTCCTTCGTGGTTTTATTCATCATATATATTGGTACATTGCATAGTCGTATATAATACTTTTACCAACAGTTAATCTATAACGAAGTACACCATCCTGTACTTTTAAAAAAATGTACATGAATTCGGTGGGGTAAATCATACAACGCATGAGAACTGTTATTATTTAATGAGCATCCAAAAATGCACAATAACAACAATATTTTAAATACATAAATACATCTACCATTAATCATCGTCTTCTTCAAGCACTATCGTCGAATGAACTTCTGGTGATCCTAAAATATAATTTTCTATATGCAACAGTCATCTTCATCGTCTGTAAATCCTGTCGTGTAGCTTCTTCTTCTACGGCTTCTGAGACCCCTGATGGCGAATATTTTTTTATTATATGGACATTGAAAGTGTTAATAAAGTTTAGAAACTAAGTTGTGAAGCACATAGTCAAGTCACTACGTTTCGGTCTCCAGCCCTGTGTGTGTGTGTGTGTGTGTATGTGTACGCGCGCTAAAATATCTCATCACATGGATATATATATATATATATATATATATATATATATATGAAAATTATTTCACGAAAGTAACACGTGAAAAATATTTATGATGAATAAAACCACGAAGGAAAGGAAACACAAAAAGGTGCTCAAACGCTTTCGTCTAATGACATCCTCAGGAACACTGAAGTACATAAAAGGTTACGGCCTATATATAGGTTACAGAAAAAAAAAAAAAAAATAAATAACATACATACACACCAACATATATATATATATATATACATACATACATATCTACACACATATATATATATATATATATATATATAATATATATATATATATATATATATGCAATAAACGGAGAAGTAAAAATAAAACTTAAAAATTAAAAATTAGAGGATTAACAAAGAGGCAAACAGATTTGTAAGGAAAAATATCGATTTTTAGCGCAAGATCAAATGAATTATAAAAATACAAATTTATACTGGAAATCTGCCCGGGTTTTAACACTTTGCCTTTTAGAGTCAAGTTTCGATATATATAAAAATAAAATGAAGATTAAAAGTTAATAAAGTAGCGTACAAGTTTACCAAAGATTTAGCGTCCTACCCTTTTTATCTAAATTTGTTTTGAAGGAATTCAAAACAACAGGATCGAGTTGAAAAAGACCTTTGCTTATGTTGAAGTTATTTGAAAGTTGGATAATGGCAGACTCAAGAATATTTCTATTGACAATGTTGCTAGAATGAAATAAAACTGAAGTATTATTCCAATCAATACAGTGCGATAACTCTGACAAATGGACAAAAAGAGCACTGGACAACTGTCCTGTTCTAACGGAATATTGATGCTGTTTTATACGTGTGTGCAAATCCTTTCCCGTCTGACCTCTGTAAAAGGAATCACATTGTTTACACCCAATTTTATAGATAATGCCTGAATTATTGGTAGGGCTATTTTTTACTATATTTTTCACAATATTGTTATATGAAAATACTACATTAATATCCAAAAGTTTAAGTACATTAGCAATGCCTAAAAAGCCCAAAAAAAATGGAAGTACTAAAATATTTTTTGACAAAGTACGAGTGTTATTATTGACACGATAGAAAGTTCGTTTTGCCTTGTTGAGACAAGATTCCATAAATGCAGATGGGTAACACAGATCACTTCCAATACCGTTGATTTTTTCCAATTCGGCATCGATGTATTCCGGACTGGCGATCCTAAGGGCGCGGAGAAACATTGATGAAAAAATGGCCTTCTTAGTGGGGGTGTCATGTCCCGAGTAAAAGTGTACGTAGGACAAATTGTTTGTTGTTTTCCGATAGATACTAAACTACCAATAATTCAGGCATTATCTATAAAATTGGGTGTAAACAATGTGATTCCTTTTACATAGGTCAGACGGGAAAGGATTTGCACACACGTATAAAACAGCATCAATATTCCGTTAGAACAGGACAGTTGTCCAGTGCTCTTTTTGTCCATTTGTCAGAGTTATCCCACTGTATTGATTGGAATAATGCTTCAGTTTTATTTCATTCTAGCAACATTGTCAATAGAAATATTCTTCAGTCTGCCATTATCCAACTTTCAAATAACTTCATAACTTCAACATAAGCAAAGGTCTTTTTCAACTCGATCCTGTTGTTTTGAATTCCTTCAAATCAAATTTAGATAAAAAGGGTAGGACGCTAAATCTTTGGTAAACTTGTACGCTACTTTATTAACTTTTAATCTTCATTTTATTTTTATATATATCGAAACTTGACTCTAAAAGGCAAAGTGTTAAAACCCGGGCAGATTTCCAGTATAAATTTGTATTTTTATAATTCATTTGATCTTGTGCTAAAAATCGATATTTTTCCTTACAAATCTGTTTGCCTCTTTGTTAGTCCTCTAATTTTTAATTTTTAAGTTTTATTTTTACTTCTCCGTTTATTGCATATACTGTATGTATATATATGTATGTGTGTAGATATGTATGTATATATATATACAGGGCGTCTCAAAAAAATGTATACACACTTTAAATAATTATAAATGCAGTGTTTATTAAAATACATTTCATTTTCAAAATGTAATAGAATCTACAGACATTATTTAATTGTTTTGTCAACGCCTGTTTTCAAACTGACGTCCGTTCTGGTCCAGGCACTGCTGATAACGCGAAGCAATGGAATCGCAAACATCACGAAACATTTCGTTTGGTATTTGTGTGCATTCTCGTTCAATGGCTGCTCTCAATTCAGCGACTGTTGCAGGTTTTATAGCGTAGACTTTGTCTTTTAAGTATCCCCATAAAAAAAGGTCTAGTGGTGTGAGGTCTGGTGAACGCGGAGGGTATTCTACGAAACCCCTTCGTCCAATCCACATCCACATCGTGCCAAGTACCACTCGCAATACTCCACTCTTCGGTCCGGATCATCTTCATTAATAGCATGGACTAATCTTGGAATGTAACTTTTCCATTGACAGCGCTTCAAAATGCGTTGGACAGACGATTCTGAGATTCCTACCTCACGACTCGCTTGCCGCACAGATTTTCTTGGACTTTGGTGATACGTTTCCAGTACTCTTTCTTGCTTTGTGGGGCTTCTCGATGTCCGTGGTCTTCCGGAACGCTTCTTGTGGACATTCTGAACAGTTCCATCGGCTTCAAACTTATCTCTAATTCGAGTGATGGTAAGTCGCGTTGGTGGATCTGTTTGAAACTCCATCCTAAACTGTCTTTGCACTTCAACTGCGTTTTCACACTTCCAGTAGCATTTTAGAATGAATTTCCTTTGTTCAAAGCTTAGTCTGACTGCCATTATTAATTCTAATGGGTTTAACTTGGAAAGAAAGAAACATCAATTGAGCTATCAGCTGTTAAAGTGTGTATACATTTTTTTGGGACGCCCTATATATATATATATACGGTATATATGTTTGTGTGTATGTATGTTATTTATTTATTTTTTTTTTCTTTCTGTAACCTATATATAGGCCGTAACCTTTTATGTACTTCAGTGTTCCTGATGATGTCATTAGACGAAAGCGCTTGAGCACCTTTTTGTGTTTCCTTTCCTTCGTGGTTTTATTCATCATATATATATATATATATATGATAAACATGATAATTAATACTTTTGTAACAGCATATATTTGGGTAAGCTTTTTCTTCTTTTTTAGGGGGCGCAACCAACCACAAAGTCTTTCAAGCTGTCGGTGTCGCTTTCCAATAATTTCCACTTCCTGCGGGCAATGAGATACACACGGTTAATATTACTACTCTCAGCCGGTATAACAATAATAATGTTTTCACGCGCATATCACTGTCTGAACTGATTAATCGATTTTATATGTTGAACTTTAGCCACTACAAGAGCCATATTAAAAATGAAGTATACAGCTATTACTTTCATGCCACTGATTCAGAAAATATCATCCATTTTGTTCTAGCAGCTCTAGTTTTTGAGATATTGCATACGTCATTACCTACTTTATTACCCTTCTGGAACGGTATTATGAGTTGCTCGTAAATCTAAATGCATCTATATAATTAAATTGTAGCTATGATTTTGCTGATGTTGCTGTTTTGCATGTGTATTGTACATGTACTAACGTGAATTATTTCCTGTTACAGGTGTTGACATGGCTTCATCACGAAGAAAGTGTTTAAATCATCCAGATGTGTTTTGTTTTATCTGCGGAGAGTACACGTTCATTGAACAGCGAAAAACTATTACTGATTTTGTGAAAAAAGCTTATTTTGCCTATTTCAAAGTACTGTACAACTAGGGGACCAAGATAAGCCATGGGCTCCTCATGTTGTGTGTAAAACGTGTACGGAGCATCTGCGGCAATGGACCAACGGAAAGAGGAGGTGCCTGAAATTTGGTATACCAATGGTATGGAGAGAACAGAGAAACCACAGTGATGACTGTTACTTTTGTTTGGTGAATATAAAGGGCATCAATGGACGTAACCGGAGTAAATGGACGTATCCTGACATAGACTCAGCTAGACGGCCTGTTTCACATTCAGATGAGATACCTGTCTCATCATTCAGCCATCTTCCAGAGCTCCCTCAAGAAGATGATGAATCTGCTCCTGACAAAGAAAGCATATGTGGGCAAAATGACAGTGATTTCGAAGGACCGTCATCAGTTGCAGAAGGTTTTAGTCAACACGAATTAAACGACCTCATAAGGGACTTAAGTCTTTCGAAGAAATCGTCTGAATTGTTAGCTTCCAGGCTGGGAGAAAAAAATTTACTGCTGCCGGGAACCAAAATCACGTTATATCGCGACAGAGAAAAGGATTTACTGCCCTTCTCAAAAGAGAACGATTTAGTTTTCTGCAACAATGTGCGCGGATTGCTGATGAAAATGGGCATATCGGAATACACACCAAGTAAATGGCGGTTATTCATAGATAGCTCCAAACGGAGCCTAAAATGTGTTCTTCTACACAACGGCAACAGATACAGATCAATCCCAATTGGTCACTCAGTCGGTATGAGAGAAGAGCACGGGACAGTCGCCCTAGTCCTAGAAAAGATATCATACCGAGACCACCAATGGGTGATCTGTGATCTGTGTGGATCTGAATTTGGTGAATTTTCTCATGGGCCAGCAGAGCGGGTACACCAAGTACCCGTGCTTTATATGTCTCTGGGACAGTAGAGCTAAAGATGAACACTGGGTGAGAAGACAGTGGCCTCTGAGAGAAAACATGGTGGTTGGAGAAAAAAATATCATCAAAGAAGCTTTGGTTGAGAGAGAAAGGATCATATTGCCACCACAGCACATCAAACTAGGTTTGATGAAACAATTTATAAAGGCTTTGAACAGAGATGGGACGTGTTTTGGCTACATATGTAGAAAATTTCCTGCGCTGAGCATGGAAAAGCTGAAGGCAGGTATTTTCGATGGACCGCAAATCCTGGAACTCATGAAAGACCCGCGTTTCCAAGATTCAATGGACAACATTGAGGCACGTGCGTGGTCATCGTTTAGTATGGTTGTGAAGAATTTCCTTGGGAACTATAAGGCCGATAACTACGGTGAACTAGTGGAGAATATGCTATCTTCTTTTTGTAAACTTGGCTGTAAAATGAGCATCAAACTGCATTACCTCCACAGTCATTTGGATCGTTTCCCAGATAACCTCGGTGATCTAAGCGAGGAATAGAACAGGGTGAACGATTTCACCAAGAACTAAGGACCATGGACGAACGGTACCGCGGACGATGGGATACTCACATGATGGCAGATTACTGCTGGAGCATCCAACGCGAATGTCCTGGCACATCTCATCGCAAGAAATCTCAGAAACGCGGTTTATGTGAGATGTCTCAATGAAAGAACTTTTTTTGCCGTTCGTGTCTCAAGCTTGTTTGAATTTAAGAAATATGTTTCGTACCTTATGCTTGTTTGATGTTAATACACTATTTTTGCTGACATTCATCATACTTTTGTATTCAATTGACAACAACAGTGATTGCCAGTCAGCAATTATATAATATTATATACATTATATAGAAATATATAGATATATATCATATCTTGATAAGCAGAGCTGATGGAGAAAAATTAATGTCATTTTTAGAATCAGCGACCTCAATATACCCAGAAACAGGTCTAACATCTAAGTCACCAAAAGTTGTGTTCCCCAGTGTTATTATTAATAAATAAACAACATTCTTAAATCACTGTTGCCGAAATAGAGACAGTGCGGTCATTGTTGAAGGTATTGCAGCAACTCACTGTGCACGAGGAGAGCGAGATGTAGAGGCCGAATTGCCTAGAGATGCGTAGCCGTGGTGACCCCATGCACCCGAATAATCTGCTGAACCATCCGCACGTGCAGCCATCGTTTGCTCGCTCTCAACATCGCGTACCGGATGCTCAGCTGCTGAAACCGTATTATCTCCAAGGTGGATGCTGTTGTGACGGGGTTTAGATATAACATTTTCTGTATATATATATATATATATATATATGTATATATATATATGTATATATATATATATATATATATATATATATATATATATATATATATATATATATATATATATATATATATATATATATATATATATATTACAAAATTTGGGGAGATCACTATCGCATTTTTTATCTATTAATATAAAACGTGTACCAAAGAAGTTTTATTAAAATCACTCTATATTTAACGAAGGATAATAAGCAGCCGTTCCCACCAGGCCAAATCTATTAAGCTCTCAGTCCTTAAATGAAATATATGCTTGACAAGTAGAATGTTCGAGAGAGCAGTTGCCAAAAACGTTTTTACGCATAGAATAGTAAATAGCTGGAATAGTTTGCCGGTAGAATTAATTAGTAGCACGTCTATAAACATGTTTAAAAATCGATTAGACGCATATGTTGATAGACTGGGTATAATATGATAATAAAAACCCACTCTAATAGACAGAGTTCATTTCCACAACAGTTTCGATGCCTACTGGCATCCTCTTCGGGTGGATACAGAAAAATGAATTCGTTTTTCTGTATCCACCCGAAGAGGATGCCAGTGGGCATCGAAACTGTTGTTGAAATTCTCTCTATTAGAGTGGGTTTTTATTATCATATTGGGACTTTCACGTAGAAAAAGTGAAGTTTTTTGCATTATGACGGTATAGTTTAAGGTAGAAAAATTAAGGCTTTGTGGTTCGGAACCCACGTAAAATTGTAGGTCCTCTCCGCCACCACGGAGGACATGCACAATGCACAATTACGAACAGAGGTAGACTAGCCATGAGTGGATGCTAGGATCTTTGTTGGTTTGAAACATTATAACATTATAATTAGTCAGTTGTTAATGTCTATTTGAGTTTATGCTGTTCTTTAAATGCGACTGCTTACCTTTATAGTGGCAGGTAATAAAAACATGCATATTTATGGTTCAGTAATTAACTAAACTTAAGTCATTATGAGTTACCAATAAGAATATTTTCTTTAGATTTTGTTTTTGACAATTGGATATATTGAGGCGTGAAATTTACAGTTTCAGGAAATAAGAACCACCCTGAAATATATATATATATATTGTGCGTTCGAAAAGTCTCTCCGCAGTCAACGTGCTATAGCTAGTATATGCGCGCTAAGCCGGTTTCAGCCGGTTTAAACTCGATCGTGTCAGTACTGTGACAGAGTTGGGATCGTGGCAATAGTGTTGGCGATAGCTTGGTGAAAAATTCATGAAACACTATTCATGAAACACCATTGCACGACCAGAAAGTCGGCGTTTGGGTTGCAGTATCAAGAAAGCGAACTGTCGGTCCCATTTTCTTTGAGAACACGATAAATGCTGAACGATACCGTTCAGAAATTCTGTATCCATTTATTGGACAGCTAAACGAAATGGAAATACTGAATGCATACTTCCAGGAAGATGGTGCCACGGCACACACTGCTCACCTTTCGATGGAGCTACTGCATGATGTGTTTGGGGGTCGCATAATTTGAAGGGGGCTTTGGCCTCCACGATCCCCACACCTAACGCCGCACGACGACTATTTCTTGTGGGGAGCAGCAAAAGGTGTTGTTTATAAAGACCGCCCGAAAACAATTCAGAACTTAAAAACCGTAATATCCACTTACATTGCTTCAATATCAACCAACACTTTAAAAACAGTGTTTGATAACAAGTGTAGACGAGTTGCTCTGTGCCTGCAAACTGGTAGAAAACACTTTCAACACATGTTGTAAAATCAAAAGGTTATGTAATAAAATCACTAAATCATGGTTGAATGAAAACATTGTAGTTTTTCAATTTCCTATGCGTTTAACATAGCACTGTCGAGAGACTTTTCGAACGCACTGTGTGTGTGTATATATATATACTGTATATATATATACACACACACACACACACACAAATTCTTATCCAATTTTTGGATCTTGACCTCTATATACAAATATATTAAAACAGGCTTTGCTGAACAGCTTGTGTGCAAACTTCCCCTCAAAACATTTAAAAGTACAGTTAAATTCTTGTAAAACGTCTTAAATAATAATAGAGTGGCTAATTCTGTTAAACGGGCACAAAAACTTACCGACGAATTGGTATTCAAATGAAACTTTTTAAAAGCCAATTACCTCAAAATTTTATATTATATATATATATATATATATATATATATATATATATTAATAAGATGTCAGAGAAATATAATATTTAAGCGTTTTATTTCTCAGATGGCAAAAAAATTAGTACTCGTCAGCTTCAGCGATTCCGGTAAAACCATAAATCGTTCTATGATACATAACTTCAGGTATTATAATTTTTCATGTACATCGCCGTCTATGAAACAATGTTTTGATCTTTAAACGACGATCCCTGTAATGCTTAAGGGACAAATTAAATAAATAGCGCAGAATTATTCTACGTCAAAATTAACGGGATACAAAAGTTGGAAAACGCACTTATTTTATAAGCAGAGAAGTAATTGTGTGAATGAGGGACGGATGATCTATTTCTTTTTCTTAGCCTTGCTAATAGACAAGAAATACAAGCCTTTAATCATTAAATATCGGATAAAGAGTACTTAAACAAACTACCCATACAAATCACACCCACGCACACACACACTCACACCCGTATCCACACACATATATATATATATATATATATATATATATATAATGTAAAGAACGTTCTTCTATACAAAGCGTCGTTCTTTACATTAATTATACTGTGTTGTTTGCAGTTAAAAAAAATATATATATATATATATATATATATATATTATGTATGTGTGATATAAACCATCAAGAACATTTAATCATTTCTATGTCTTTTAAAATATCTATATTCATCTAAAAAAAAAAAAGATAGAGATAAATCTATGATGGTGCTTTGTTGAAAGAACTGAAAAAAGTTGGAATTTATTTCTCATATTTTAGTTTCACAGGTAGTATTCAGAGCGGTAAAGAGAGAGAGAGAGAGAGAGAGAGAGGATAGAGAGAGAGAGAGAGAGAGAGAGAGAGAGAGAGAGAGAGAGAGAGAGTGGCGCCTACAATTTTGTCTGTCTCGGAGTGAAGGAGAAGGAAAGAGAGAGAGGGAGAGGGGGAATGTTTATAGGATGAGTATAAATATGGTTATTTAATTAAGCTCTCCATTAAATCATAACATTACTATGGGTTATTTGCTCGAATAAGAGTATTTTTCCCTATATTCTAGATTAAAATGTCGTGAAAAAATTATGCACTTCTAGTGAAACATATTCATATATATATGTTAGCCCCTCCGTCTATGGCCTTGGGCGGTTCGAAGTTGACGGGGTTTTTATTAGGTGGCAGCAACGGATTTGTTACTCTGGAGTACCTGGTACCGTATATGAAATCGCAGAAGTTTCTCTTATAGTACTCTCCGATTTCTTCTTGTAGTGGATCGGTGGATTCTGTGAGGCTGACTAAATTCTCTGAAGGTTCCCCGATTCTTCTTATAACGTATCGGGAAATTATTTTTCTCTATTTAAGACTAAGTTCTCTAAAGAGAGCAAGGCTCGAAGGCGAAGACAAAGATATTCTCTTACTGTAGTTTACTGCTAAAATGTTACAGGTAATGCTCAGCCTCTAAGTCAGATCAGTTAAAATCAGAATGAACATTGCAGAATTTAACAAGATTACATTATTAAGCTAAATCTAAAAAAAAAATGATTAAGTAATTTAGAAAGGAATAATTCACCAATTATTCAGCAGAAATAAAATAAAAAGCAAATAAATTTTTTTATCCAAACTCGTGTTAGCGTTATGCGACTTTGGACTGTATAATAATTGAGGCGTTGCGTGGAAGAAGGGCGACCTAGCCATTTTTGGCGAAAATGAATTATTGCTGATTTTCAGTAGCTTAATATAATATATTAAGCTACTGAAAACAGCAATAATTCATTTTCGCCAAAAATGGCTAGGTCGCCCTTCTTCTACCTAATTGTCGATAAATACCTCTCCAACTTAAAATGCATTTTTCTCAAAGATTTGATTTTGGCTAGGTCGCCCTTCTTCCACGCAACGCCTCATATGTCAAAATGAATATATGAAAATAAATATACATAAAAATATAAGGATTATATAAATATACGAATTATAAGAATGAACATAAGAATTATATGAATGAATATAAGAATTATATGAATGTAGGAATTATTCGTTGTTCATTTCTACAGGGCTCTTCCCTCTAGAATGATATTAGTACAATAATATAGCATTCTAACTAATTATAACTACATGATAGCAAATGGTTTTTTATAATATAGATTTATATACGCAACATAAGTCGGTTGGTTAAGTTTAGTTCAGGCGGTATGAGGACGCACTCTTGGCTGTGCATAAATAGTTTGGCATAGTACAATGTTTCCTTTGCCATTGCGAGAATAGTCTTTTCACTACAAATATACCGAGGATAATAGAACACACAATGATAATACTGACGGCAGATGTTGGTAAATAATTGTTACTGGTTACAGTTTTTGTAAAAGGTTATTCTGGTCATCTAAAAAAAAGTAATTTAAAAAACGACTCCATTGTTCATTCCATTTATGGGCATGAAGTCCCGGTAGGATGGTCATCGGTTTCATGACGGAATTCAAGGTTTTTATAATAGGTTTGAATTTAGTTTCAGACAGAAAGCGGTACGAGTTGTTAATTGTAATCTCAACATTATAAGGGGAACCATTTTATTCATATCCACGTCTTAAATTATACGGAGCTGTGGATGGTCGTGTAGATGATTGTGTTTGTGTGCGGAGTGGTCGCCCTCACTTAGATGATAGTGGGGGTCGAACATTAAGCTTGGATTCTGACTGCGTTCGTTTTTCTCGTGAAGGTTCTAATTCACGTGGTTGATGCATTTGCATGTAGGGTCCGTGCGTCGATCATCAATCGGTGAGGGTGGTGACGGAGGAGATGGTGGAGTTCCAGTTAGTGATCCTCTAGAAGGGGTTTCTCCAGGGGCTGGTTCCGATGGGACTCTCGGTTCTGGGACCTCTTCTTGTTTAGAGATTGGCTCAAACACTGGTGATATTACGAGGCACCAATCTTCGTCACGGGTAGTGATAGGCGGCTCGAACGCCTGGCAGATGTTTTTTGGGAAGGTGTTCGGTAGCTATCTTCAAATTATCAGCGTGAATGATCTTTAGTTTGGAATGGTCTCGGAGGTCTAGGATTTCGTAACGGTTCTTTCCGAGGTTTTTCATAATCCTATATGGGCCATCTCATTTTGGATAGAATTTCCGATGAGCACTTGGCGGTTTCACACTCTTTATGTAACATCGCATACCGACGATTATAGTCTGTTGACGGGGATGACGCTAATGTTGCTGTTGCTCCATCTGTTTGTTTTGTTGGTCGAGGGCATATCGGATTATGTAAAAAATTTTGAAAGATCGTTTAACTAGTTGACGATTTGCTTCTGCCATTTCGAAAGGTGTTAGAACTGTCGGGTCGATTTGGTCAGGCAAATCAAAAGGTAGCAGTTTGTCGTAGTGATATAGGACGAAATGAGGGGTGTCCCCGATGGACACTTTATAGCCGTTGTTGATGGCTGTTTGCACCATGGGGATGGAATCATCCCATGTACGGGAAGATGCATCAACATGACGTAGGGCTTCTAAGATCTTCCGATTATGTCTTTCTACTAAGCCGTTTGCCTGCGGATGGTATTCCACAATGTGGGTGTTTTTAATTTTACACATGTTACAGAGTGACTCGAACAATTTGGAATTGAAACTAAGGGCGTTTCCGAAATTTGGACGGAAGGAGTAGTTTGGTTTTGGATGACGCGTTCCACTACGGCTCTTGCCACAGTTTCCGAGGTCTGGTTTGGAAGGACAGCTACTTCGCTGTAACGCGAGAAGTGGTCCGAAAACACAATAATGTACTGGTTTCCCTTTGATGTTTTGGGGAATGGTCGCAGTATGTCCATTCCAGTTCTTTGCCAGGGCCGTTGACATGCTGGATATTTATGCATGGTGTGGTGGACGGTACGTTGCCTTTATGTTTTAAACAAGACGGGCATTCAGCGATGTATTCATGTACCTTTTTGTTCATTTCGTGAAAATGGTATCGCTCCAAAAGACTTGATGGTGCGATCCGGCCCCATTTGGCCATACAAAGGTGAGTCGTGACAAAGTCCAGTAGCTATATCTACGAGATCCTTTGGTATTTCCACGAGGTCGTTTCCATTTTCGTTCCTTAAATGTACGAATCCATCTTTTAGGTTATACTGTTCTTTTACCTTCGATGGTTCCTTTTGTTCCAGGCGAGCACAGAGGTTCTGGGTGTGTGTCCTGTTGTTGGGAGTATTGCAGACATTCGTAGTCGAAAACAGGGAGAGTTTCTATCTTATTTACTTGGGTGTCAGGCTTGAGTCTCGACAATCCGTCTGGAATAATTTGAAGTTTTCCTGGTTTGTATGCGATTTTTGCTGCAAAGTTCTAAATCAACAGAGCCCATCTACTCAACCGTCCTTCAAGTAGCTTATCCTTGAAGAGATACGTGAGTGGCTTATGGTCAGTTTTGATGGTTACATCGTAGCCGTAGACGATATTTCGGAATTTTTTCAAGGCCCAATACACCGCTAGGGCCTCTCGGTCCGTAGCGGAATAATTCCGTTCAGGTGCAGAGAGAAGCTGACTGACATAAGCAATAGGTAATTCCACACCATCTACGTCCTGTAAGAGGACGGCTCCTAGTCCATAGGAGGAAGCATCTGTGGCTATGACAAAGGGTTTGGGATAATGGAGATAGTGGAGGATGGGATGACAGGTTAGTTTAAATTAAACTTTCAGAAGCATGTTGGTGATCAGATTCCCAATTAAATTTAGCATTTTTGTGGAACAAATTGGTAATGGGTTTAGCAATGTTTGAAAATTGGAGGATAAAATTTCGATAGAATCCGACAAATCCAATAAATGCACGAGCGTCGTGGATGGTTTTAGGTACAGGGTACCTTTCCAGTGCTTCAAGTTTGGCTGGATCAGGTTTAATTCCAGTGAATGATAGTAGAAATCCTAAGTATACCAGGGATTCTTGTAAGAAGTTGCACTTTGCAAGTTTCAGTTTAAGGTGTGCTTTTCTCAAACGTGATAGCACATTCTGAAGGCGTTGAAAGTGTGTTTTTATATCCGAACTATAAACGATAATATCGTCAAGATAGACGAGAGCTTCGCCACCTAATAGGTGGGAAAGGACTATATTCATCAACCTAGAGAAATTAGCAGGCCCCATTTCGGACTCCGAAAGGTAAAACCTGGAATTCGTAGTGGCCTCGGTTAGTGGAGAAAGAAGTCAATGACCGAGATTCGGGACTGACCTCCATTTGCCAATAACCGGATGCTAAATCGAGGGATAAAAAGAAATTAGTTCTCCCTACGTTCAGAATTGTTTCCTGCATGTTTGGAATAGGGAAACGGTCTGGGATGGTAATGTGGTTTAGGTGTCTAAAATCTATACAAGGGCGAGATGTTCCGTCCTTTTTGGAGACAAGAATCATAAGAGCGGACCAGGGACTAGCTGAATGCTGAATGACTTCCTGCTCTAACGTGTCCTTGATGTGTTCCTCACTAGTGACTAATTGGGAATGTGGAATCCTATAGGGACGAATGAAGATGGGTTTGGAATTGGGTTCCAGCTTGATTTCGAAAGGGACCAAATTAGTTCGGCCCAGGGGATCTCCTTTTAGGGGAACCACATCTCTATTTCTTATCAGGCATTCGAGAAGTGATTCCAGTAGTTTGGGATTCTGTAAGGCTGGTGACTCCTGAAGGGAGTGCTCCAGACATTTCTTATATTCTTCTTTTAATGCTGAAGGGTTTAACTCTAAGCAACTGGAAACACGATTTATAGTACTGGTGGGGAAATCTGAATTTATTTCTACTGTGGAAACAATTCCTATTCTCTGATTTGAAGTTAATTCGATAGGGTTTTTTCCTTTGTTTAAACAAACAACAGGGATATCTGAATTCTGACTATGACTAAGAACTTCGGCAATAAGAACATCTTTCTTGAAATTACTTTTCTCTGTAATAAGAGTACGATCTGACTAATAGTTTTCCTTGACCGTTTACTACTCTTGTTCGGAAACAAATCTTCTCAAAGAGTGCTACTGTTATATGCTCTGTAGGGCATATGAAAAACTGTGAATCTGTCTCTGGTTCGGCGACTAAAATTTGCCTTATTGGCTGAAAAATCGTTTCAGTTGGATTTCGAACCTCAACTGCTGAGTTAACTGAAACTGAATGAACTGAGATTGGCTGAACTGAAACTGACTGACTGGAAACTGACTGTGTTGATCCTACTGGATTCAACAACTGGAACTGATTACTCTGGGGGCTGATTTCTGGGGTGGTTGTCCCTCTGGATGCAACCGACTAACTTGAACTGCTATAAACTGGACTGGGTTTCCTATTTCTTTCGGAAATCCGAACTAAATTGATTCTGTTAGCATTAAGCTGTCTATTATTATCATGGAGAGGGTGTCATATTTCTACACTAAACTAATTTTCCGGCTGGGTAAATTTCCCATTGATTCCGGTTGAAGAAATCCATGCCCAGTAAGATATCTCTCTGGAAGGTGGCAACTGCGTCCACAATACAACATTTTGCGGGATATACCACGTTACCAACTTCTAAATATAATTAGATTTCTCCATATGTAGGTATGGGAGTGCCAGTAACTCCTCTGAGTTGGCAGGAAGGTGCCTTAATTTCATATTTATAATCTGTACTCTCTAGTAACTCATCTGTACATTGTTTCTTAATCAATGTCGTATGTGCTTTTGTATCTAGAAGAGCGGTTAAATTTCAGTTATCTGTGCTGCAATTTCTAATTAAACCTAGTAGGTTCGCACCTATTATCCTAATGGGTAGTTCATGTGTATATTTGGGTTTATTACTGCTATTTAGGAGCGAGGAGGCTGAACTGCTGCCTCCGAAGTGGGATCTAAAAAGAACTTGAAATGACTTCTATGGGACGACCTGAGTCATATGCTACAGGATTACCATACACTGGAGGGTCTTCTTGAAAAGTGTACTCTGGGAAAACTGGTTCTTCAACGGGTGTTTCTACTTACCGAACCATCCGACCTTGCTGATTATATTAGGGTCTGGACATTTGGTAATAGTGTGGTTGACCTTGTGGTCGTGATCTGTTTGGTGGGTGGTTCTGTTGAGACTTGGACCTAACTGGTTTCTGCGAATTGGAGGGTTTTTGGGAACGTTGGTGATCTGACCTCTGGAAGTGAGGTCTGTACCCTACAGTGGCTTTGTCAGCACATTTATGTCGGTCACCACGGCGATGGCCAAATTCATGACAGTGGGAGGAATAAGAGGGATAATTGCACTGACTCATCATGTGCCCAAAACTATCGCAATTAAAACACTGAGGAGGAGGGCATGCATTCTGGGTTTGTGGAGCTTGTTTCTGAGATGGTGTTCCCTGCATCGACCTAGAGTTGTTGTTGTTGTTGCTGCTGAATGTAGTGTATGGGGGTCTTTCTACCCTTCCGGTAGTTCTGGCATGCTAAATCTGGGTAATGTTCCCTTATTTTATTTATGGCTACACTTACTGTTTTGTCAGTATTTACACATTCTTGAAATTTCTTTTTAGGTCCTACGGGTAGGTTTTGGTAAATGGATGCTGCTACTATTATGTTTCTTTGGTTTGAAGTGAATGTAATGTCGCATGCATTTTCTGCGGCTCAGAGGGTTTCTTCTACGAGTTTGTGTGTTCGTGTAATAAAATTATTTAAATCTTCATGTTCTTCTTTCTTTCATTTAGCTTGGAAGACAGCTTCTAACGTGGCCAAAGGGTGTGCGAGTGTTATTTCTTTGAAAAATTCTAATAAGTGTTTTTTAAAAATGTTCCATGTTGTAGCTTCGCTGATGGATGAGACGTATGTATCTGTATCATGGGCATTCCCCTCTTTATGGTCAATAAACCTTTTAGCTTTCCTAATCTTTATCTCTTTATATCTGTAATGATTTCGCGTAAGAAATGATGCTGTTCTGGAGACTCAATCCAAGATCTTACGCGTGGTTCAACGAAGTTATTATCTATGGTTCCCTTAAAAATTAGGAGAGTATGGGGAAGGTTTACAAGCCTACTTAAGTTAATGTATGCTGGGGAAGCGGTTTGAGACATGTTGGCTTGTACTTCATCTGAAGTTTGCGTTTTTGGAAAAATGTGTGAAGGGCGCGGGGTAGGTGGAAAAATGGGTGTAGAGGAATTTTCAATGTCAGAAAGCGCACCGTCTGAATCGCTCATATGTGAAGGTACTGTTAATGTATTCTAATTTGGTCTGCTTGACCGATCTTAATCAATAGAATGATCACTTGAGTGGCTTTCCTAACTACTCTCTCTAAGAAATAAATAAATAAATGCACAACAATTTGCCTAGCTTGGGAAAAATTTGAAAAAAATTGTAAACAAAATAATAAAAAAAAATGAAACAAAATTTCACTGGAATGTACAATATTATGATTGACACATTAAATAAAATTATTCTATGCTAACTATAATAGTGGAAATAACTCGGTTTCAATAAAAAGAAATGTATCACTGGTGTATGGAGTGTTCACTGTGTTTTGTGTTGATTCTGGCTTCATACTAATTATTAACTGTTAATTATACTGAATTCTCAAATGTTTAGTAATTAATTTAAAAGAAGGATCTGTACTTAGCAAAATTCTAACGGCGAAATTCTTGAAGACGTGTCCTGAAGACGTATCTTGCTGGCAACTTCTTCCTGGACGAAGAATGGGCTTGGAGAACTTGGAGTCGTGACACATCGGTCGATAGATGGATGTGAAGAACTGGAAGTCGTGTCACGCCGGTCAACTGAATGTTGGTTCTAGTTCCAGGGTCTAGAAGACTGGAAGAATCCTGGTTGCAGAGGTCGCCAGTTGTTAACCCCTCCGTCTATGGCTTTGGGCAGTTCGAACTTGGCGGGGGTTCTGGTTAGGTGGCAGCAACGGATTTGTTACTCTGGAGTATCTGGCACCGTATATGAAATCGCAGAAGTTTCTCTTATAGTACTCTCCGATTTCTTCTTGCAGTAGATCGGAGAATTCTGTGAGGCTGACTAAATTCTCTGAAGGTTCCCCGATTCCTCTTATAACGTATCGGGAAATTATTTTTCTCTATTTACGACTAAGTTCTCTGAAGAGAGCAAGGCTCGAAGGCGAAGACAAAGGTGTTCTCTTTCGGTAGTTTACTGCTAAAATGTTACAAGTAATGTTCAGCCTCTAAGTCAGATCATTTAAAATCAGAATGAACATTGCAGAATTTAACAAGATTACATTATTAAGCTAAATCTAAAAAAACGATTAGGTAATTTAAAAAGAAATAATTCACCAATTATTCAGCAGAAATAAAATAGAAAGCAAATAAATTTTTTTATCCAAAATTCGTGTCAGCGTTATGCGACTTTGGACTCTATATGTGAAAATGAATATATGAATACAAATATACCTAAGAATATAAGGATTATATAAATACACGAATTATACGAATGAACATAAGAATTGTATGAATGAATATACAAATTATATGAATGTAGGAATTATTCATTGTTCATTTTTACATATATTTGCTTACTTTGAAATGAATGTTTAAGCGCAGTAGACTGAAATAATGTGGTTTTTTACTCTGAATAATTATTTTCATAGAAATGTTTATCACCAATTTTAGTATACTAAAATTGAGGCATGATTTATTTATATGAATATATTAAAAAGGACGAAACTATATTGAGATCAAAGCATCAGCAAAATATGAATTGAGATAGTTAATTATACATTAGATAACTCATATAAAGTACAGTAATTTATAGCAATTACGATGTGTGTTCGAGAACGTTGCCATGAAAGTCTAATGCAGGTGGTGCGGGTGTTTCCTTACAAAAATTTTGAGCCAGATGTCATTTTGCTACTATATTGTATGGTGCTAACTGAGGAATACTGGCTCGTGTGTGTTTTTAGATTAGAGTGTTAAATTAAGGCGCGTCTGTGTTTCCAGTGTTTTCCAGTTTCTTCGGATAAATATATATATATATATGTATTGTCTTCTAAACAAGTCAACTGGGTGGCTCTACATTTTTGCACTCTCTCCTCTCCATATATATATATATATGAAAATTATTTCACGAAAGTAACAAGTGAAAAATATTTATGATGAATAAAACCTTTTCGTCCATTTGTCAGAGTTATCATTCCACTGTATTGATTGGAATAATGCTTCAGTTTTGTTTCGCTCTAGCAACATTGTTAATAGAAATATTCCTGAGTCTGCTATTATCCAACTTAGAAATAACTTTAACATGAGCAAAGGTCTTTTTCAACTCGATCCCGTTGTTTGAATTCGTTCAGAACGGATTTAGACAAGAAGGGTAGAGTACTAAAACTTTGGTAGTTTCCTTATAAATTTGTATGCTTCTCTTACAATTTTTATTTTTCAATTTAGTTTTATATATATATTTTTTTTTTTGTGACCTATATATCATTAAGGCCTTATCTATAAAATTGGTTGTAAACAATTCATTTGATCTTGTGTTGAATTCGTTGAGAACGGATTTAGACAAAAATGGCAGAGTGCTAAAATTTGTATGCTCCTCTTACAATTTTTATTTTTCATTTTATTTTTATATATATTTTTTATATTTTTTGTGACCGAAATATCATTCAGGCATTAACTATAAAATTGGTTGTAAACAATCCATTTCATCTTGTGTTGAATTCGGGAAAAGTGCTAAAATTGGTAGTTTTTCCTACAAATTTGTATGCTCCTTCCACAATTTTTATTTCTATATTTATTATATACATATATTTTTTTTGTAACCTGTATATAGTCTTGAATTCTTTATTTATTTCAGTGTTCCTGAGGATGTCATTAGACGAAAGCGATTGAGCACCATTGTGTTTCCTTTCCTTCGTGGTTTATTCATCTCATATATCAGGTCATCCCATAAGTAATGTCGGTTTTTAGATCGGGATTTGAAGGACAAAAAAAACTCAAGTGAAACTTTTTAATCTAGTATATATTTTCCATCGGAATCAATGACACTCTGCCAACGTCCTCCAAGCTTTTCAGTGCCATGTTTATAAAATTCAGGCGGTGTTGAGGCAAAAAACGTACAAAGACTGGTGTGCAGGTCATCTAAAGCAGTATAGCGTTTCTCGTCAAGAGAGTTTTGCAGACTCCTGAAGAGATGATAATCTGAAGGCGCAAGGTCTGGACAATATGGAGGATGTGAAAGTTTTTCCCACCCAAGCTCCTCAATTTTTGCAGAAGTGATCCGAGCGGTATGAGGACATGCGTTGTCGTGGTGGAACACGATTCCTTTCCGATTAACCAAAGAAGGTCTCTTTTCTTTTAGTGCAGTGTTCAATCGATCCAGTTGTTGACAGTAGACTTGAGCGGTGATTGTTTGGTTGTGTGGTAAGGTTTCAAAGTGTATTACACTACCTTTATCCCACCAAACACTAAGCAACACCTTCCGAGGGTGAAGATTTGGTTTTCACTGTGGTGTCGCTGGTTCTCCGGCACAAACCCACTGTTGACGGCGCTTAACATTCTGGTACAGTATCCACTTTTCATCACCAGTCACTAAACGGTGCAAAAACGGATCTTGGAGTTCACGAGAATGAAGACCTGTGCTAATGTTTACCCGCACTCTCAGATTGTCGACCGTCAATTCATGTGGCACCCATTTTCCTAACTTAGGCACTTTCCCGAGTTGTTGCAAATGTCGATGAATGGTGGACGGGGATGAATTGAGTTTCTGGGGCAATTCTTCGACAGTTGTTGAACAGTCTTCTTCAAGTGCGGCTAACAGCAGGTCATCATCAAACTCAGCAGGGCGTCCAGAGCGTGCTGCATCTGTCAAACAGCAGTCACCATTCCTAAACTTTTGAAACCATCTTTGACATTTCCTTACATGCAGAATATCGTTGCCATAAACGTCCTGAATGTTTCGCATTGCTTCAGTAGCACTATTCCCTTTTTTGAACTCGTAAAGCATTATATGCCTGATATGCTCTTCTGATACCGCCATGTTTATGAGGGGTTCACATACTGTAAAGCAAAACACACGTCTTCACTGGTCAAAGTCTGTAAAGTATGTAGCGAAACACGATAGATCTCCTCTTAGATCTACAGAAGCTGAGGCTAACAAAGACCCTAAGATCCACTCTAAGGTTAGCCCGAGAGAAAGGAAAGAGTAGGGGGTTAAGAAAAGAGAAGAGAATAAGGGGTTAAGTAAGGAGCAACACCTATCACTCGTGGGTTAACATTCATTCAGAAAAGAGGAAAAAAGTCTCACCATCATCATCCGCCGGCCACTGCCGACAAGTCAGAAAAATAGTCGGAGAGAATAGGAGAGGGGTGAAAGATGAAAAGAAGTAAAATAAGAACGCTTACAAACCATGCAAACACAGTCTTAACTCACTGTCATACCATCCAAACTAAAAACATGCAAGAAAAGAGTTACAGACATGCAAAGTAAAAAAAGTAGGTAAAGTTAAACAAAAAGTGGGTTAGTTTACGCTACGAGCTACATCTACGTTCGTGTTAGTCTAATTTTTTTTTTTTTTTTTTTATTGCTGGCATCACACGCTGGCATGTCACAAGTTGGCATTCATCGTCAACAGATTCATCCTCGAGCACCACCACCAGAGCTCTGTTGCTAACTATGTTATTTTAAACAACGTTAACATTTTTAAAATGTCTGTCAAGACGGTTCTTAAACATATTAACGCTGGTAGAATGAACGACCGACGCGGGAAGATTATTCCATTTATCAATTACTTTAAACGTAAAGAAGTTTTTAGCGATATTAGTAATGAAATGTCTGCCACGCAACTTAAATCCGTTATTGCGAGTATTACTATTATCGAAAGTGAACAATTTGTCAAAATTTACGTTATCGATGTTATTAACGATTTTGAAAACTTCAATAAGCTCCCCCCTTAATCTCCTAGTTTCGAGTGAATACAGGTCTAACTCTTTAATCCTATCTTCATAAGGCTTATTGCGCAATGACGGAATAAGTTTCGTGGCACGACGCTGAACCCTTTCTAACCTATCAATATCCTCACGCAAGTACGGGCACCAAAACTGAACGGCATATTCTAAATGAGGCCTGACTAGGGACTTGTAAAGGGGCAATATAATATCCTTCGATTTAAATTCGAAATTACGCGCTATGAAGCCTAACATCCTATTAGCTTTTGCGCAAGACTCCAGGCACTGGTTCCTAACCTTTAAATCCATAGATACGCGTACGCCTAAATCTACTTCCTCGTCAACGTTCGCTAACTCTCTATCATCCATCGTGTAATAATTGTTGCGAGAACCTATATGCAAAACTTTACATTTGTCTACTTTAAATTGCATCTGCCACTTATCTGTCCACTCCATAATCCTATTTACATCGTCTTGGAGCCTATTACTATCGTCCTCGTTAACAACCTTACCGCCTATTTTAGTATCGTCCGCGAATTTTGACACGTTACTAGTCAATCCTACATCTATGTCGTTAATGTAAATTACGAACAGCAATGGGCCTAACACTGAACCCTGTGGGACACCGCTACCTACATCTAACCACCCCGATTCACTACCATTAACTACGACCCTCTGTCTCCTAGCACGAAGCCATTCTTCTAACCAGTTAGCTACCTGACCGCGTATACCGTGCGCTTTGACCTTCGCAATTAGTCTCCTATGCGGAACTGTATCGAACGCCTTTTTAAAATCTAAATAAATAACGTCAGCTGCTCTATGCCTATCGTATTCGCGCACTATTTCGTTATAAAATTCTAACAAATTAGTTAAACAAGACCTATGGCGTCGAAACCCATGCTGACTACTATTAATCAAATCTCTACTTTCTAAGTGATCGATGATACGATCCCTAACTACGGATTCCAAAAGTTTACCGACAATTGACGTTAAGCTAATGGGCCTATAATTGCTAGCTACTGCGCGGTCGCCTTTTTTAAAAATAGGCGTGACGTTAGCTAATTTGAAGTCTTCAGGAATAATCCCCGTTTCGAGTGACTGATTAAAAATCTTCGTTAAGGGGCCTACGATAACGTCTTTCAAATCTTTCAAATGTCTGGGATAAAAAGCGTCAGGGCCTGGAGCCTTGCTAACTTTTAGCCTATCGATATAATGCGCAATCTCAGCCTCGTAAACAGTTATTTCATCCAAAATAGTCTCGCTACTAAATGGAACGATATCGTCCACGTCGGGGACATTATTTACGTCTTCTACGGTAAAAACTGTCGCAAAAAAGTTATTGAAAATACCCGCCATCGCCTGAGCGTCAGAAGCCAAAGCGCCATTAACATCCACTAGAGGGCCTATGTTATCTTTTACCGGCTTACGATTATTACGTATTCAAAAAACTTTTTTGGATTATGTTTACTATCCGCAGCTATAAGTATCTCTAAATTACGCTTGGCATTCCTAACTGATCTTTTAACCTGACGTCTAAGCTCGATATATCTATTAAAGTTAGCTGCCGTGCCATTGCGCTTATTAAGTCTATACGCTCTATTACGCTCGTTTATGAACTCGCCTATTTCCCTAGTCCACCACTTCGGCCTACCACGATTTCTAGCGCGCTTGGGCCTACGAGGAATAAACTCCCTTTCAATATTCCTAAAACTTTCTTTAAACGCCACCCAACGCAAATTTGTGTCATTACCCATAAATAAGTTATCCCAGTCCACTACTCTCATCCTATCCGCAAAACTATCAAAATTAGCCCTACGAAAATCAGGGACTTCTATTACGTTACTATCCTGTGTTTTCTATCAATAACTTAAACCTAAGAATTTGATGATCACTACATCCTAAACTCTCGCCTACTTCTAAACCTTCGACTATATTCTCGCCGTTCGTCATCACCAAATCTAAAATATTGTCACCGCGCGTTGGTTCGGTAACTATCTGTCGTAAAAAGTTATCGTCCATAAACTCAACCAATCTCAAACCCTCCTCATTACCAGTAAAATTCTCGTAATTAACATTAGGGCAGTTAAAGTCTCCGACAATTATACTATTCCGATTGTCAATAAAATTACCAAGAAGTGAGTAAAATCTAGTATCTGTATCGAGGGGTTGAACGGGAGGTCTATAAACAACAACAAAATTAAAACTAATACTACGCGCCCTAACTTCAACACATATCGCATTAATTGCTGCCGGAAAATCTAACTTAACCTCGATAGCCCTAAGGGAATTACGAATGTACAGCAAAACGCCTCCCCAAACCTATGTAACCTATCATTAGTAAAGAGTTTAAAACCCGGTATATCAAGTTCCCCCAACAAGTCCCGAGTCACGGTATTTAACCAAGTTTCAGTGATAGCAACTATATCATAGTTGCCGGAATAAATTATCGCCTTAAATTCATTTAATTTATTTCTAATACTACGCGCGTTACAATAAAAGACGTTTAAGTTATTTTTTACCACGGGCCCGCGTTTTAAACTATTTATCACGTCGGGCCCGCGTTTCCCGGACCCACAACGTTTAAAGAAGGCTTCGACCTATACAGCTTTCGCACGTTTTCGTCTATTAACCTACCTAGCCTAGCATTACCTATTTCATTAAAATGCACCCCATCTTTTATAAAAAGGCTAGGATCACTGAATTCGGACCACAGCTTTACGAAGGGTACATTTTCCTCAGCACAAATCTCTTCTAATTTGTTATTCAAAAATATTGTTTTTGACGTAATTCTAAGACCCAACCCGTGCCTAGGGGTAATACCTAGAACTAAAGACCTATCTGACCTCGCCTTCAGGGACCTAATTAACCCCCTATATCTCTCCAAAAGGTCAGGCACTCTCGTATCGGGCCTATACGAGTCGTTGCCTCCTACCATCGTCACCAACATTGAGTGACGGGAGGCAACGTCAATCCTATCCACTTCGTCTCTAACTCTGTCAACCCTGGCCCCTGGGAGACAGACCCTCCTCCTCTTGGTTGGATTCCGTTTAACGAACTCTTTGTCCATGTGGCGCACTAAAGAGTCCCCAATTAAAATAGTTTCCCCCTCATTCACGTCCCTTTCCAAATGGGCGAAAGGGTTCAAAACCTCGATAGGGGGGGATTCCTATCACATAACGTACGCGGCCTAGCTCCACCCTTAACCTCTCTAAATCCCTCGCTATCTACTCCTCTCGGACTGACCTTAACCTCTTCCTCAACTCTATCTAACCTTCCCGACAAACAACCTAAACTAGAAACTAGGTTACGCACCTCACCCTTCAAATTACTAACGTCTTCAACGTTAGTATTGGTTTGGCTTCCGTCAACCGTAGCCCTACCCCTGCCCTCATCAAGCGTTGCAAGTCTTTCCGCTACCTCACGTACACTACGTTTTATGTCAACTAATTCCGCCATGAACTCGCAAAAGAAACAATCTGATCTATCGGTAATCGCCATTGGACCGACGTTATAATCCTTAAATTCCGAATACCACCGGTTTACCCTACACCTAACACACGACGCTTTCTGCGACGGCATCGCGTAGTTAAAAATTAGTTTAAACCGTCACATGTGTAAGTTAAATTAAGCCGGCACGCTATGAAAACTTCTAAATCGCTAAAAACCACTAATATTCAATTACTTAACTATAACAACGTAAATTTAAACGCAAGTATATAAAATTCAAAACTATCCAAAAGCAAAATTCTCAGCAATATACAAAAGTAGATGCAATATCAGAGACCTCAGGAAATGCGTCCGTTCAGTACAGAGTCTGTAGGACTAATTTGAACTTAATCTATCGTAAAAAACGACATTACTTATGGGCGACCTGATATATTATATATATATATATGATGAATAAAACCAAGAAGGAAAGGAAACACAAAAAGGTGCTCAAGCGCTTTCGTCTAATGACATCCTCAGGAACACTGAAGTACATAAAAGGTTACGGCCTATATATAGGTTACAGAAAGAAAAAAAATAAATAAATAACATACACACAAACATATATATATATATATATATATATATATATATATATTATATATATATATATATATACACACATATCTACACATACATATATATATATATATATGCAATAAACGGAGAAGTAAAAATATAACTTAAAAATTAAAAATTAGAGGATTAACAAAGAGGCAAACAGATTTGTAAGGAAAAATATCGATTTTTAGCACAAGATCAAATGAATAATAAAAATACAAATTTATACTGGAAATCTGCCCGGGTTTTAGCACTTTGCCTTTTAGAGTCAAGTTTCGATATATATAAAATAAAAATGAAGATAAAAGTTAATAAAGTAGCGTACAAGTTTACCAAAGATTTAGCGTCCTACCCTTTTATCTAAATTTGTTTTGAAGGAATTCAAAATTTCAAAACAACAGGATCGAGTTGAAAAAGACCTTTGCTTATGTTGAAGTTATTTGAAAGTTGGATAATGGCAGACTCAAGAATATTTCTATGGACAATGTTGCTAGAATGAAATAAAACTGAAGCATTATTCCAATCAATACAGTGGGATAACTCTGAGAAATGGACAAAAAGAGCACTGGACAACTGTCCTGTTCTAACGAAATATTGATGCTGTTTTATACGTGTTTGCAAATCCTTTCCCGTCTGACCTATGTAAAAGGAATCACATTGTTTACACCCAATTTTATAGATAATGCCTGAATTATTGGTAGGGCTATTTTTTACTATGATATTTTTCACAATATTGTTATATGAAAATACTACATTAATATCCAAAAGTTTAAGTACATTAGCAATGCCTAAAAAGTCCGGGAAAAATGGAAGTACTAAAATATTTTTTGACAAAGTATGAGTGTTATTATTGACACGATAGAAAGTTCGTTTTGCCTTGTTGAGACAAGATTCCATAAACGCAGATGGGTAACACAGATCACTTCCAATACCGTTGATTTTTTCCAATTCGGCATCGATGTATTCCGGACTGGCGATCCTAAGGGCGCGGAGAAACATTGATGAAAAAATGGCCTTCTTAGTGGGGGTGTCATGTCCCGAGTAAAAGTGTACGTACGACAAATTGTTTGTTGTTTTCCGATAGATACTAAACTTAAAACCTGGGCTTTCCCTATGTACCCGCACATCCAAAAATGGGATTGAATTGTCTTGTTCCACTTCTAAAGTAAACTTAATGGAGGGGACTTGATCATTTAACTGAAGGAGGAAGTTATCCAGGTCACGATTCATGGGCCAGATACAGAAAATATCGTCGACGTACCGCAACCAAGGGATGCCAACCCCCAGGATTCTCGGAATGTAAGTAATTTCGAAAAACTCCATATAAATATTGGAGAGGAGGGGCGATAAGGGGTTGCCCATGGCCATCCCAAACACTTGTTCATAATACTCGTTATTGAAAGTGAATTTACAGTCTTTGATGCAAAACTTAATAAGTTCCAAAACAATGCGTGAAGGTAGTGGCAGGTCATACTTATGTAATTCTTGGGAGAGGAAGTCAAGCATATCATCAATCGGCACTTTTGTAAACAATGAACAAACGTCAAAATTGATCAATCTATCGTTAGTTTCAGTAAGTGTATTATTCAATTTTTCAGTAAGATCCATGGAATTTTTTACATGTGAATCAGAGATAGTTCCGAGAATAGGGGACAAGACTTTGACAAGCCATTTGGAGAGTTTATAAGCAATAGAGCCCACCGAGCTAATAATAGGGCGCATAGGGTTGCCAGGTTTGTGGGTTTTAATAAGACCGTAAAGGTAGGGCAGAGAAGGTGAAGTGGACATGAAAAGCGGAATTAAGTCCTTATGATCTTTGAGAATGCGTTTCAAGCCACTATTAAATGATTTGATGACGTCATCCTGCGGGTTCTTCCTAAGTTTGCTGTATGTGGCGGGGTCCTGGAGAAGCTCGTTCATCTTTCCGATGTCGTCCACTTTGTCCATAATAACTATAGTGTTAGCCTTGTCTGCTTTAGTAATATGGAGCTCCCCATCTTTTTTTAATTGATCAGTTTTGACGTTTGTTCATTGTTTACAAAAGTGCCGATTGATGATATGCTTGAATTCCTCTCCCAAGAATTACATAAGTATGACCTGGCACTACCTTCACACATTGTTTTGGAACTTATTAAGCTTTGCATCAAAGACTGTAAATTCACTTTCAATAACGAGTATTATCAACGAGTGTTTGGGATGGCCATGGGCAACCCCTTATCGCCCCTCCTCTCCAATATTTATATGGAGTTTTTCGAAATTACTTACATTCCGAGAATCCTGGGGGTTGGCATCCCTTGGTTGCGGTACGTCGACGATATTTTCTGTATCTGGCCCATGAATCGTGACCTGGATAACTTCCTCCTTCAGTTAAATGATCAAGTCTCCTCCATTAAGTTTACATTAGAAGTGGAACAAGACAATTCAATCCCATTTTTGGATGTGCGGGTACATAGGGAAAGCCCAGGTTTTAAGTTTAGTATCTATCGGAAAACAACAAACAATTTGTCCTACGTACACCTTTACTCGGGACATGACACCCCAACTAAGAAGGCCATTTTTTCATCAATGTTTCTCCGCGCCCTTAGGATCGCGAGTCCGGAATACATCGATGCCGAATTGGAAAAAATCAACGGTATTGGAAGTGATCTGTGTTACCCATCTGCGTTTATGGAATCTTGTCTCAACAAGGCAAAACGAACTTTCTATCGTGTCAATAATAACACTCGTACTTTGTCAAAAAATATTTTAGTACTTCCATTTTTCCCGGGCTTTTTAGGCATTGCTAATGTACTTAAACTTTTGGATATTAATGTAGTATTTTCATATAACAATATTGTGAAAAATATCATAGTAAAAAATAGCCCTACCAATAATTCAGGCATTATCTATAAAATTGGGTGTAAACAATGTGATTCCTTTTACATAGGTCAGACGGGAAAGGATTTGCACACACGTATAAAACAGCATCAATATTCCGTTAGAACAGGACAGTTGTCCAGTGCTCTTTTTGTCCATTTCTCAGAGTTATCCCACTGTATTGATTGGAATAATACTTCAGTTTTATTTCATTCTAGCAACATTGTCAATAGAAATATTATTCAGTCTGCCATTATCCAACTTTCAAATAACTTCAACATAAGCAAAGGTCTTTTTCAACTCGATCCTGTTGTTTTGAATTCCTTCAAAACAAATTTAGATAAAAAGGGTAGGACGCTAAATCTTTGGTAAACTTTTACGCTACTTTATTAACTTTTAATCTTCATTTTATTTTTATATATATCGAAACTTGACTCTAAAAGGCAAAGTGTTAAAACCCGGCCAGATTTCCAGTATAAATTTGTATTTTTATAATTCATTTGATCTTGTGCTAAAAATCGATATTATTCCTTAGAAATCTGTTTGCCTCTTTGTTAATCCTCTAATTTTTAATTTTTAAGTTTTATTTTTACTTCTCCGTTTATTGAATATATATATATATATATATGTGTGTGTAGATATGTATGTATGTATATATATATATATATATATATATGAAAATTATTTCACGAAAGTAACACGTGAAAAATATTTATGATGAATAAAACCACGAAGGAAAGGAAACACAAAATGGTGCTCAAGCGCTTTCGTCTAATGACATCCTCAGGAACACTGAAGTTCATAAAAAGGTTACAGCCTATATATAGGTTACAGAAAGAAAAAAAATAAAAAATAAATAACATACACACACACACACACATATATATATATATATATACATACATATCTATATATACAAATACATACATACATGCATACATACATATATATACAATAAACAGAGAAGTAAAAATAAAAAATAAAAAATTAAAACCTTAAAGGATTACCAGTGAGGCGTACAGATTTGTAAGGAAAAATATCGATTTTTAGCACAAGATCAAATGGATTATAAAAATACAAATTTATACTGGAACTCTGCCCGGGTTTTAACACACTGCTGCCTATGGTCAGGTTTCGATATATATAAAAAAATATAAAATGCAAATTAAAAGTTAATAAAGTAGAAGACAAGTTTACCAAAGATTTAATGTTTTACCCTTCTTATCTAAATCTGTTTTAAAGGAATTCAAAATAACAGGATCGAGTTGAAAAAGACCTTTGCTTATGTTGAAGTTATTTGAAAGTTGGATAATGGCAGACTCAAGAATATTTCTATTAACAATGTTGCTTGAATGGAATAAAACTGAAGCATTATTTCAATCAATACAGTGGGCTAACTCTGACAAATGGACAAAAAGGGCACTGGAGAACTGTCCTGTTCTAACGGAATATTGATGCTGTTTTATACGTGTGTGCAAATCCTTTCCCGTCTGACCTATGTAAAAGGAATCACATTGTTTACAACCAATTTTATAGATAATGCCTGAATTATTGGTAGGGCTATTTTTTACTATGATATTTTTCACAATATTGTTATATGAAAATACTACATTAATATCCAAAAGTTTAAGTACATTAGCAATGCCTAAAAAGCCCGGGAAAAATGGAAGTACTGAAATATTTTTTGACAAAGTACGAGTGTTAATATTGACACGATAGAAAGTTCGTTTTGCCTTGTTTAGACAAGATTCCATAAAAGCAGATGGATAACACAAATCACTTCCAATACCGTTGATTTTTTCCAATTCGGCATCGATGTATTCCGGACTGGCGATCCTAAGGGCGCGGAGAAACATTGATGAAAATATGGCCTTCTTAGTGGGGGTATCATGTCCCGAGTAAAAGTGTACGTAGGACAAATTGTTTGTCGTTTTCCGATAGATACTAAACTTAAAACCTGGGCTTTCCCTATGTACACGCACATCCAAAAATGGGATTGAATTGTCTTGCTCAACTTCTAAAGTAAACTTAATGGAGGGGACTTCATCATTTAACTGAAGGAGGAAGCTATCCAGGTCACGATTCATGGGCCAGATACACAAAATATCGTCGACGTACCGCAACCAAGGGATGCCAACCCCCAGGATTCTCGGAATATAGGTAATTTCGAAAAACTCCATATAAATATTGCTAATGTACTTAAACTTGTGGATATTAATGTAGTATTTTCATATAACAATATTGTGAAAAATATCATAGTAAAAAATAGCCCTACCAATAATTCAGTCATTATCTATAAAATTGGTTGTAAACAATGTGATTCCTTTTACATAGGTCAGACGGGAAAGGATTTGCACACACGTATAAAACAGCATCAATATTCCGTTAGAACAGGACAGTTGTCCAGTGCCCTTTTTGTCCATTTGTCAGAGTTAGCCCACTGTATTGATTGGAATAATGCTTCAGTTTTATTCCATTCAAGCAACATTGTTAATAGAAATATTCTTGAGTCTGCCATTATCCAACTTTCAAATAACTTCAACATAAACAAAGGTCTTTTTTAAATCGATCCTGTTATTTTGAATTCCTTTAAAACAGATTTAGATAAGAAGGGTAAAACATTAAATCTTTGGCAAACTTGTATTCTACTTTATTAACTTTTAATTTGCATTTTATATTTTTTTATATATATCGAAACCTGACCATAGGCAGCAGTGTGTTAAAACCCGGGCAGAGTTCCAGTATAAATTTGTATTTTTATAATCCATTTAATCTTGTGCTAAAAATCGATATTTTTCCTTACAAATCTGTACGCCTCACTGGTAATCCTTTAAGGTTTTAATTTTTAATTTTTTATTTTTACTTCTCTGTTTATTGTATATATATGTATATATGTATGTATGTATGTATTTGTATATATAGATATGTATGTATATATATATATATATATATATATATGTGTGTGTGTATGTATGTTATTTATTTTTTCTTTTTTTTTCTTTCTGTAACCTATATATAGGCTGTAACGTTTTTATGAACTTCAGTGTTCCTGAGGATGTCATTAGACGAAATCGCTTGAGCACCATTTTGTGTTTCCTTTCCTTCGTGGTTTTATTCATCATATATATATATATATGTTTGTGTGTATGTATGTTATTTATTTATTTATTTTTTTCTTTCTGTAACCTATATATAGGCCGTAATCTTTTAGGTAATTCAGTGTTCCTGAGGATGTCATTAGACGAAAGCGCTTGAGCACCTTTTTGTGTTTCCTTTCCTTCGTGGTTTTATTCATCATAAATATTTTTCACGTGTTACTTTCGTGAAATAATTTTCATATAATGAACACCACGCGTCCCTTCGGCTTGCTGTTCCCTCTCTTGTCCCCGTTTGTGTCTGTGTTTTCTTATACATTAATGAAGGGGCATGCAATTCGTATCCGACGAAAGTTTCTTACTAACTGTCTAGAGGACCAAGTTCTTCCCAAATCCCTGCTTCCGATTCGCCTCAGACAAATTGACGAACATCCGTTCAACAACTTCAGCAGATTAATTTTAAAGAAACATATTGAAGTCACCAGACAAAATGAGTGGTCCTCCTTCAAAAATTTAAACATCGCCAAATATAATTTTGTAACCGTTATTCCCCAACCGTGGATCCAACCTTTGTTTGATGAAATTTACAACGAGTTGCGTCGGAGAACTACTTCACTTCGTAACATTTTGGATCGGAAAATTAAAAGTCTCATTCGAAACAGTCAGTGGAGTAAAAAAGCAAGCTCAAAGTGTGTTTTGAACCTTTCTTCGAAAAACATTAGTGACGATGCAAAAAGTGCCCTTGGATATGGTATGTCCTTTTTTATTGTTAAAAACCTTCGGCTTTACAAATTTGTTACAGTCTCGCGTGTTTTGAAAAACAGTGTAATCTCCCTCAGTATTTGTTTAACATAGTTAAAGGCCTCGTTTATAGTGCGGCGAATGGTAATTACGAAGATAACTTTCCTAAACGTTTTCGCGATGGCCTCTCACAATTAAAAAAAGATGGGGAGCTCCATATTACTAAAGCAGACAAGGCTAACACCATAGTTATTATGGACAAAGTGGACTACATCGGAAAGATGAACGAGCTTCTCCAGGACCCCGCCACATACAGCAAACTTAGGAAGAACCCGCAGGATGACGTCATCAAATCATTTAATAGTGGCTTGAAACGCATTCTCAAAGATCATAAGGACTTAATTCCGCGTTTCATGTCCACTTCACCTTCTCTGCCCTACCTTTACGGTCTTATTAAAACCCACAAAACTGGCAACCCTATGCGCCCTATTATTAGCTCGGTGGGCTCTATTACTTATAAACTCTCCAAATGGCTTGTCAAAGTCTTGTCCCCCATTCTCGGAACTATCTCTGATTCACATGTAAAAAATTCCATGGATCTTACTGAAAAATTGAATAATGCACGTACTGAAACTAACGATAGCTTGATCAGTTTTGACGTTTGTTCATTGTTTACAAAAGTGCCGATTGATGATATGCTTGACTTCCTCTCCCAAGAATTACATAAGTATGACCTGCCACTACCTTCACACATTGTTTTGGAACTTATTAAGCTTTGCATCAAAGACTGTAAATTCACTTTCAATAACGAGTATTATCAACAAGTGTTTGGGATGGCCATGGACAACCCCTTATCGCCCCTCCTCTCCAATATTTATATGGAGTTTTTCGAAATTACTTACATTCCGAGAATCCTGGGGGTTGGCATCCCTTGGTTGCGGTACGTCGACGATATTTTCTGTATCTGGCCCATGAATCGTGACCTGGATAACTTCCTCCTTCAGTTAAATGATCAAGTCCCCTCCATTAAGTTTACTTTAGAAGTGGAACAAGACAATTCAATCCCATTTTTGGATGTGCGGGTACATAGGGAAAGCCCAGGTTTTAAGTTTAGTATCTATCGGAAAACAACAAACAATTTGTCGTACGTACACTTTTACTCGGGACATGACACCCCCACTAAGAAGGCCATTTTTTCATCAATGTTTCTCCGCGCCCTTAGGATCGCCAGTCCGGAATACATCGATGCCGAATTGGAAAAAATCAACGGTATTGGAAGTGATCTGTGTTACCCATCTGCGTTTATGGAATCTTGTCTCAACAAGGCAAAACGAACTTTCTATCGTGTCAATAATAACACTCGTACTTTGTCAAAAAATATTTTAGTACTTCCATTTTTCCCGGGCTTTTTAGGCATTGCTAATGTACTTAAACTTTTGGATATTAATGTAGTATTTTCGTATAACAATATTGTGAAAAATATCATAGTAAAAAATAGCCCTACCAATAATTCAGGCATTATCTATAAAATTGGGTGTAAACAATGTGATTCCTTTTACATAGGTCAGACGGGAAAGGATTTGCACACATGTATAAAACAGCATCAATATTCCGTTAGAACAGGACAGTTGTCCAGTGCTCTTTTTGTCCATTTCTCAGAGTTATCCCACTGTATTGATTGGAATAATACTTCAGTTTTATTTCATTCTAGCAACATTGTCAATAGAAATATTCTTCAGTCTGCCATTATCCAACTTTCAAATAACTTCAACATAAGCAAAGGTCTTTTTCAACTCGATCCTGTTGTTTTGAATTCCTTCAAAACAAATTTAGATAAAAAGGGTAGGACGCTAAATCTTTGGTAAACTTGTACGCTACTTTATTAACTTTTAATCTTCATTTTATTTTTATATATATCGAAACTTGACTCTAAAAGGCAAAGTGTTAAAGCCCGGGCAGATTTCCAGTATAAATTTGTATTTTTATAATTCATTTGATCTTGTGCTAAAAATCGATATTTTTCCTTACAAATCTGTTTGCCTCTTTGTTAATCCTCTAATTTTTAATTTTTAAGTTTTATTTTTACTTCTCCGTTTATTGCATATATATATATATATATATATATATATATATATATATATATATATATATATATACTGTATATATATATATATGTATGTGTGTAGATATGTATGTATATATATATATATATATATGTATATATATATGTTTGTGTGTATGTATGTTATTTATTTATTTTTTTTTCTTTCTGTAACCTATATATAGGCCGTAACCTTTTATGTACTTCACTGTTCCTGAGGATGTCATTAGACGAAAGCGCTTGAGCACCTTTTTGTGTTTCCTTTCCTTCGTGGTTTTATTCATCATAAATATTTTTCACGTGTTACTTTCGTGAAATAATTTTCACATAATGAACACCACGCGTTCCTTCGGCTTGCTGTTCCCTCTCTTGTCTCCGTTTGTGTCCGTGTTTCCTTCTACATTAATGAAGGGGCATGCAATTCGTACGTATCCTACGAACGTTTCTTACTAACTGTCTAGAGGACCAAGTTCTTCCCAAATCCCTGCTTCCGATTCGCCTCAGACAAATTGACGACCATCCGTTCAACAACTTCAGCAGATTAATTTTAAAGAAACATATTGAAGTCACCAGACAAAATGAGTGGTCCGCCTTCAAAAATTTAAACATCGCCAAATATAATTTTGTAACCGTTATTCCCCAACCGTGGATCCAACCTTTGTTTGATGAAATTTACAACGAGTTGCGTCGGAGAACTACTTCACTTCGTAACATTTTGGATCGGAAAATTAAAAGTCTCATTCGAAATAGTCAGTGGAGTAAAAAAGCAAGCTCAAAGTGTGTTTTGAACCTTTCTTCGAAAAACATTAGTGACGATGCAAAAAGTGCCCTTGGATATGGTATGTCCTTTTTTATTGTTAAAAACCTTCGGCTTTACAAATTTGTTACAGTCTCGCGTGTTTTGAAAAACAGTGTAATCTCCCTCAGTATTTGTTTAACATAGTTAAAGGCCTCGTTTATAGTGCGGCGAATGGTAATTACGAAGATAACTTTCCTAAAGTCTTCGCGATGGCCTCTCACAATTAAAAAAAGATGGGGAGCTCCATATTACTAAAGCAGACAAGGCTAACACCATAGTTATTATGGACAAAGTGGACTACATCGGAAACATGAACGAGCTTCTCCAGGACCCCGCCACATACAGCAAACTTAGGAAGAACCCGCAGGATGACGTCATCAAATCATTTAATAGTGGCTTGAAACGCATTCTCAAAGATCATAAGGACTTAATTCCGCGTTTCATGTCCACTTCACCTTCTCTGCCCTACCTTTACGGTCTTATTAAAACCCACAAAACTGGCAACCCTATGCGCCCTATTATTAGCTCGGTGGGCTCTATTACTTATAAACTCTCCAAATGGCTTGTCAAAGTCTTGTCCCCCATTCTCGGAACTATCTCTGATTCACATGTAAAAAATTCCATGGATCTTACTGAAAAATTGAATAATGCACGTACTGAAACTAACGATAGCTTGATCAGTTTTGACGTTTGTTCATTGTTTACGAAAGTGCCGATTGATGATATGCTTGACTTCCTCTCCCAAGAATTACATAAGTATGACCTGCCACTACCTTCACACATTGTTTTGGAACTTATTAAGCTTTGCATCAAAGACTGTAAATTCACTTTCAATAACGAGTATTATCAACAAGTGTTTGGGATGGCCATGGGCAACCCCTTATCGCCCCTCCTCTCCAATATTTATATGGAGTTTTTCGAAATTACTGTACTTACATTCCGAGAATCCTGGGGGTTGGCATCCCTTGGTTGCGGTACGTCGACGATATTTTCTGTATCTGGCCCATGAATCGTGACCTGGATAACTTCCTCCTTCAGTTAAATGATCAAGTCCCCTCCATTAAGTTTACTTTAGAAGTGGAACAAGACAATTCAATCCCATTTTTGGATGTGCGGGTACATAGGGAAAGCCCAGGTTTTAAGTTTAGTATCTATCGGAAAACAACAAACAATTTGTCGTACGTACACTTTTACTCGGGACATGACACCCCCACTAAGAAGGCCATTTTTTCATCAATGTTTCTCCGCGCCCTTAGGATCGCCAGTCCGGAATACATCGATGCCGAATTGGAAAAAATCAACGGTATTGGAAGTGATCTGTGTTACCCATCTGCGTTTATGGAATCTTGTCTCAACAAGGCAAAACGAACTTTCTATCGTGTCAATAATAACACTCGTACTTTGTCAAAAAGTATTTTAGTACTTCCATTTTTCCCGGGCTTTTTAGGCATTGCTAATGTACTTAAACTTTTGGATATTAATGTAGTATTTTCGTATAACAATATTGTGAAAAATATCATAGTAAAAAATAGCCCTACCAATAATTCAGGCATTATCTATAAAATAGGGTGTAAACAATGTGATTCCTTTTACATAGGTCAGACGGGAAAGGATTTGCACACATGTATAAAACAGCATCAATATTCCGTTAGAACAGGACAGTTGTCCAGTGCTCTTTTTGTCCATTTCTCAGAGTTATCCCACTGTATTGATTGGAATAATACTTCAGATTTATTTCATTCTAGCAACATTGTCAATAGAAATATTCTTCAGTCTGCCATTATCCAACTTTCAAATAACTTCAACATAAGCAAAGGTCTTTTTCAACTCGATCCTGTTGTTTTGAATTCCTTCAAAACAAATTTAGATAAAAAGGGTAGGACGCTAAATCTTTGGTAAACTTGTACGCTACTTTATTAACTTTTAATCTTCATTTTATTTTTATATATATCGAAACTTGACTCTAAAAGGCAAAGTGTTAAAGCCCGGGCAGATTTCCAGTATAAATTTGTATTTTTATAATTCATTTGATCTTGTGCTAAAAATCGATATTTTTCCTTACAAATCTGTTTGCCTCTTTGTTAATCCTCTAATTTTTAATTTTTATGTTTTATTTTTACTTCTCCGTTTATTGCATATATATATATATATATATATATATATATATATATATGTATGTGTGTAGATATGTATGTATATATATATATATATATATGTATATATATATGTTTGTGTGTATGTATGTTATTTATTTATTTATTTTTTTCTTTCTGTAACCTATATATAGGCCGTAACCTTTTATGTACTTCACTGTTCCTGAGGATGTCATTAGACGAAAGCGCTTGAGCACCTTTTTGTGTTTCCTTTCCTTCGTGGTTTTATTCATCATAAATATTTTTTAGGTGTTACTTTCGTGAAATAATTTTCATATAATGAACACCACGCGTTCCTTCGGCTTGCTGTTCCCTCTCTTGTCTCCGTTTGTGTCCGTGTTTCCTTCTACATTAATGAAGGGGCATGCAATTCGTACGTATCCTACGTACGTTTCTTACTAACTGTCTAGAGGACCAAGTTCTTCCCAAATCCCTGCTTCCGATTCGCCTCAGACAAATTGACGACCATCCGTTCAACAACTTCAGCAGATTAATTTTAAAGAAACATATTGAAGTCACCAGACAAAATGAGTGGTCCGCCTTCAAAAATTTAAACATCGCCAAATATAATTTTGTAACCTTTATTCCCCAACCGTGGATCCAACCTTTGTTTGATGAAATTTACAACGAGTTGCGTCGGAGAACTACTTCACTTCGTAACATTTTGGATCGGAAAATTAAAAGTCTCATTCGAAATAGTCATTGGAGTAAAAAAGCAAGCTCAAAGTGTGTTTTGAACCTTTCTTCGAAAAACATTAGTGACGATGCAAAAAGTGCCCTTGGATATGGTATGTCCTTTTTTATTGTTAAAAACCTTCGGCTTTACAAATTTGTTACAGTCTCGCGTGTTTTGAAAAACAGTGTAATCTCCCTCAGTATTTGTTTAACATAGTTAAAGGCCTCGTTTATAGTGCGGCGAATGGTAATTACGAAGATAACTTTCCTAAACGTTTTCGCGATGGCCTCTCACAATTAAAAAAAGATGGGGAGCTCCATATTACTAAAGCAGACAAGGCTAACACCATAGTTATTATGGACAAAGTGGACTACATCGGAAAGATGAACGAGCTTCTCCAGGACCCCGCCACATACAGCAAACTTAGGAAGAACCCGCAGGATGACGTCATCAAATCATTTAATAGTGGCTTGAAACGCATTCTCAAAGATCATAAGGACTTAATTCAGCTTTTCATGTCCACTTCACCTTCTCTGCCCTACCTTTACGGTCTTATTAAAACCCACAAACCTGGCAACCCTATGCGCCCTATTATTAGCTCAGTGGGCTCTATTACTTATAAACTCTCCAAATGGCTTGTCAAAGTCTTGTCCCCCATTCTCGGAACTATCACTGATTCACATGTAAAAAATTCCATGGATCATACTGAAAAATTGAATAATGCACGTACTGAAACTAACGATAGCTTGATCAGTTTTGACGTTTGTTCATTGTTTACGAAAGTGCCGATTGATGATATGCTTGACTTCCTCTCCCAAGAATTACATAAGTATGACCTGCCACTACCTTCACACATTGTTTTGGAACTTATTAAGCTTTGCATCAAAGACTGTAAATTCACTTTCAATAACGAGTATTATCAACAAGTGTTTGGGATGGCCATGGGCAACCCCTTATCGCCCCTCCTCTCCAATATTTATATGGAGTTTTTCGAAATTACTTACATTCCGAGAATCCTGGGGGTTGGCATCCCTTGGTTGCGGTACGTCGACGATATTTTCTGTATCTGGCCCATGAATCGTGACCTGGATAACTTCCTCCTTCAGTTAAATGATCAAGTCCCCTCCATTAAGTTTACTTTAGAAGTGGAACAAGACAATTCAATCCCATTTTTGGATGTGCGGGTACATAGGGAAAGCCCAGGTTTTAAGTTTAGTATCTATCGGAAAACAACAAACAATTTGTCGTACGTACACTTTTACTCGGGACATGACACCCCCACTAAGAAGGCCATTTTTTCATCAATGTTTCTCCGCGCCCTTAGGATCGCCAGTCCGGAATACATCGATGCCGAATTGGAAAAAATTAACGGTATTGGAAGTGATCTGTGTTACCCATCTGCGTTTACGGAATCTTGTCTCAACAAGGCAAAACGAACTTTCTATCGTGTCAATAATAACACTCGTACTTTGTCAAAAAATATTTTAGTACTTCCATTTTTCCCGGGCTTTTTAGGCATTGCTAATGTACTTAAACTTTTGGATATTAATGTAGTATTTTCGTAAAACAATATTGTGAAAAATATCATAGTAAAAAATAGCCCTACCAATAATTCAGGCATTATCTATAAAATTGGGTGTAAACAATGTGATTCCTTTTACATAGGTCAGACGGGAAAGGATTTGCACACACGTATAAAACAGCATCAATATTCCGTTAGAACAGGACAGTTGTCCAGTGCTCTTTTTGTCCATTTCTCAGAGTTATCCCACTGTATTGATTGGAATAATACTTCAGTTTTATTTCATTCTAGCAACATTGTCAATAGAAATATTCTTCAGTCTGCCATTATCCAACTTTCAAATAACTTCAACGTAAGCAAAGGTCTTTTTCAACTCGATCCTGTTGTTTTGAATTCCTTCAAAACAAATTTAGATAAAAAGGGTAGGACGCTAAATCTTGGTAAACTTGTACGCTACTTTATTAACTTTTAATCTTCATTTTATTTTATATATATCGAAACTTGACTCTAAAAGGCAAAGTGTTAAAGCCCGGGCAGATTTCCAGTATAAATTTGTATTTTTATAATTCATTTGATCTTGTGCTAAAAATCGATATTTTTCCTTACAAATCTGTTTGCCTCTTTGTTAATCCTCTAATTTTTAATTTTTAAGTTTTATTTTACTTCTCCGTTTATTGCATATATATATATATATATATATATATATATATATATATATATATGTGTGTAGATATGTATGTATATATATATATATATATATATGTATATATATATGTTTGTGTGTATGTATGTTATTTATTTATTTTTTTTTTCTTTCTGTAACCTATATATAGGCCGTAACCTTTTATGTACTTCACTGTTCCTGAGGATGTCATTAGACGAAAGCGCTTGAGCACCTTTTTGTGTTTCCTTTCCTTCGTGGTTTTATTCATCATAAATATTTTTCACGTGTTACTTTCGTGAAATAATTTTCACATAATGAACACCACGCGTTCCTTCGGCTTGCTGTTCACTCTCTTGTCTCCGTTTGTGTCCGTGTTTCCTTCTACATTAATGAAGGGGCATGCAATTCGTACGTATCCTACGAACGTTTCTTACTAACTGTCTAGAGGACCAAGTTCTTCCCAAATCCCTGCTTCCGATTCGCCTCAGACAAATTGACGACCATCCGTTCAACAACTTCAGCAGATTAATTTTAAAGAAACATATTGAAGTCACAGACAAAATGAGTGGTCCGCCTTCAAAAATTTAAACATCGCCAAATATAATTTTGTAACCGTTATTCCCCAACCGTGGATCCAACCTTTGTTTGATGAAATTTACAACGAGTTGCGTCGGAGAACTACTTCACTTCGTAACATTTTGGATCGGAAAATTAAAAGTCTCATTCGAAATAGTCAGTGGAGTAAAAAGCAAGCTCAAAGTGTGTTTTGAACCTTTCTTCGAAAAACATTAGTGACGATGCAAAAAGTGCCCTTGGATATGGTATGTCCTTTTTTATTGTTAAAAACCTTCGGCTTTACAAATTTGTTACAGTCTCGCGTGTTTTGAAAAACAGTGTAATCTCCCTCAGTATTTGTTTAACATAGTTAAAGGCCTCGTTTATAGTGCGGCGAATGGTAATTACGAAGATAACTTTCCTAAAGTCTTCGCGATGGCCTCTCACAATTAAAAAAAGATGGGAGCTCCATATTACTAAAGCAGACAAGGCTAACACCATAGTTATTATGGACAAAGTGGACTACATCGGAAACATGAACGAGCTTCTCCAGGACCCCGCCACATACAGCAAACTTAGGAAGAACCCGCAGGATGACGTCATCAAATCATTTAATAGTGGCTTGAAACGCATTCTCAAAGATCATAAGGACTTAATTCCGCGTTTCATGTCCACTTCACCTTCTCTGCCCTACCTTTACGGTCTTATTAAAACCCACAAAACTGGCAACCCTATGCGCCCTATTATTAGCTCGGTGGGCTCTATTACTTATAAACTCTCCAAATGGCTTGTCAAAGTCTTGTCCCCCATTCTCGGAACTATCTCTGATTCACATGTAAAAAATTCCATGGATCTTACTGAAAAATTGAATAATGCACGTACTGAAACTAACGATAGCTTGATCAGTTTTGACGTTTGTTCATTGTTTACGAAAGTGCCGATTGATGATATGCTTGACTTCCTCTCCCAAGAATTACATAAGTATGACCTGCCACTACCTTCACACATTGTTTTGGAACTTATTAAGCTTTGCATCAAAGACTGTAAATTCACTTTCAATAACGAGTATTATCAACAAGTGTTTGGGATGGCCATGGGCAACCCCTTATCGCCCCTCCTCTCCAATATTTATATGGAGTTTTTCGAAATTACAGTGCCCGCGAAAAGTATCCGATCACCCTTGAAATTTGTATTTTTTACATAATAAACAATGTTTAAATGTATACTAACCTTATATTAGTATTTTGTCATCTGTCCTTTGGTTTGGATGACTTGTTCTAGACGTTTTGGCATGGATTTAATCAAGTTTTGAAAAACTTCCACTGATATTTCCTTGCACCATACCTTTTTGATGGCCTCTTGTAATTTTTCGACTGAGCCAGTGTCGTGGCATTCAACCTTATTTTTTATTATTAGCCACAGATTTTCTATCGGATTGAGATCTGGACTATTACCAGGCCAATCCAAAATATCAAATTTATTGTCAGTAATCCATTTTGTCACTATTTTGGCCCTGTGACATGGTGCACCATCATGCATGTATGTTTTTGTCCTTTGGATTGCCATTGCCATTGGAAGTTTATCCTGTAGCATTGCTAAATACCGTGCACCATTCATAGTTGTGTTCTTCGGAAGAAAATATAAGTTTCCACGCCCATAGTAACCGAAACAACCCAAACCATCACACTTGGAGGGTGTTTCATTGTCTTTAGGGTGTATTTAGGGTCCATCCTATTTGAGCCAATAGGCCGGCGAACCTTTTTTGGACAACTTCTGAATGTCAAAAATGTCGACTCATCGCTAAATAAAACCTTCTTCCAGTCATCAACAGTCCAATGAATGTATTTTTTACAAAATGCGACACGTTTTTACGCATTTTTTCATTAATGAACGGTTTCTTAGCAGCATGGCGAGATGGTAATCCGAGTTCTTTTTGGAGCCGCTCCTGGATAGTTCGTTCAGAAACACCAGATAACAAATTATTCATATTAAATTTTATTTCTTTCGCAGTTATTGTTGGGTTTTTCAATACTAAACGTTTCATAAGTTTGTCTGTTCGCGAATTTGTTTTTCTCGGTCTGCCAGATCGTTTTTTAGGGACTGGCGTGGTTAGGCCACCATTGTTCTTAGCCCGTGAAACCCATAAATTAACGGTACTTTGGGATATGTTTTTCCTTAGCTATCTGTCTCTGTGATTTCCCACATGCATGCAAAGCAACAATAGCACCTCGACAATCACTCTTAAGTTGTTTTTAGCACACATTATATAAATTTTATTTACACCACTTTCTGTAAAAAAAAAAAAAATCAAGAAATTTACACAAACAGTGAAATCTGACAAATTTGAGACACAGCCACCCGCAACGAACGCTACCAGAACACTAATTTGAGAATGCATTGGATAGCTCTCATATCAGCGAGCAACCTCAAAGTTACCAGATGTCGCTAGAACAAATAGAAAGTGAATTACGTGTCTCTGAATATCAAGGGAAAATATTGTATTTTCTTGAGTGATCGGATACTTTTCGCGGGCACTGTACTTACATTCCGAGAATCCTGGGGGTTGGCATCCCTTGGTTGCGGTACGTCGACGATATTTTCTGTATCTGGCCCATGAATCGTGACCTGGATAACTTCCTCCTTCAGTTAAATGATCAAGTCCCCTCCATTAAGTTTACTTTAGAAGTGGAACAAGACAATTCAATCCCATTTTTGGATGTGCGGGTACATAGGGAAAGCCCAGGTTTTAAGTTTAGTATCTATCGGAAAACAACAAACAATTTGTCGTACGTACACTTTTACTCGGGACATGACACCCCCACTAAGAAGGCCATTTTTTCATCAATGTTTCTCCGCGCCCTTAGGATCGCCAGTCCGGAATACATCGATGCCGAATTGGAAAAAATCAACGGTATTGGAAGTGATCTGTGTTACCCATCTGCGTTTATGGAATCTTGTCTCAACAAGGCAAAACGAACTTTCTATCGTGTCAATAATAACACTCGTACTTTGTCAAAAAGTATTTTAGTACTTCCATTTTTCCGGGCTTTTTAGGCATTGCTAATGTACTTAAACTTTTGGATATTAATGTAGTATTTTCGTATAACAATATTGTGAAAAATATCATAGTAAAAAATAGCCCTACCAATAATTCAGGCATTATCTATAAAATAGGGTGTAAACAATGTGATTCCTTTTACATAGGTCAGACGGGAAAGGATTTGCACACATGTATAAAACAGCATCAATATTCCGTTAGAACAGGACAGTTGTCCAGTGCTCTTTTTGTCCATTTCTCAGAGTTATCCCACTGTATTGATTGGAATAATACTTCAGATTTATTTCATTCTAGCAACATTGTCAATAGAAATATTCTTCAGTCTGCCATTATCCAACTTTCAAATAACTTCAACATAAGCAAAGGTCTTTTTCAACACGATCCTGTTGTTTTGAATTCCTTCAAAACAAATTTAGATAAAAAGGGTAGGACGCTAAATCTTTGGTAAACTTGTACGCTACTTTATTAACTTTTAATCTTCATTTTATTTTTATATATATCGAAACTTGACTCTAAAAGGCAAAGTGTTAAAGCCCGGGCAGATTTCCAGTATAAATTTGTATTTTTATAATTCATTTGATCTTGTGCTAAAAATCGATATTTTTCCTTACAAATCTGTTTGCCTCTTTGTTAATCCTCTAATTTTTAATTTTTATGTTTTATTTTTACTTCTCCGTTTATTGCATATATATATATATATATATATATATATATATATATATGTATGTGTGTAGATATGTATGTATATATATATATATATATATATGTATATATATATGTTTGTGTGTATGTATGTTATTTATTTATTTTTTTTTTCTTTCTGTAACCTATATATAGGCCGTAACCTTTTATGTACTTCACTGTTCCTGAGGATGTCATTAGACGAAAGCGCTTGAGCACCTTTTTGTGTTTCCTTTCCTTCGTGGTTTTATTCATCATAAATATTTTTTAGGTGTTACTTTCGTGAAATAATTTTCATATAATGAACACCACGCGTTCCTTCGGCTTGCTGTTCCCTCTCTTGTCTCCGTTTGTGTCCGTGTTTCCTTCTACATTAATGAAGGGGCATGCAATTCGTACGTATCCTACGTACGTTTCTTACTAACTGTCTAGAGGACCAAGTTCTTCCCAAATCCCTGCTTCCGATTCGCCTCAGACAAATTGACGACCATCCGTTCAACAACTTCAGCAGATTAATTTTAAAGAAACATATTGAAGTCACCAGACAAAATGAGTGGTCCGCCTTCAAAAATTTAAACATCGCCAAATATAATTTTGTAACCTTTATTCCCCCCGTGGATCCAACCTTTGTTTGATGAAATTTACAACGAGTTGCGTCGGAGAACTACTTCACTTCGTACATTTTGGATCGGAAAATTAAAAGTCTCATTCGAAATAGTCATTGGAGTAAAAAAGCAAGCTCAAAGTGTGTTTTGAACCTTTCTTCGAAAACATTAGTGACGATGCAAAAAGTGCCCTTGGATATGGTATGTCCTTTTTATTGTTAAAAACCTTCGGCTTTACAAATTTGTTACAGTCTCGCGTGTTTTGAAAAACAGTGTAATCTCCCTCAGTATTTGTTTAACATAGTTAAAGGCCTCGTTTATAGTGCGGCGAATGGTAATTACGAAGATAACTTTCCTAAACGTTTCGCGATGGCCTCTCACAATTAAAAAAGATGGCTCCATATACTAAAGCAGACAAGGCTAACACCATAGTTATTATGGACAAAGTGGACTACATCGGAAAGATGAACGAGCTTCTCCAGGACCCCGCCACATACAGCAAACTTAGGAAGAACCCGCAGGATGACGTCATCAAATCATTTAATAGTGGCTTGAAACGCATTCTCAAAGATCATAAGGACTTAATTCAGCTTTTCATGTCCACTTCACCTTCTCTGCCCTACCTTTACGGTCTTATTAAAACCCACAAACCTGGCAACCCTATGCGCCCTATTATTAGCTCATGGGCTCTATTACTTATAAACTCTCCAAATGGCTTGTCAAAGTCTTGTCCCCCATTCTCGGAACTATCACTGATTCACATGTAAAAAATTCCATGGATCATACTGAAAAATTGAATAATGCACGTACTGAAACTAACGATAGCTTGATCAATTTTGACGTTTGTTCATTGTTTACGAAAGTGCCGATTGATGATATGCTTGACTTCCTCTCCCAAGAATTACATAAGTATGACCTGCCACTACCTTCACACATTGTTTTGGAACTTATTAAGCTTTGCATCAAAGACTGTAAATTCACTTTCAATAACGAGTATTATCAACAAGTGTTTGGGATGGCCATGGGCAACCCCTTATCGCCCCTCCTCTCCAATATTTATATGGAGTTTTTCGAAATTACTTACATTCCGAGAATCCTGGGGGTTGGCATCCCTTGGTTGCGGTACGTCGACGATATTTTCTGTATCTGGCCCATGAATCGTGACCTGGATAACTTCCTCCTTCAGTTAAATGATCAAGTCCCCTCCATTAAGTTTACTTTAGAAGTGGAACAAGACAATTCAATCCCATTTTTGGATGTGCGGGTACAAGGGAAAGCCCAGGTTTTAAGTTTAGTATCTATCGGAAACAACAAACAATTTGTCGTACGTACACTTTTACTCGGGACATGACACCCCCCTAAGAAGGCCATTTTTCATCAATGTTTCTCCGCGCCCTTAGGATCGCCAGTCCGGAATACATCGATGCCGAATTGGAAAAAATTAACGGTATTGGAAGTGATCTGTGTTACCATCTGCGTTTACGGAATCTTGTCTCAACAAGGCAAAACGAACTTTCTAGTGTCAATAATAACACTCGTACTTTGTCAAAAAATATTTTAGTACTTCCATTTTTCCGGGCTTTTTAGGCATTGCTAATGTACTAAACTTTTGGATATTAATGTAGTATTTTCGTAAACCATATTGTGAAAAATTACATAGTAAAAATAGCCCTACCAATAATTCAGGCATTATCTATAAAATTGGGTGTAAACACATGTGATTCCTTTTACATAGGTCAGACGGGAAAGGATTTGCACACACGTATAAACAGCATCAATATTCCGTTAGAACAGGACAGTTTCCAGTGCTCTTTTTGTCCATTTCTCAGAGTTATCCCACTGTATTGATTGGAATAATACTTCAGTTTTATTTCATTCTAGCAACATTGTCAATAGAAATATTCTTCAGTCTGCCATTATCCAACTTTCAAATAACTTCAACATAAGCAAAGGTCTTTTTCAACTCGATCCTGTTGTTTTGAATTCCTTCAAAACAAATTTTAGATAAAAAGGGTAGGACGCTAAATCTTTGGTAAACTTGTACGCTACTTTATTAACTTTTAATCTTCATTTTATTTTTATATATATCGAAACTTGACTCTAAAAGGCAAAGTGTTAAAGCCCGGGCAGATTTCCAGTATAATTTGTATTTTTATAATTCATTTGATCTTGTGCTAAAAATCGATATTTTTCCTTACAAATCTGTTTGCCTCTTTGTTAATCCTCT
>JAJOZX010004106.1:145000-436514 GCA_023014485.1 Bathynomus jamesi | reverse complement strand
ACAAGGGCTTGTGTTTACTTCGCACGCTTAATTTTGTACGGTACACATTACCTCATTATAGTCCTAAATACCTTTACGAACGATTACCACATTTTTTGCGTTGGAGTTTCCCCAATTACGTTTTCCCCAATTGACGTGTGAAAATTTATTCGAAATTTACTAAATCTGCGTGCTGGAAGCTAGGAATTTTAGTTCGAGTAATTGGTTTCGGTTACTTACTATGCGAGGACAAACTCTACCATATTGTGATCGCTATTGCTCAACGGTTCTTTGAAGATCAGTAATTAGCCTATCACCGTAGTTATACTAAATCTAAAATACTGTCCAACCTCGTAGGTTCCCAACCTTTGAATAAGAAAGCTATCCTCGAGAAAATAACTAAACGATTACCTTCCGCGTCTCCCTGCATTGTATCGTAATTCACGTTGGCACAATTAAAGTCACCCATAACTAAAGCCTGCCTCACTACCGATTATTCTCTTTAGTTCACGATATAACGCTTCGTCCGGAGCAGCTGTTTGATTTGGGGGCCTAATATAACCGCAACAAGAAGTTTGAAATCGTTGAATTTAAGTTCTGCTATAGTCGAATCTATCGGTTCTGGAATTGAGTGCTTTACTTCTTTAACGTTCGCAATATTATCTTTGATATACAACAACACCGCCTCCTCGCCTAACTATTCTGTTTTAACAAAAAGTCTATAACCTTTAATTGATACTCCCCTACAAAGTCACGTGTTTCAGTGCTAAGCCACGATTCATTTATCGCAATTAATCATAGTCTTTACAAGCAATTAAAAAAAAATTCGTTTATTTTATTTCGTAGGCTACGAGCATTTAAGGATAGAACCTTGAAATTGTTTGTAATTGCGACACCTTCGCGAGCGCGAGGGAAATTTGTGGAATTTACGCTGGGACCGTTCGGCTTACGGCAGCCTGAAAAGAAGAGACAGTATTATGAAATAGTCTTCCTAAACGCGCAGCTCCAACTTCATTAAGATGAAGTCCATCTTCGAGGAACAAGTCCCTCCTGCCGTAGAAACTGTTTCCAAAAATTAGCAAAATGCACTCCTTCCTGTTGGCAAAGACTTTAGGTTTGTTAATATAGGTCGCCTTGCTGTAGAAATCGCTTCGTTGGATAATTCGAGGAAGTATACCTGTTTAAACAATCTTATTAGTTTTCCTCCTTTAATCGCTCTAATAAGTCCCTGTACCTAGCCAGCAGTTCTTCCGATCTAGAATTTAAAACGTTATTAGTACCGACATGAATAACATACGTTGTGTCCTCAGCGGTACTGTCTGTAAAATGGTCAACATTATAGTTATATCTTCCACCCTTGCACCAGGGTAGCAGTAACGGCGCTACGACGAGGGTTTCTCCACAGAATTCCTCGAGCTGCCCTCGAACAATGGAATCACGAACAAGTCGTTTTCCGGTTCATCAGTACCTTCGAACCCTAAAACAGAAACTTATTGCTTGTTATTACTGGTAGACAAGGCTTTGCTTTTCTCAATGGGGCTCCATTTCGCACTCGAACGAAGGGTTGGGAACTAGGGGAAGAGGAGGGCTATTAGTACTATTTATTATTAATAGAAACTGAGGCAGGAGGGGTCGTAACTGGAGTCTCAAGGGATTCTAATTTGCCGTCAGGAGCATCACGCTTTCTTCAAGTCTCACCTGGCCTGCCTCTCACGGTCTAATTCGTTCCTCGGCACTTCCATGCTTGAGCACCACCTGCAAACTAACTGATCATTATTATTAGCCATTGTAAACGCGTAGCAGCAAATTCCTTCACATATTATTCATATATTATTTATATATATATTATTATATATATTATATATTATTAATATAGAATATTATATTTATATATATATATATTATATATATATATATATTATTATATATATATATATTATATATATATATATATATTTGTGAGAATATATATATATATAAACAGGAAACCAGAGAAAAAATAAACATCCTTCAAGGTTTAATAGTGCCAACGTTTCGGAATGCACTAATTCCATCTTCAGGGCTAAAACAATAAAATGCCAAATCACATACAAAATACAAATTGCTTAATAACAATTTAAAATAAAATTACAAATTATAAAAAGTAGATAAGAAAATTTAAAACATTAAAATTAAAAGGTAAATAAATGTGAAGTTAAAAAGTTATGATACAATCATAAAAAGTAGCTAGGAAAAATATAAAAGCATTAAAGTGAAAGGTAAATAAATAAAATAAACTAGTACCTTAACCAAAACATAGCAGATCTACCGATGATTCATCAGAATTTAGGTCTGGTTTTAATTTATAAATAAACAAAGATTCCATAATTTTGAGCTTAAGGTCAGAACTTCCGGCAGTAAGTATGGCGAAATTAGACTGTGAAATTGGATGGTTATTGTTGTGCAAGTGGTTACGTGTGAGAGAATTAGGTGGTTTGCCAAGAGGTAAATTTGTACGGACCGATTTACCGAGATGTTCGTAAATACGAGCTTTTAAATGTCTTTTATTTTTACCTATATATGACCCCATACAGTGGTCACACTTGTATTGGTAAACTATGGATGACTTAAGAAGTGTAGGAATAACATCCTTGTATTTAAATAAATGATAAATCGATTTAGACGGGATGAATATAATTTTTATACATAGTTGTGGGTAAAATTCCTTGAGCAATTATAAAAGTTTGTTTCTAATGTTAAAACTTGAGGTTCCCATATAAGGCAAAGTGAAATAAAAGATATCTTTGGGGACTCTAATTAAGTCTCTAGTTGTGGGGTTTATTATTCTATTTAAGGTTCTGCCTATTGTAGTCTCCACCAGTCTAGAAGGGAAATTATTCTTCGTAAGGAGTTTTCGGATGAAATCTAGTTCATCGTTTAGTTTAAAGTAATCTGAACAGATATTGAAAGCTCTGTTGGTCAGAGTCGAAATTAAATTTCGTTTGAAACCTAAAGGGATAAAGGAAGAAAAGTTCGTAGTAAGATTGGAGAATGTCGGCTTTCGGTAAACAGAAGTTTCAAAAGAGGAATTAGTTTTTATTATCTTAATGTCCAAAAAGGACAGAGAGCTATTAGATTCAGCTTCTGAAGTAAATTCAATATTAGGGTGCTTAGAATTAAGGTAACTACGAAACAAAAGGATATGGTCTGGTGATTTCAACAGGAGAAAAGTGTCATCAATATATCTTCTATAAAAATCCGGTTTGAAGTTGGAAGGACACTCATTCAGCCATTTTACTTCATGATAACAAAGAAACGCGTTAGCTAAGGTGGGACCAAGAGGCAGACCCATTTGAACACCTTTAGTCTGTTTAAAATATTCACCGTTGAATATAAATATAAGGTCTTCCACGGAAAATTTTAGTAGTTCTTTCATTTGACCTCTATTAAAAACCCTGCACAGTATCAGTATTATTAAAAAGATCGTCAATACATATATCAATAGTTTCTGCAACAGGCACATTGGTAAATAAAGATTTTACATCGAAGCTAGCCATTGTGTAAGAATTATTATTTAATGAGGTAATTTCTCTAACGAAAGAAAAAGAATCCCGTGCTGTATACAAATTATAAGTTATAGGTGATTGTATGGGAACCAAGAATTTTGAAAGGTCATAACTAAAAGTTCCTAGTGCCGATAAAATTGGCCTAAGTGGAAAATTAGGTTTGTGTATTTTAGGGAGTCCATACATAATACCTGGGCTGGATCCAGAAACAAATATACAGTATATATATATATACAGGGGTTAGACAAAATAATATGAACACCCGCCGATTTCACCGGTTATCTTTACGGACTGCTCAGACACAAACTAAACGGTCAAATGACTGGCAAACCTATTTAAATGCGTTAAAGAGAGTGTATACGTCATGTTATAACCCTCACGTTGTTTTTACAGATCTGAGTGAATTATGAATTAGCAGTTATGAAAGACCTGTCAGACTTCCAAAGAGGGCAAATTGTCGGAGCGCGGATGGCTGGTGCATCGGTGACGAAAACCGCTCAGATGTTCAATGTATCCAGAGGAACTGTCTCTATGGTCATGTCTGCATACCAAAACCCAGGCACGTGCACAGGGGGGTGGGCCTGGGGGGCTTGAGCCCCTGCCCTTTTTCTTCTTCATATCAAAAGTGCCCTTTTAGTCAAAATTCATAAATATATTGATTCGACATAAATTTGAATTAATTAGTTATATTTTTATTTAGTTACTGCTACTTCAACAGATTTTCAAAACTGGAATTACTTTGATCTATAATTTTTTTATTAGAATAATAAACTTAACATACCGTTACTATTATTTTGTCAATCAGGGAGGGCGTCCCTAGTGGTAACACTGACTGCAACTGTTCACTGTTGATTGCGTCTCTCGGGTATGTGGGTGTATTGTTTACTGTTTGTTTATTTTATGTTAACCTAAGCTAACTAGTGATTTCTCACTGATAATTATGGTAAGTTGGAATCCAAAGCAGTGTGACATTACTCCAAAAAATATTGTATGACATTACTCGTAAAGTTGGTAAAAACGTCCATCCCCTACTAGGCTAGGCCCATCAGTACACCAGTGTGTCAAACGATGGATTTTGGGTTTTAGTACTGGCATGAATTTCATTAAATTAATAAATGATTTATTAAACAACATATCATAACCTTTTCATTTTTAATATGAAAATGACTTTTAAAAACAATACAATTTTCATTAAAAGTGAATAAAAATACCTAGATTATTTATTATAAAACGATGCAATAAAACGATGCAATCTTGCAATAAAAACATGCCTTTTTACAACAAATTTTCATTTATTTTCTTTAATCAGCTTTATATACAAAAATAATGCATTGAATTTAATGGAATTTAAGAATATTTACCACATACAATTTTAAAAATTTTCTTTGTGTGTGTATACATACTGTATATATAGCCTATATGGCATTGCGGATTTCATTTTTAAAACTGTTAGGGGAGTGCCCTTTTTTCAACTGAGCCCCTGCCCTTCTGAAAGTCTGTGCACGTCACTGCCAAAACCATGGAAAGACAAGCACCGACAAATGCAATAGTGGACGCAAGAAGAAGCTGTGTGATCGAGACCGCCGGGTGCTAAAGCGCATTGTGACAAAGAACCATAAGACCACAGCTCCAAAAGTGACTGCAGAGCTTAACCAGCATCTTGCAAGCCCGGTATCGACCAGAACTGTACGTCGCGAGCTCCATGGAGCTGGATACCATGGGAGGGCTGCAATTGCCAAACCCTTCCTTTCGCACATCAACATTGAGCGGCGCAGAAAATGGTGTAATGACCATAAGAATTGGTCAATGGACCGGTGGAAGAATGTAGTCTACTCCGAAGAATCCTCCTTTACGCTATTTCCATGTTCCGGTCGAGTTTACGTCTGGAGACAGCCTAAAGATGCTTATGACCCCGACTGCCTGACCCAACCGTTAAGCATGGAGGCGGATCTGTGATGGTTTGGGCAGCAATATCGTGGAATACTCTTGGCCCAGCTGTAGTACTGCATGGTAGGGTTAACGCCCAGGTCTATCTGTCAATATTGGCTGACCAGGTCCATCCCATGGTCCAAACGCTGTTTCCCAATGGCGGCGCCGTCTTCCAGGATGATAATGCACCAATCCACACCGCTGGGGTCGTTAAAAACTGGTTTGAAGAGCATGTTAGTGAAGTAGAACGCTTGGATTGGCCTCCACAATCCCCGGATCTTAACATTATCGAGCATCTGTGGTGTCAGTTGGAGCAGCAGGTCAGAAGCCGATTCCCACCGCCGGCGTCTTTGGAGGAACTGGAGCAGGGTTTGCTCGAAGAATGGCTCAGGATTCCTCTAGCCATTGTCCAAAAGCTGTATGAATCAATTCCCCGACGCATTGCAGCTGTTATTGCCGCTAAAGGAGGACCAACTCCATATTAAGAATAAAAACCGCCATTTATCAAAGTGTTCATATTATTTTGTCCAACCCTGTATATATATATATATATATATATATATATATATATATATATTATATATATATATATATAACCTTACAAAGGTTTCGCGCAATGATTTCTCATTTCGCGAAGGTCATGCTTGTCGACCCTCCTCTCGAGTTGGCCTGGTGAAGTAGTGAGTTGGATTCTTGTGCTCTCCATCTCACATAGCCAGGTACTCCCGACTCATCGGGGATTGTTCTGAGCCAGGCGTCTAGTCTTCTTCTGAAGAAGTCCACTGCAACTCACTTCGTGTTTCTTAGGTCTTTAGGCAACTGATTAAACAGTTTTGGTCCTCTCACTACAAAACTATTTTCTTTCAGAGTTAAGGATGTTCCCTGTCTCGCCTTCAATTTGGGAATACGACACAGTCTACCGTTTCCACCTTCCACAGTTGTTTGGGGAGTTATAGGGTTCAGAGTAAGATTAGGGACTAGTTTCTCCATTATTTTCCAAGTGTAAATAATGGTGTGTGTGTGTGTGTGTCTTCTCCTTTCCAGTGAATATAGGTCTAGTTCGCGTAACCTTTCCCAGTAATTTAGTCCTTTGCACCCATTGATCTTGGCTGTGAAGCTTCTTTGGATCCCTTCCAGCTGTCTAATGTCTTCTTTTTTATATGGGGATGTTAGGACCGAGCAGTATTCCAATTTGGGTATGATCAGGGTTTTCAGTAGAGGAATCATTACATTCCTATCCCTTCGTTTAAAGGTTCTCAGTATCTGTCCCGTTATTTTCTTTGCTCTGTTTACTGCTATCTTATTTTGTGTTTCAAATTTCGCATCATCTGTCATTACAACCCCCTAAATCTTCTGCTCTGGAATTTCTCTAAATTTCCTGGACATTTTGGGTATAATATTCCATGGATTTTAGACCTTCTCTTTTTCCGTACCGTAACAGCTGAAATTTCTCAGTGTTAAACTTCATATTGTTGTCTTCCGTCCACTTGTAGATTCTGTTTATGTCGGTTTGCAGAGATCCTATATTTTCTGGGTTTCTTATTTTTCTACTGATCTTTGTGTCATCCGCAAAGGATGTTACTGTGCTGTCTCTGGTAACGCCCTCATCTATGTCAGATAGCATGATATGAAGAGTAGTGGAGCTAATACTGTTCCTTGTGGTACTGAGCTGAGGACCTCTGATTCTGATGAAGATACTCCTTGTACTGTAATGACTTGCCGCCGTTCACTAAGAAAATTATATATCCATTTCCCTACTCTTCCTGTTATTCCGATATATTTCAGTTTATGTATTATGATTCCATGGTCACACTTGTCGAACGCTTTGGCAAAGTCTGTGTATATTACATCATAGTTTTCATTACTTTCCAGTGCATCAATAATGTTGTTGTAGTGTTCCATTAGTTGTGATAGGCATGATCTGCCTGACCGAAACCCGTGTTGGTTATCATTGAATTTTTTCCGAGTTTCCAAAAAGTCATAGTTTTTCTGTCTAACTATTCTTTCAAATATTTAAGTGAGATGAGATGTAAGCGACACTGGCCTATAGTTTTTGGCCTCGGATCGATCTCCTCCTTTATATATTGGAATTATATTCGCGCTCTTCAGGATGCCCGGTATTTCTCACGTGTCTAGTGATCGTCTCCATATCCAGTATAGGGGCTCAGCGATTGCATTCTTGCAGTGGCATTCCATTTATCCGGTCCTGCCGCTGAGTGTGTTTTTAGTTTCCTATGGCTTGTGTAATATCATCCGTCGTAAAGTCGAAATCCGTTATACTTTCCCCTTGTAGTTCTTCTTCAAAGAACGCGTTTCTATCGCATATCAATTTGTCAGTTTTTGGGATACTGAAAGATGATTCGTACTGAGCTCTTAGTATATATATATACACACACAGAGTATATATATATAATTTAGTGGTGGACCAGATGTCAGTTTTTCAACATTTGCGGATGTGGATGCGGATGCAGATCTTTAATTTCAATATCCGCGCATGCGGATGCGGATATTTAGTTAATCTATCAATATAATATAGAATTATGAATATATGACATAATTTTTCAAATTTCGTGATATTACTATTATGGCAGGCAATGCATAAGAATTAAAATTAATATTAATGTTTTCATTATGATAAAAATAATAACTTTCTCAAGAGTTTCAGCCACAGAAAATTCAATGAAACAAGTTTCATTTAATTTTCTCTTACCAGGTATTTATATTTTGAGATTTATATATTTGTTTGTTCATTAATAATTAATACTTTACATGAAATGTGTATGACTGTGCCTTATAAGCTACTTTATAAGCTAATTTAATTGTAAATTCTATAATTTATTAAAGGTAATATCCGCATAACATCCGCAGTCAGAAGTGCGGATGCGGATATACGGTCCACCACTAATATATATATATAGAGTAATACCTCGCTTTACGACGCCTCGCTTTACGATACCCCGGGTTTACGAATTTTATTTTAAACGAAATAAAAAAATAAATAAAGTTAAAAAAACAATATTAAACGTCAAAAATAAATCGTACACGTCAAAAATAAGTACATATCGTTCGTGCGTGCGTTTGTTCACTCTGGCAGAGCATTTTTATCGTCAGTTTGTATCGTTGCGTTGAAGTGAGAGGTTGTTATTGATTCACTCTCGCGCTCACTACGTGTGTTTCACTGTTATTTTATTATTTAAAATTACCCCCATTATGCCAAAACGTCTGAAGGTGCTTCTACGAGTGAGTCAAATAAAAATTAAACTTTCTGTGTGTCTTTTAACATATATCTTTGCTTTGTTTTTCATTTCATTAAACCATTGCTGCATAAATTATCGTTTTATTACCTTTTCTTGCGATTTTTTTCAATAAATTTGTTCCAAGAACGTATCCCTTAATATAACATTAAGCCTATGGGAAATAATGCCTCGCTTTACGATGCCTCACTTTACGATTGGACGCTGGGAACGCAATAATTCGTAAAGCGAGGTATGCCTGTATATAAAAAGTCCTCTTTGTACGTGAACTCGATTTACACGGATTTGTTTATGCACGATCGAGAAAATAGAGAACGTTATGCGGTATACGTGACGGTGATTCGCGTTTACGCGATTTAACAAACGACTATTCGGCTGGTGAAACGATTTGCACTCGCGTATAGGTAAATATGTACAGGCCTCCTTCTGCGCCTCACTAGCGCCACGTCAGTGCGTGGCAAGTCAGTCAGTTTGTGTTGCTGCGCCATTTTCTTACACGTGAAAAACGTGCTGTGCATTACAATGATGATGAGATTCCAATTTAAGCAGTCTTTGGAGCTATCTCTGATAATTACAGTATGTATAAAATTACATAATGTATTTTATATTCTATTATGTTCGTGTATAATAAGCATTAAGTTGTACATAATTCTTGTATATAGCCATATATTTCAATTTTTGTTGTAAAAAATTGTTGAGTTGAACACGCTTACCCCTATAATACATTATCTCTAAGGGAAAGTGTGATTTGATTTACACGATTTCGATATGAACGATGGTTTTCATAAACGCATCTATCGCGTAAATAGAGGACTTACTGCATATATATATTTTTTTTTTTTTCTTCTTCTTCTTTATTTTACCGCCGATTCGTACCTAGGGAGAGTGGTACATATCTCGGCGAGACTGTGGGTGGGTGGTGTCACTGGGGATGGTAGACGAGAGGGGTGAGTAAGGTTCGGTTGCTGGATAGGTGATAGGAAGGGTATGGACTGAGATGCGATGAAGCAGATGGGAATGGGTGAGGAAGAGGAAAATCGCTTCCGCTGAGAAGTGGGGGCCTTCGGCGAGTATGGATTGTAGACGCTTGGCTATGGAAATACTGGACAGGAGAGGGAAACACCTGCGACAAAGAGCGGACAGGTTCGGGCATTCGACCAGGAAGTGTACGACGGTGATAGGGGTATGGCAGGTAGGGCAGAGCAAGGCTGGCAATTTAGCCATAAGGTGACCAAGTGTAATGCGTGTGTGTCCTAGGCAGAGACGGGCTAAAATCACTTCTTTATGGCGGGACCCGGCGGAATGAGGAAGCTCAGTATCGTAATTGCGGTTTGATCTTGTGGAGTTTGTTTTGTGTGGCCTGGTCCCATTCCCGTTGCCAGATGGAGTGAAAGTGGGAGCGGAGAGTCGGGGAGAGTCGGGAAACAGTCGGAGAAGGGGAGGGGCCGGGAAGAGGCCGGCAGTAAGCAGGCCGTCTTTAACGTGCGGTCCGCCTCCTCGTTTACCTGGATGCCGATATGTGCCGAGACCCAGCAGAAGGCGATTGTCTTGTGTTGGAAAGTTGTTAATAAGTGAAAGGTTTGCTGGATTGTGCGGACGAGCGGATAGGGGGTGTTAAATCTCTCGAGGGAGAGAAGTGCACTTTGTGAATCTGAATAAATGACAAAGGAGCTGGCAGAGTGGGTGCGCACAATGTCGAGTCCCTCCATAATTGCGAAGGGTTCTGCTGAGAAAACCGAGGGCTCGCGGGGCAGGCTAACGCCTCGAGAAAGCGGTTGGGCCAGTATCACCGGTGAGGCGGCCGTACCAACCTCCGAGCGGGAACCATCTGTATAAATGGGGACACTGTCCGGGTGTCGGGTTGCGTGTTCTCGGAAGAGTGACCTATATGCCGTACCGCTCGTGGTAGTCTTTGGTAGGGCACACAGGTCCCTGCAAAACTTGATAGGGGTGAGGAGCCAGGAAGGGTAGATGCTGTATGGATGGGGATAACTGAGGGAGGAAACATGTGGGAAACGTCCAGGAAGGAGCGGACCGCTTCAGTGAAGTGCCAGCTCCGTCCCTGGAGTGAGAGTTCAGAAATCGCCGCGCATGAAAGCACGGAGGTATATCCTCATGAGGAGCAGACCCCGTCGGAGGGCGAGAGGGAGGTAAATGCATTCCAATTGGAGGCCGAAGGCTGGGGAAGAACGGAAGGCACCGGTGGCGAGGCGGAGGCCCAGAGCTCTTAAGTACCGGGTCCAAGATACGGAGGCAACTGTTGGAGGCTAAACCGTATACAACACTGCCATAGTCCAGCTTCGACTGGACCATGGAAGTGTAAAGGGGAAGGAGAGAGCGTCGGTCTGCGACCCATATGGTGTGGGAGAAGTGATCAAGGAGAGCGAGGGGACATTGGAGGGATTACTTCAGGTGTTTGAGACAGGAACCCAGTCGAGCCGTCGATCCAGTGTCATGCCCAGAAATCGCGTGGAGGGTACCACCTCAAGAGGATTGTCGTATAACGTGACCGAGGGGACAGGAAGCGTTGATGGTCTTCTTCTGCTGAAGAGCATATACTTGGTCATAGGGGTGGAGAGGCGGAACCCCCCGACGTCGCCCACCTTTCCACCCAATAGATGGCGAGCTGAATTTGCCGTTGAACGACGGACGGCTCCAGCCCTGCGAAGTAGATCGAAAAGTCATCCGCATAGATGGAAGAACGGATGGTGGGTGGAAGGCATTTTGATACCTTGTTCATAACTATGGAAAAGCATAGAACACTGAGGATGCTTCCCTGTGGGACACCGTCCTCCTGCACGAAGGTGCCTGAGAGTATTGAGCCCACCCGAACTTTAAAAGTTCGGGAGGAGAGGAAGCCCCTGATGAAGGTCGGCCAACGGGTGGTGTCGTAGGCCTTCTGTATGTCAAAAAAAATTGATAGGACGAACTGCCCACTGTCGAAGGCATTCTGTATGTCTCGGCTGAGGAGCAGGAGATCAGTGGTGGAGCGAAATTGTCTGAAGCCGGACTGGGTGGCCGGAAAAGAATCACTATTTTCTAGGAAGAAGGATAGTCGCCTAGCGACCATTTTTTCAAAAACTTTGCAGGCACAACACGTTAGGGCGATAGGCTTTCTTCATTGTACGGTGGGCGATGACCCTGGCCCGCTGCATTTCCGACCGATGGATGGCGATTCGTGTAGGTAGAAGCGCTGAGTATCCTTCTTCTTGGCGCGTATGGCCTCCGTGCACTCTGGGATCCACCAAAGTACCCGTCGGATGCGGGGGTAGGCGGAGGATCGTGGGATGTTAGTGCACGCAGCCGCTACAACGATTGACTCGAAGTATGCGATGCACCTGTCGAAGGATGGGAAGTGGGCAGTCGTAAGGGTGGTATGATAGATGTATTGTCGTGGAAACGGGACCAGTTAGCTTTTGGAATAATCCATTTTTCCGGTACCCAAAAGATCTGGTCGGGTCAATTTAGCGTGAGTTGAAGAAGGAAATGGTCACTACCATAGTCCTCTTGAAGGACTTGCCATGTGAAATCTAGGAGGGTATCGGTCGAGACGAATGACAGGTCTATACAGGATGGAGTGCAGCTAGTGGCATGGTAGAATGTAGGTGAGCCATCATTGAGGCACTTGAAGGAGAGCTCGGTCATGATAGTAATCAGGGTCGGGGTCACATAGGTGGAGGAAGTGCTCCCCACAAGGGCTGACGACTATTGAAATCGCCCAGTAATAGAAAGGGCCTTGGGAGTTGTTTTACCACCTCCACCAGGTCATCGCGGGAGACTTGAGTGTGGGGAGGGAGGTATATTGAGCAGACGGTGTACTGTCTATCCAGAGAAAGCCAGGTAGCAATTACTTGTAACGGGTATCGGATAGAGAGATTGTGGAAGGGGACTGCGTGGTGTACGCGAATGGCAGTCGCCCTTCGAGTGCAGGTAGGTGACGGGATATTGATATAGGAATATCCATTAGGGCAGGGCATGGGCCTGGTGCCCAGGATTAGTTTCTAGAGACACACACACACACACCGGAGGGGAAGAGGTAATCAAGGAATTAAGACCTTCATACTTCGCGAATATTCCTCTGCAGTTCCAGTGTACAATTATAGTTTTTGGAGGGTCCATTATTTGACGATGGGGGATGGGTAAAGGTGTAAGTGCTAGGGGGTTAGGGTATGAAGGGAGATCTTGGGTTTGCGAAGGCGAAGGATGTGTCAGGGGCATGGCTGGCTATCTGCCTTTCACCAAAGAAGGAATCGGTCGGCCAGTCGACCTGAGCGAGGATTGCGGGGTCGAGTCGGCCGAGCGAGACCGGAGGCGTGGATCACAGCAGCTAGGGGAACGTCGTGGGCTCAGAGGATGAGGGGTTTCTTGGTGCGCTTCTGTGTTCATGCCAGGAGGGGGCGCTTTATTTTCCGTAGCTGTACCTCCCAGTCTGTCTGGGGTCTCACGGCAGACACTGTGTGGCGATAGGAGGTTACCAGAAGGATCGGGGAGGTGGGAGGGGATGTTGTCCAGATTGGATCTCGTCGTGGGAGAGGGTCATTATGGTGTCCCATTTTTGACCAACTTCTTTTTTTCCTGGGCCCAACCTCCTAATATCATTATGCCTATCGCTTTAAGTAAGAAAATAGCAATTACTTTCCATTTCGGTTATATATTTCTTGCATTTTATTATAACCTCATTCGATGTACATTTTTAGATAGAAAATTAAAATAGCTATCGATTGATACCAGTAGTATAGCCTCAAAAGGGGAGACTGCAGGAATGTTGCAATTTATTACGTAATGTTGCACAGGGGGTGGGGGTTGTTGCAAAGGGGGGTGGGGTGTTGCAAAAAAAAGGTAAAAAAAAGGAACAAATAAAATAAAAAAATTCCCCCCAAAGGGCCCTTTGTTGCCAACCGGGGTTGCAAGGGGCATGCAACTTGGGGGCGGAGTTCTCTCCCAAGCTATTCCACCCAAAGGGCCAGAAAGGAGAGAAAGGAGGAGAGGTGTTCACCTGGCAGGAGCCAAGTGCATATTAAGACTTCAGCCGAGTAGGCGCTGTTTTATAGGCTCCTAATCAGCCAGTTGGCTGAATCAGTCAGTTGGCTGAGCCAAGGTGGGGAGGGGTACACCTGAAGGAGAGAGAGAGAGAGTAGTTGCCTTTGATTGCAAGGCATGCAACTTGGAGGCGTATTTATCCCCCAAGCTATTTTCGTTTACCTAACCTAAGAGGCCTCTAAGGGGTTTTCCCAAAGGGCCAGAAAGAGAAGGACCAGAGATCCTTGCTCGGCTGGGAGCCGAGCTTGTAATGACTCCGTCAGTCGTCTCTCGGTCTTTTATAAACCTCTATTTTGGCTGAGTTGCCAGATAGCGCCATGTATTCAGTTGCCAGATAGCGCCATGTATTCCAGATAGCAAAAACCATATATTAATCATCCATTTAAATAGTGTACCACAATATATATTTAGATGACGGTAGTTAATCGATGAATCCAATTAAATTCTGTTTATTAAATAAATAATTTTTACACACTTAATTTTTATTATAAATATTTAAGTCACGAATAACGAAACGAAATGAAAATTTACGAAACAATTCGAAACACACGCTCCTCATTCCCCGAAATCTCTCCAACCATCTGTACTTGTATATATAATAAACTAACGAATCACTCGTGCTCACAAACCATATAAAATACCACAATATATTTATATAGTTAATCAATTGGAAGATTCAACCATATAAAATACCACAATATATTTATATAGTTAATCAATTGGAAGATTCAACCATATAAAATACCACAATATATTTATATAGTTAATCAATTGGAAGATTCAACCATATAAAATACCACAATATATTTATATAGTTAATCAATTGGAAGATTCAACCATATAAAATACCACAATATATTTATATAGTTAATTGGAAAATTCATTTAAAGTTGAAATTAGCCAAAACACAATCCGCTATAACGGGGTCGGACGACTAATGACATCTTTATATTTTCGAAGAACACCTGCTGGTTGAGAGACCTTCCTTCCAGTCCGCTCTTGATAAGTCTCCCTTCACTCCAAATGAAAAGAAAATTTACGGAAAAATCAAAACACACAATTGTCATTCCCCAAACCCAGATATATATATATATATATATATATATATATATATATATATATATATATATATATATATATATATATAATAAACGAATAAGCAACTCGTGCACACACACACACACACACGAGGAAAGGCAGAAACTAGGTCAATTCGAATCGTCTCCCTAGAGACCTTTTTGGACGAAGCTTAATCCTTCTTCAAACTATTCGAGCAAAAAACACCGCTCACTCCGTTTCTTATTATCATCATTATTATTATTTCTACAATGAAAATATTTTATATTTACGCGTAACTTAGACAGTAAAAGAAATAAACACATTATCTGTGCATATTTTCTTTTGGCAAACCTTTCTTGCGTTTCAAAAACCAAAAATATTACGCGCTTTTCACCTTAAAGTGAATTAAATCCGAGCAGCGATGTTAAGCGACGTTGGATCTGGGTAGTTGTTGGATGGGGGACCGTCCACCGCAACAACTAATTTACGCACGCTAAAGGGTGTGAAATAAATATGAAATTATTTTTTATTTAATACACATGTAGATTTAATTAATATCTTCAACACTTTAAACCAGGGGTGGGGAAACTTTTCAGTACCAAGGGCGAAAATCGATAACATAAACAATCCGCGGGCGTCTGGCAAATTTTAAGCTTATATACAGCGTGTCCCGAAGAAATGTATACCCACTCTGTTCGGTAATACCAGCTATGAGGATAATAAATATATTACTTTTTATATGTTTTTTAATATAGAATTTTCTCCTGAATCTAAATATGCAATTATTTTTATTAAAAATTGAAGAACAAAAAAGTTACAGATGTTTAAATTATAATTATTATTTTCGAGACTTCATGTGCGATATTTTCTAATATTTTAACCGACTGTTTTGAGATACTTATGTTTAGTGTTGATATTGAAGCATAAATGTTGTAATTATTAGTTAATTCAAAAAATTTACAAATTCCATGGTTAAATGACACTTTATCTAAGATGTTCGACGTCTTCCAGAACGTTGTTTTTGTAAGTTTTGCACAGTGCCGTCGGTTTCAAACTTATCTCGTATACGTGCAAAAATATTAGAAAATATCGCACATGAAGTCTCGAAAATAATAATTATAATTTAAACATCTGTAACTTTTTTGTTTTTCAATTTTTAATAAAAATAATTACATATTTAGATTCAGGAGAAAATTCTTTATTAAAAAAACATATAAAAAGTAATATATTTATTATCTTCATAGCTGGTATTATCGAACAAAGTGGGTATACATTTCTTTGGGACACGCTGTATATAAGATGTATTTTAAAAAGCTATTCGCTGGGCTGTAAATAAATAATTTTTAGTAAATAATAAATACCTAAGCGGGCGAATTGAAATTAGCTCGTGGGCGAAATTTCGCCCGCGGGCGAGGGTTTCCCCACCCCTGCGTTTAAACCATCTCTGAAAAATTCTGAGCAGTTATGTCTTACACTAACCGCAGCATCTAATATGAATTAAATAAAAAACATTACTTCATTCGCATGTACATGGAAGTGTTACTCATGAAAACCAATTAAGAATTTCCTTTTTAAACTTTTTACGATAAAAGGAAAAGGAAATTCAGAGCTTAAGCTATAGATTGTTGAGGCGAAATTTTCAAGTTGATCAGCCGAATGTACCATAGCCACAAGCGTACTTACTGTTTACATATCCTAATGGAAAAACTGCATGAAAAGACATTTTATATATATATATATATATATATATATATATATATATATATATATATATATATATATATATATATATATCAATGACACTCGACCTACAAATTTCCACTACAAAGTTTACTGTTGAGATGATTGAGAGCGAAAGCTGATCCGTGTACCCTTTGCAATAAGCAAACGTGGTTGCGACTTGCAACGACTCGCTTTGAAATGAACGCCCTTCTAAAGGCGTCGAATCAACTGTTACCCTTAAATCTCCAAATCAATATGGTTTCGGTAATAATAGAACAATGGAAATGGCTACTTTAAATCTTATGGAAAATGTAAATATACAGAATTCATTATTGTAACGAAGTGGTTGGCCACCAATAAAACTCTTCCTAAATACCAGTAAAACAAATTTCATGATTTTTACTAATAAAAGAAATGTATATCTTGATGAATTTAATGTTAATGAAATCGCCATAAAGGAGTGTACTGTACAGCGTAGAAGGATAGCCCTTTAAGTCAAGCTAGGCTACGTTTTGGCAATTTCCAGTTCCGAGAAAAAGACTCAAAGCCATTTCTCTCTTTGCGCATATACATATTATTAAAAATGTTAATTGTTCTAAGGCTATTTATAAAAGAAAATGGGGTTTTGGCACAACTTGCATAATTATGTATTCTACAACTTGCTTATTGTAATTTTAAATATGTTATGAACGTTAGACGCGTCACTATTAAACGTCATTTATATTTTTTTTACTTTCAATTTGATTTTGGATTATGTGTTTCTGCTTTGTAATTTTAATTTTTATTATTGAACAGTTTTAATTATGTACTTTAGATCTAGCTCTCCACGTTTATATATTTTTGTCATTTATACATTTTTAGCTTTCATTTAGCAGGCATTGAAAGTGCGATAGAGTCCCCCGAAACAGCGGATGCTGCCAAATATAATAACTTTTCTGCGCTACGTCATCGTCTTTATCCTAAATATAAAGTTTAATACAGTTCTTAGTACCTCTGTCATTCAATTATTAATCTTATATGTTATAATGTTTCAGAACATTCATATGATCCCTTTCCAGATAGAATCCTAGTCCAAACGTAGAACATTCATATGATCCCTTTCCAGATAGAATCCTAGTCCAAACGTATTTGGTTTTAGAATTTATAAATCTTAAAAAGATGTAGGAAAACAAGAAACACAAAGGAGAAAATGAAATCCTAACTAATGCATTTACATGCTCAAATATACGTAATAATAATAATAATAATAATAATAATAATAATAATATCGCTAACACTAGACATATATACTATTCAAGTACTGTCATCAAATGAATTAGCCACAGCCTACTAAGGGCCTACCTACCAAAATCCCACCATGGGCCTACCTACCAAAATCCCACCAAAGGCGTCTCAGAGTCTAGCATCAGACTTTTTAAATCACAAAGTGTGTGGAACTACATTTGCATGCAAGTTAGAGGTCTTAGTGACAGAATGGGTTATCTGCTACCATCAAAGTAGCGTATTTGCCTCCAGTTAAACCGCGTCAGAGTAGATAGCTGATTGAGCTCAGTTTTGGTAGGTTAACCCAGATTTTTTCTGTATGCTCTATCCAGTATTTGAATGCAGCCTCAAAATAACTGTATCTGCTCTTATTTAGCTATTTGTTAATTGTAGTTAAACAGCAGTGAACATTCCTCAAACAGTAGGCTGTGGGCCTGGCAAGATTGTTGAAGCCAGAAAGCTATCTATAATTAGTGATTGAACCATTCTTCTTATTTGAGCATACAAATCAGTTCCCGTGAATATTCTTATGACTCATTTTTAATAGAAAATATTGTTTCAGGCACTGTCTCTACAGTTTTCAAACCCCAAGTGCCATATTAGGTAAGAAAGAGCAGGAGTTTGGAACAGACTTAATAAAAATAAGTTTAACCCTTTCAGTCACAGTGGAGCTTAATGTTTCATTAGAAATAATAATAATATATCGTACTAAAAGACAATTTTTCTACAAATGTTTCTGCATGTTTAATATATACTGTATTTAGTTTGTTGTCAGGAAAGGAACCCAAAATGCTTGTAATATAAGTTACTCATTACTATTGCTTCAGGTAGCTATTATTATTATTATAGATTTTAGGCATGTGTGTGTTTGTGTGTGTGTGTTTTTTTTTTCACACATTAGGATCATCGTTCTTTACAATTTTCTAGTTCATGTAAACATTGTATGAAAACTATAAGTATATTTATTACTTTTGATATGTTCCACATACTCTTTAGTTTTAGACTTAAGGTTTTATCCAAAACAAAATGTTTGCTATTGTGTTAAAATGATTACAAAGTTAAATTTTCTTCAAAATTCAGCATGGTTAAGCAAACTTAAATAAAATTTTTAGCCAACATCTGATTAGTTCACTATATACGTACCTTAAATTTGTATTTGTGGCATCTAAAGTAATTAATTTTAAATTCATTACATTTTTCAAGAGCCTATGAATGACAATTTAAGTTACGTATAGAGTGAACTAATCAGATGTTATGTAGACAATAAATAATTGTAGGTCTTGAATTTATGATATTTGTTGTAGGACTTTTATAGGTGCCTGTCAGCACCACAATATATATGTATATATATATGTATATATATATGTATATATATATGTATATATAATTGAGCAAATTGAAAACTTTTAGCATTTCTCATAATTTAATTGCTGACAACTAGAAAAAAGAAAGAATTCAATAGTTTAACCATAAACTAAATAAAATAAACAATTAATTTGGTTTTGTGCATATAGCTATTTAGTTTATAGATATAGACTAAATTTATTTCGAAAATATATATCTTATGTTGTGCGAATTTGTTGAATTGTACTTTTTTTTTAATAAAATATATTTCCTGTTTTGGCTATAATGTACTTTTTTCATAAAATATTTTTCCTGGTTTGGCTATTTTTCACTACTCTGCGATTTAATTAGCTGGCTGGGTTTTGTTCTGGCTATTTTTCAAACTGGATTCAGTTTAGTGGTGCTTGTGATAGAATTATGATGTGCCAATCGTGTGATTTTGATCTAGTTGTCATGTGTCCTAGATGAAGGCAAAGGATTGGATGTTTTTATCAATTACGGCATTATTCTCTCATCTATAACTTGCCCAAAATGTGACAGTGAGTGCTTAACACGAAAAGATCAGAAGATATTTTGGTGAAATAACCAATATCAGCCTGGTTATGCTAATTGAAGACCTGGTTAGGCTAATTGATGGCATGGCTAGGTTAATTAAAGACATGATTAGGTTAATTGAAGACCTGTTTGAGCCAATAAAACATGTTTAGGCCCTACATTTCTTAAGTTTAAACGTTATAACAATGTTCAGTGTATGAAAAAGTAAAAAAAAATATATATATATATATATATATATATATATATATATATATATATATATATATATATATGACATGAGATCTCTGTGCTGGGCCCAGAGGGCTGTGAAAAGAGCTAACTAGTTGAGGGAATAGCCAATTTGCTCTTACATATTAAGTTTGAAGAAAAGCCAGTACTTCGATATCTACTTTTTAGTGTTTATATTAACGACATAGAATGGGGATATAAATAGTAAAACCTCAATATTTTCAGATGATACAAAATTGGGCCAAAGCGTAAGATCTTTAACAGTTGTCATGAGAAAGTAAAAGACTATTGATGAAGTAGATGCTTGGGCAGATAGATGGGTGATGAAATTTAATGTGGAAAAGTGTAAAGTTATGCATGTTGGTCGTGGCCAAGGCTGGTAAAAACAATTTTTTTTTAAAAACCAAAAATGCCATTGGCGCCGAGCGCACTCTTCCCATTGTCCCCTTCTACAGCAATCAGCAACGGGTGATTTATGCAAAGATGCACCAGCTCTTCTGGAACGTCTGGATGCAATTTTACCGAGCGATATATTTATCAACTTGTGTGCTTCAAACCCGTTTGGAACATCAGATATCATGTTCACCACCTAGGAATTGGTCAAGGCACAGAGAGCTAACTAACACGACTCTATCCTCTATTTCCAATCTTGTAATGAGTTAAAGTGAAAGTTTCGCCTGCCTTTATACAATGTCGTTCTGACGTCGTTATCAAGCTCCACACAGGGAATTTCCAGGTAGTAACATGAATCACGTTGCTGTTCTTTCACCTGTACACACGCACACACACACACGCACACGCCCACATACACACACACACACAAAGGAGAAAGTGAAACGTTAATTGAAACATGATTTATTTGATAAAAGAAATATTCATGCTATATATATGTTTATCATACACGTGTAATAAATAAGTTAACAATAGGCACATCAAAGATTATATTCAAGATGTATATATTTACAAACGTGTGATAAATAAGTTAACAATTGAATTTCTGTGTTAACATAATTTCATTTGTTAAATTATTTATTACACATGTTTTTAAATATACAGGGTGTCCCAGAATTAACTATCTATTTCAATGCAATCGGACAAATTTTTTAAAAACACACTTTTATTTATGTTTATCATGTTTAATATGTGTTAAAAATGTATAAATTTCTAAATTTTTTTCATAATTTTATTTTCATAATTTTTTCATTATCTGGTCCAATGAAAGACCGTCTGAAGTCATAGAATGGCAAAGAGACTCTCCAAAAGTTAACGTGTGGCTTGGAATGACCAAATCCAAATTTATGGCCCATTCTTCTTTGCGGAAGCAACTGTAACAGGTACCGTCTACCTTGATATGCTTCAGCAGTTTCTCGAACCACAGCTTCTTGATGATGGCATTCTTGATAATGTTGTGTTTCAACAAGAAGCATTGATCTTTTGGCGATAAACCTTTGTTTTTATGAAACCCCATGCAAAGAAATCCAGGGGTGTCAAATCCGGAGAACGCGGAGGCCAAGGTCGAGGTCCTCCACGTCCAATCCACCGATTCGGAAGGCGTCTGTTGAGGTATTCTCGAACAATTAAAGCATAATGACATGGTGCTCCATCTTGTTGAAACACAACATTATCAAGAATGCCATCATCAAGAAGCTGTGGTTCGAGAAACTGCTGAAGCATATCAAGGTAGACGGTACCTGTTACAGTTGCTTCCGCAAAGAAGAATGGGCCATAAATTTTGGATTTGGTCATTCCAAGCCACACGTTAACTTTTGGATAGTCTCTTTGCCATTCTATGACTTCAGACGGTCTTTCATTGGACCAGATAATGAAAAAATATGAAAATAAAATTATGAAAAAAATTTAGAAATTTATACATTTTTAACACATATTAAACATGATAAACATAAATAAAAGTGTTTTTAAAAAATTTGTCCGATTTCATTGAAATAGATAGTTAATTCTGGGACACCCTGTATATGTCTTGAATATAATCATTGATGTGTCTGTTGTTAACTTATTTATTACACGTGTTTGTAAATATATACAGCTTGAATTTCTTTTATTAAATAAATCATGTTTCAATTAACGTTTCACTTTCATGCTATATATATATTTATCATACACGTGTAATAAATAAGTTAACAATAGGCACATCAAAGATTATATTCAAGATGTATATATTTACAAACGTGTGATAAATAAGTTAACAATTGAATTTCTGTGTTAACATAATTTCATTTGTTAAATTATTTATTACACATGTTTTTAAATATATATGTCTTGAATATAATCATTGATGTGTCTGTTGTTAACTTATTTATTACACGTGTTTGTAAATATATACAGCTTGAATATTTCTTTTATTAAATAAATCATGTTTCAATTAACGTTTCACTTTCTCCTTTGTGTGTGTGTATGTGGACGTGTGTGTGTGTGTGTGTGTGTGTGTGTGTGTGTGTGTGTGTGTGTGTGTGTACGGGTGAAAGAACAGCAACGTGATTCATGTTACTACCTGGAAATTCCCTGTGTGGAGCTTGATAACGACGTCAGAACGATATTGTATAAAGGCAGGCGAAACTTTCACTTTAACTCATTACAAGATTGGAAATAGAGGATAGAGTCGTGTTAGTTAGCTCTCTGTGCCTTGACCAATTCCTAGGTGGTGAACATGATATCTGATGTTCCAAACGGGTTTGAAGCACACAAATTGATAAATATATCGCTCGGTAAAATTACATCCAGACGTTCCAGAAGAGCTGGTGCATCTTTGCATAAATCACCCGTTGCTGATTGCTGTAGAAGGGGACAATGGGAAGAGTGCGCTCGGCGCCAATGGCTTTTTTGGTTTTAAAAAAAAAATTGTTTTTACCAGCCTTGGCCACGACCAACATGCATAACTTTACACTTTTCCACATTAAATTTCATCACCCATCTATCTGCCCAAGCATCTACTTCATCAATAGTCTTTTACTTTCTCATGACAACTGCTAAAGATCTTACGCTTTGGCCCAATTTTGTATCATCTGAAAATATTGAGGTTTTACTATTTATATCCCCATTCTATGTCGTTAATATAAACACTAAAAAGTAGATATCGAAGTACTGGCTTATCTTCAAACTTAATATGTAAGAGCAAATTGGCTATTCCCTCAACTAGTTAGCTCTTTTCACAGCCCTCTGGGCCCAGCACAGAGCTCTCATGTTATATATATATATATATATATATATATTTTACTTTTTCATACACTGAACATTGTTATAACGTTTAAACTTAAAAATGGGGCCTAAACATGTTTTATTGGCTCAAACAGGTCTTCAATTAACCTAATCATGTCTTTAATTAACCTAGCCATGCCATCAATTAGCCTAACCAGGTCTTCAATTAGCCTAACCAGGCTGATATTGGTTATTTCACCTAAATATCTTCTGATCTTTTCGTATTAAGCACTCACTGTCACATTTTGGGCAAGTTAAGGATGAGAGAATAATGCCGTAATTGATAAAAACATCCAATCCTTTGCCTTCATCTAGGACACATGACAACTAGATCAAAATCACACGATTGGCACATCATAATTCTATCACAAGCACCACTAAACTGAATCCAGTTTGAAAAATAGCCAGAACAAAACCCAGCCAGCTAATTAAATCGCAGAGTAGTGAAAAATAGGCCAACCAGGAAAAATATTTTATGATAAAAGTACATTACAGCCAAAACAGGAAATATATTTTATTAAAAAAAAAGTACAATTCAACAAATTCGCACAACATAAGATATATATTTTCGAAATAAATTTAGTCTATATCTATAAACTAAATAGCTATATGCACAAAACCAAATTAAAGTTTATTTTATTTAGTTTATGGTTAAACTATTAAATTCTTTCTTTTTTCTAGTTGTCAGCAATTAATTTATGAGAAATGCTAAAAGTTTTGAATTTCCTCAATTATATATATATATATATATATATATAAAACCTGAAAAATAAGTACATAGTAGCAAAGTGGTAAGGTATTTAAATTGTGGTGCTGACAGGCACCTATAAAAGTCCTACAACAATTATCATAAATTCAAGACCTACAATTATTTATTGTCTACATAACATCTGATTAGTTCACTATATACGTACCTTAAATTGTCATTCATAGGCTCTTGAAAAATGTAATGAATTTAAAATTAATTACTTAGATGCCACAAATACAAATTTAAGGTACGTATATAGTGAACTAATCAGATGTTGGCTAAAAATTTTATTTAAGTTTGCTTAACCATGCTGAATTTTGAAGAAAATTTAACTTTGTAATCATTTTAACAGAATAACAAACATTTTGTTTTGGATAAAACCTTAAGTCTAAAACTAAAGAGTATGTGGAACATATCAAAAGTAATAAATATACTTATAGTTTTCATACAATGTTTACATGAACTAGAAAATTGTAAAGAACGATGATCCTAATGTGTGAAAAACACACACACACACACACACACACAAACACACACACACACAAATACACACATGCCCAAAATCTATAATAATAATAATAATAGCTACCTGAAGCAATAGTAATGAGTAACTTATATTACAAGCATTTTGGGTTCCTTTCCTGACAACAAACTAAATACAGTATATATTAAACATGTAGAAACATTTGTAGAAAAATTGTCTTTTAGTACGATATATTATTATTATTTCTAATGAAACATTAAGTTCCACTGTGACTGAAAGGGTTAAACTTATTTTTATTAAGTCTGTTCCAAACTCCTGCTCTTTCTTACATAATATGGCACTTGGGGTTTGAAAACTGTAGAGACAGTGCCTGAAACAATATTTTCTATTAAAAATGAGTCATAAGAATATTCACTGGAACTGATTTGTATGCTCAAATAAGAAGAATGGTTCAATCACTAATTATGGATAAAAAGTTTGATGCTAGACTCTGAGATAACCCATTCTGTCACTAAGACCTCTAACTTGCATGCAAATGTAGTTCCACACACTTTGTGATTCAAAAAGTCTGATGCTAGACTCTGAGACGCCTTTGGTGGGATTTTGGTAGGTAGGCCCATGGTGAGATTTTGGTAGGTGGGCCCTTAGTAGCCTGTGGCTAATTCATTTGATGACAGTACTTGAATAGTATATATGTCTAGTGGTAGCGATATTATTATTATTATTATTATTATTATTATTATTATTATTATTATTATTACGTATATTTGAGCATGTAAATGCATCAGTTAGGAATTCATTTTCTCCTTTGTGTTTCTTGTTTTCCTACATCTTTTTAAGATTTACAAATTCTAAAACCAAATACGTTTGGACTAGGATTCTATCTGGAAAGGGATCATATGAATGTTCTACGTTTGGACTAGGATTCTATCTGGAAAGGGATCATATGAATGTTCTGAAACATTATAACATATAAGATTAATAATTGAATGACAGAGGGACTAAGAACTGTATTAAACTCTATATTTAGGATAAAGACGATGACGTAGCGCAGAAAAGTTATTATATTTGGCTGCATCCGCTGTTTCGGGGGACTCTATCGCACTTTCAATGCCTGCTAAATGAAAGCTAAAAATGTATAAATGACAAAAATATATAAACGTGGAGAGCTAGATCTAAAGTACAAAATTAAAACTGTTCAATAATAAAAATTAAAATTACAAAGCAGAAACACATAATCCAAAATCAAATTGAAAGTAAAAAAATATAAATGACGTTTAATAGTGACGCGTATAACGTTCATAACATATTTAAAATTACAATAAACAAGTTGTAGAATACGTAATTATGCAAGTTGTGCCAAAACCCCATTTTCTTTTATAAATAGCCTTAGAACAATTAACATTTTTAATAATATATATATGCGCAAAGAGAGAAATTGCTTTGAGAGTCTTTTTCTCGGAACTGGAAATTGCCAAAACGTAGCCTAGCTTGACTTAAAGGGCTATCCTACTACGCTGTACAGTACACTCCTTTATGGCGATTTCATTAACATTAAATTCATCAAGATATACATTTCTTTTATTAGTAAAAATCATGAAATTTGTTTTACTGGTATTTAGGAAGAGTTTTATTGGTGGCCAACCACTTCGTTACAATAACGAATTCTGTATATTTACATTTTCCATAAGATTTAAAGTAGCCATTTCCGTTGTTCTATTATTACGGAAACCATATTGATTTGGAGATTTAAGGGTAACAGTTGATTCGACGCCTTTAGAAGGGCGTTCATTTCAAAGCGAGTCGTTGCAAGTCGCAACCACGTTTGCTTATTGCAAAGGGTACACGGATCAGCTTTCGCTCTCAATCATCTCAACAGTAAACTTTGTAGTGGAAATTTGTAGGTCGAGTGTCATTGATATATATATATATATATATATATATATATATATATATATATATGTCTTTTCATGCAGTTTTTCCATTAGGATATGTAAACAGTAAGTACGCTTGTGGCTATGGTACATTCGGCTGATCAACTTGAAAATTTCGCTTCAACAATCTATAGCTTAAGCTCTGAATTTCCTTTTCTTTTTTCGTAAAAAGTTTAAAAAGGAAATTCTTAATTGGTTTTCATGAGTAACACTTCCATGTACAATTTGTACATGCGAATGAAGTAATGTTTTTTATTTAATTCATATTAGATGCTGCGGTTAGTGTAAGACATAACTGCTCAGAATTTTTCAGAGATGGTTTAAAGTGTTGACGATATTAATTAAATCTACATGTGTATTAAATAAAAAATAAGTGCATATTTATTTCACACCCTTTAGCTTGCGTAAATTAGTTGTTGCGGTGGACGGTCCCCCATCCAACAACTACCCAGATCCAACGTCGCTTAACATCGCTGCTCGGATTTAATTCACTTTAAGGTGAAAAGCGCGTAATATTTTTGGTTTTTGAAACGCAAGAAAGGTTTGCCAAAAGAAAATATACACAGATAATGTGTTTATTTCTTTTACTCTTTATTATTTAATATAATTGGGACCCAAATTGAAGGTGTCGAGACAGAGAGAACAATATGACCTAGATTCCTTTCAAAAAGGCCTCAGGGTGAACACGTGTGAATCGTTCTGCTCCACGGAGATGAAAAATGCATTGAAATTTCCGGTGTGTGTGTGTGTGCACACGAGTGGTTCATTCGTTTATTATATATACAAGCACAGATGGGGGGTGAGGGAGGACGAACGTGTGTTTTGAATTGTTTCCCATATCTTCCTCTGACAAAAATCTGTGTGTTAATTTTCGATCCACAGAACAGCTGTTCACTGAAGGCTGCATGTTCCACATTTTATAATAAAGAAATTATAAATATATCCTAATTATATTTTTAAAAGAGCAATCGGTTTCCGCTTGGTCATACTACTGCCTCGGATCAAATGATCCCGTTATTTTAAATCCGGTTCAATAATCCTGTTATGTTGAAATGTGGAAGAGTAAGCAACGACCCTCCATATATATATATATATATATATATATATATAAAATCGAATTATAGACACTTGCAGAAATCCTTTCCTCGTGAAAGGAAAAACAATGCTTAATGCTTAACTTCTTATATTGAATAAATAACCACTCGTGAAAGTTCCTCTAATTATATTTTTAAAAGAGCGTTCGGTTTCCACATTAAACTGAGGGTCTAAGTTACGCGTAAATATAAAATATTTTCATTGTAGAAATAATAATAATGATGATAATTAATAAGAAACGGAGTGAGCGGTGTTTTTTGCTCGAATAGTTTGAAGAAGGATTAAGCCTCGTCCAAAAAGGTCTCTAGGGAGACGATTCGAATTGACATAGTTTCTGCCTTTCCTCGTGTGCGTGTGTGTGTGTGTGTGTGTGTGTGTGTGGTGTGTGTCTTTGCACGAGTTGTTTATTCGTTTATTATATATATATATATATATATCTGGGTTTGGGGAATGACAATCGTGTGTTTTGATTTTTCGGTAAATTTTCTTTTCATTTGGAGTGAAGGGAGACTTATCAAGAGCGGACTGGAAGGAAGGCTCTCAACCAGCAGGTGTTCTTCGAAAATATAAAGATGTCATTAGTCGTCCGACCCCGTTATAGCGGATTGTGTTTTGGCTAATTTCAACTTTAAATGAATTTTTCAATTGATTAACTATATAAATATATTGTGGTATTTTATATGGTTGAATCTTCCAATTGATTAACTATATAAATATATTGTGGTATTTTATATGGTTGAATCTTCCAACTGATTAACTATATAAATATATTGTGGTATTTTATATGGTTTGTGAGCACGAGTGATTCATTAGTTTATTATATATACAAGTACAGATGGTTGGGGGGATTTGGGGGAATGAGGAGCGTGTGTTTCGAATTGTTTCGTAAATTTTCATTTCGTTTCGTTATTCGTGACTTAAATATTTATAATAAAAATTAAGTGTGTAAAAATTATTTATTTAATAAACAGAATTTAATTGGATTCATCGATTAACTACCGTCATATAAATATATATTGTGGCACACTATTTAAATGGATGATTAATATATGGTTTTTGCTATCTGGAATACATGGCGCTATCTGGCAACTGAATACATGGCGCTATCTGGCAACTCAGCCAGAATAGAGGTTTATAAAAGACCGAGAGACGACTGACGGAGTCATTACAAGCTCGGCTCCCAGCCGAGCAAGGACCTCTGTTCCTTCTCTTTCTGTCCCTTTGGGAAAACCCCTTAGAGGCCTCTTAGGTTAGGTAAACGAAAATAGCTTGGGGAGAACTACGCCTCGAAGTTGCATGCCTTGCAATCAAAGGCAACTACTCTCTCTCTCCTTCAGGTGTACCCCTCCCCTCCTTGGCTCAGCCAACTGACTGATTCAGCCAACTGGCTGATTAGGAGCCTATAAAACAGCGCCTACTCGGCTGAAGTCTTAATATGCACTTGGCTCCTGCCAGGTGAACACCTCTCCTCCTTTCTCTCCTTTCTCTCCTCCTTTCTCTCCTTTCTGGCCCTTTGCAACATTACGTAATAAATTGCAACATTCCTGCACTCTCCCCTTTTGCGGCTATACTACTGATACCTAATTTACTATGCTTTTTTACCAAAATAGAAAACTAAAATGCAAAAATGTCTATTTTTTAGCATTTTCTCCTACATTTTGTCGTGAATGGGATCTAGAGAATAGGTGTTACCGCCACCTGTGAAGCATCATCCCAATGCAGTTTCGCGGCAATGGGTCTTGGAATATATTTGAGACTCCCAATATTTCGAAGGTTAGAACAACTCAAGTGATTGAACATTTCATGCCAACTCTTGAGCCTCATCGTTTTTTTATTCAACAAACATACAATACCTTGAACAGAAAAATTACTTAGTAAAGCAAATGAATGTATGAAATAAAATGTGAATACTGATAATGATTGAAGCTATTCTCGTAGTTGAACTGAGGAACTTTTTTTAAAAGATGGCAACAAACTTCTTTGATATTCCACAACTTCCAGGATTTGTTGTCTTTGTTCTTCATCTGTTGTGATGCAATTTGTGAAATCTTCAATTAATTGTACGCCACGCTCGCCCGCATCATTAACAACCTTAACACTGTGTACAAAATTGGAGATTTGAATAAAATCTCTCTCCTCTTTCCATGTTTTAACACGTTTATTTAACCATTTTCCATTGCTATGTAGAACATCAAATAAAAACCAAGATTTTGGTCCAGCTAGGGAAGCTAGTTTGGTTGATTTATTGATAAAATGAAATACTGGTGTGCCACTTTGGGCATACGAGCTGTTTCTATAATTTCTATGTGATCTAATAATTTCTGTAGCAGTGTTTCTTTTCTCTCCATCAGATATACGTAAAGAAAATAATGAAAATGGAATAAACTCCTCAGTCAGTTAGGTACCAACAATAGCCTTCGAATATCTTGATTGTACGATGAGCTACATTTCTGTCCACTTTGTCACCATATATGTGAAGGTCACTATAGAAAGTCAAATCACTGATTGCTGCATCTGACGCTTTTGGTGCTTTGATCCATGGTTGGATATATAAAGCAGTGAATAAGCAGAACTCCTCTAAGTGTTTCACATATTCTTCAGAATAATCCATTTGTTTGCTGAATGCCAGCATTTTGACAGAATAGAGAATAGTTGCCATCCAGCTAGCATTATGAATTGCTCCCAGACGGAGCCAACGAACTCCGTTAGGTGGTATATGTCCAAAAATTTGGAAAACAACTTCTGCGCATTCTCTATAATCATTCCTGAGAAATATGTTTCCCATGTCTGTGTCGCTTAATATCTTCAAAACTTGGATTACTCGTTGCATCTTTGATTTCAACTGTCTATTTGTAATTTTCAAAGTTGTATATGGTATTGTGACGTCTAATGTCTTCCATTTATCTCGAAACTGTTTAAATAACACATTTTCTAGGCCTGTGTTAGTGCCAAATATTTGAGTAAATGCAGCGGCCAAGACTCTTTCGTAAATGTGATGCCTACATGCAAGCCTCATTACCTTCCTTTCTAGTAGCTCTTCTAAAATGATGCAGGCTCCATTTAGCGAACCTGTATTAGACGCTATTGTATCAAAAACCAGTGCACAAATGTTTTGGTCCATATTCCAATCTTTTGCAGCATTAAATGCGGCTTTTGCTTGCATTTTACCAGAGGAATCCGGAATAATTGGTATAGCAAAAACTTTAACCTCAGGTGCTGAAGGGATCCCTGACGCAATTATTGCTAGCCTTTCTCTCGTTTCCCCACTGTTATCAGAAACGAACTTCCCATCCCAGTGTAGAGCATAATATTCAGGTGGTATAAACTTTTCTTTCACAATTTTGGCTGTTTCAATTCTGCTTTTCATCCCTTGTCTGTGCATCGTTGATTTTGATAAAGTGATATCGCTCAGGTCTTTATCGCACTGACTTGCAATAACAGCAGCAAACCCTGTTCTTTGGCAAACAGAAAGATTAAGACGATCTGCCATATTTGAAACAATAGGATTCTGTACAATATTTTTTCTTTTGCATGATGATTTTGATGGAGGAGGCGTATAATCCTCATCTCTAACATATAATGTACATGGAATAGGATTTGGTTCATTAGGAATCATTATTTCTCCTTCAAGATCTGTTTTCAAGGTCACGCTGAGTTTTTCCTGTCTCTCCAGTTCCTTCTCTTTAAGTAATTTTTCACGCTCCACTCTTTTCACCTGACTCTCAAACTTGTTTTGATAGCTTTTATCTATTGATCCTAAGTAAAGCTTTTTGGGTCCTCCTTGGTTTATTAGAAACTCTATATCTTACTACTTTGTTACCGAAGTTCTTAATGAATCTTTTTTATTATTTCAATGGCATTTTCAGAACAAATATCAAATAACTCCTCTAATTCCTTCAGGAAAGATGGTCTCTTCTTATTTATTCTTTCTTCTTGTGTTTTGTTTTTCGAGAAGTATTCATATTGCTTTATCAATTGTTCTACTTTTTTTCTCGGATGGCGGCTCTTTGAAGTATCTTAGCATGTGTTACCGGCCCAATCCAAAATTTTTTAAAACTTTTCTTAGTACTTCTTGGATCACATATGACTGATTTCTTTTTCATAGGTCCTCTTCATAAAAATAGATAGTGACGTAAGACGTCACCATTAGATGGCAAAAGAGACCCTTTATGAGGTTAACAATTGTGAATTAAGTTTATGAGAAGCCAATCTTCTGGCTTATCCGTGGAACGAGTTTCAACTTTTGCACAAGTCATTTTAGTCTAACTAATCTAATCTGAAATTTGTATCATAATCATATCAAAATTATATCATAATCATAAATCTGAAAATAAATAGAAGTAGTTATCACACACACACACACACACACACACACACATATATATATATAATATATATATATATATATATATATAATCATGCGGGTTGCTTCTACAGAGCTTCAATTTAATATTTAGGAGAAATCCAATGACAAGGAGAAATGTAAATTTCTTTGTCTGGTTTTTCATTCAATTATTGATTTTAATTTCACATTGTTATCATACAGCCTGAAGATGAGCGTATTTGCTCGAAACGTTGCGCATTAAAGAAGACTTTTCATGGCATTTACATTTCTCCTTGTCATTGGATTTCTCCTAAATATTATATATATATATATATATATACTGTATATATATATGGTTTTATATGGCTTTAGGGTCAGAAATGGAGAAGCAAATGTTAAAAAATTAAAATTTTTGTCTTTTAATTTTCTATTTTGGTAAGTATAAAAGCATAGTAAATTACGTATCAATCGATAGCTATTTTAATTTTCTATCAATGTACATAGTCTGAGATTATAATAAAATGCAAGAAGTTTATAACCGAAAGACTTCCGAAAATCGACAATTTTTGATAAAGAAAAGAGAAAAATTGGTTTTGAGGCCTAGGGGGTCGGTCCGAAATTTTCATGAAATGGAAAATAATTGCTATTTTCTTACTTAGGCGACAGGCATAATGATATTAGGAGGTTGGACCCGGGAAAAAAAGAAGTTGGTCAAAAATGGCCCAAATGGGACACCCTGAGGGTCATGTAACTCGGCTACTATTGTCAGAGTTCATAGGGGTAGATTGGAGGGACTTCTGTGGTGGGGTTATATGATCCTCGTAGACGAAGTGGGGGATGCATGGGTCCGAGCCGTCTTCTTAGATCTGGGGAAAGAGGGAGAGGCCTGTTGAAAGGCCGGAAGGTGTGGCGACTCGTCCGGCATCTCCGCTTCGTCGGCTTACCCTGGGCGTTAGGCTCGAGTGCGTGCATAGAGTACTTGGAGGGCAGGGTTCGAGGTGGACGGGGCCTGGGTGTCCTGGTCCCAGATTCCTGGGGAATCTCTAGCAGGTGAGGTGCGTGAAGAGGAGGAATGGTAGGGAGACAGGAGGTCATTGGGTCCAGCGAGGACTCTCTTTAGCAGGGATGGGAAGCAGTGGTCGAGGGGGGTTTGAGCGACAGACCAGGGCGGCGTGCCGAGTGGACAGAGCCGATGGCAGCGGCGAAAGATACCCCGGCCTTACCTCCCGATTCTGCACCCTGTCTCGCGCCTCTCGGAGGATAAGGAAGTCCACTACCTGCAGGCCTCGGACCTCCTTCTCGAACTTGAAGAAAAGGCATTCGCGGGACGAAGAGGGATGTGCGCCTTCGCAATTGGAGCATTTGAGTGTGTTGGGGCACTTGTCTGGGTGAGCGAATTCTCCGCAACGAACACAGTTGGTGCTGTTGTCAGCAAACTGAGCTGACGTGTCCGAACTTGTTGCATTTAAAGCAACGGGTCGGGTCTGGGATGTATGGGCGGACAGTGAACTCGCACGACGTGCGGTCTCCCATACTCCATAGAATACGGTCGGGAGGGACTAAGTTATTGGAGGTAAGAAGTAGGCGCGGGGTGGGGGAGGGGATGCCTCCCTGTCGGTATGTGAAGAGATGGATCTTAGTGACACCCCTGAGGTGCGAGGTCCTCTAGGAGATCGTTCACTGTGATCGATAATAGGCGGGTGGCGTAAATAGTGCCCTGACTCTGGTTCAGGCGAGGGTGTGGTGAAACGGACACCGAGCATCGAAGGACCTCATTGAGGGAGAGTAGGGCTTTCGTCTCTGCGGCTGAGCGTGATTTTATGAGGAGGGAGCCATCCCTTTGTGGTCGCACATCATAGCGGCTGGAGTCGCTGCGGGATCGGATAGCCTGAAACGTCCGTTCAGAGTTGGTCGGAAGGGACCCAGAGGTAGGCCGGATCACTAGGAATTTGTGGATACTTGGAAGGGATAGTGAGGTTGTAGAATCGAGGTGGACTGGACTGGGATATCCGACGGTCGATAGGATGGACGTGAATGCCGACTTCCCCGTCCGCCGCAGGGCTCTCTCCGTGGGGAGGCGGGCCGCGCGACGGCGGGTGAGGGGGGCATACGGGGAGAGCAAGCAGTCAGGTTTTGGAGGCAAGTCTTAGATGGAACTTGACTTGCCCGAATGTGGCTGAGGTGGGCTGGGGCGGGACCCCTGCTCCAGAGGGTGTATGTCCAAGGGCATGTTCAAGGTACACGCTGGGGTCGGTAACGGAAGAGGAGAGTGCAAGTGTTCCGCTGCCAGAGGAGGAGGGGCGATCTCCTCAAGATATGGTCTTAGAGTGGTAGAGGACTCGGAGGCCTGTTTGCCCACAACTCGAATTCAAGGACAAGAAGTAATGGTCTCCATATGTTAATAATGTTGTAGAACACAGACCCAGGGGACGCGAGAAACTGCCTTCCGGTGAGAAAGGGAGGCCGAGCGAAGACCGCAGGGGGCGGGATACATCGTCCCCATGGGGCCCCGTGATGCGAAAGTTTGCCCCCAAACTGTGCAAAGACCGCAGCCTCCCAATCCCACCGGCCCGAACACCCAACCATCCAACACAGTGACGCCCTAAGGGCGTCACCTCAGGAGGACAGCACTGGAGACCCGTACTGGGAGCCAAAGACTTTAGTGGATCTTAGTGGATATATATATATATATATATATATATTATATATATATATATATATATATGTGTGTGTGTATATGTATATATGTGTGTGTGTGTGTGTGTATATGTATATATATATGTGTGTGTGTGTGTGTGTATATATATATATATATATATATATACGAGGGTAGGCTGAAAGGTAATAGCTCCACTCAAATAAATTTTAAACGGGTTGAAGGATTTTATCGAAACAAAAGCAGATATGTACCTTAGAGTTTCTTCTTCAAAACAATGCATTTACTTTTCTATAAAATCACCCTCTACCTCGATACATTTACACCAACGATAAATGAGTTTTTGAAATCCATCCGGGTAAAACTCGGAGCTTTGACTACCAAACCAAAATTTCACAGCTAAATCTGGGCTATATGGTGGATGTGGCAAGATGGTGAATTTCAGATTCTCAATTGCTTCTCGTGTTTGAACACTGGTGTGAGGCCGTGCTCTGTCATGGTGAAGAGTAACCGCGTTTTTGTGGGTGCGAACCCTCCTGATCGGTTTTTAAACTTCTTCAGAGTTTCAATATAACGTGCGGAGTTGATTGCTGTCCCTCTTTCCGTAACGTCTTCGAGAACACCACCATTGATATCCCATAAAACAGTCATCATCACTTTTTCCAGCCGATTTTTGAACTTTGAATTTTTTTGGATTCCATGGATTGCCGTTTATTTTCAGTCATAATGGTGGACCCACGTCTCGTCTCCTGTCACAATGCTGTGCAGAAATTCATCTTCATTTTCGAAGCGCTGCAGATTTTCTTGACAAATGTGCAGTCTCTCAGTTTTCATCTCGGTAGAGAGCAATGCGAGGCAACCATCTGGCGCAGACCTTTCGGTAACCGAGAATAGTGATAATGTGTCCCACTCGCTCTTTGGAGATATCGAGCACTGCAGCAATTTCACTTTGTTTAATGCGACAATTTCCACGAATCAGTTCGTCAACGTAGTTTCGATAAGACTCGTCGGTTGCCGTTACAGGCCTTCAACTTCGCGGTTTGTCTCGCAAATCTTCTTGCCCTGTTTCTCCTTCTTTACCCTGCCTCACCCAACGTCGAACTGTACTCACATCAACACACTGTTTGTCGTACACAGCTGGCATTCACCGATGAATGTCTATGGGAGCAACACTTTCCGCAGTCAAAAATTCAATTAAGGCACGTTGCTTGAAGCGAACATCTTTACTCCTTCTTTCCATTGTAATCGATACTGAATCAACATGTGGAATGAGTGTAGGCTATATTAGGCTATAACACAAAACCAGTTTTATCTGGTTACCTCTACACAACCCGGAATGGGGATGCTTCTTTTCGCCGCGGTTGTTTCGCCGTGGTAGTTTCGCCGCAGTTGTTTCGCCGCAGATTGAATCCACCGTGAATTCATTCGACGCAGTGCTATTCGCCGCAGCCTAATTTTTCTATTTTTTCTAGATTTTAATTTAAAAGGCAAACATTAAAAATTCGTTAATCCCCTTTCTATTCATTGTGATTTTGAGCAAGCCGGATCACCTGAAGAGCAGGGCTCCCAGCTTCTTTAGTTAGTTTTATAAGACTAACTAACGAGAATATCACGACCTAACCTAACCATTCGTCAAGGGTGTACAGTAGACCTAACGATGGTTAGGTTAAGTCGTGATATTTCGTTAGTTAGCCTTATAAGGCTAACTAAAGAAGGCTGGGGACCCTGATCTTCAGGTGATCCGAATTTCTAATAACACAAACATGGATATCGCTCAACCATAGAAATGGCATGTCGCATGGTTGTGACATAATATATGTATATATATTTTAATCAATGCCCAATACATTCTAAGGTCTCGGGTAAAAACTTAGTGGAAGTGAGAAAAAGATTTAACTTTTTTCTCACAGAGCATTATTCCATACACCCATATCAGGGTACAAGCAGCTCGCAGCAGCATTACCAAGCAATATCGAAACTCGTATTCCTTTCGAGCAATACAGTATAATGTATTCAGTCACATATGAGAAATTATGTTTAGAATAAAGTTAATGGACATCTTTAAGTTATTCTTATTTTTATTTAATTTAAAACTGAACTTGCATCGGAGCAAGGACATTAGAGTAGGAAAATCAAACCATTAACTTAATTAAAATTTTATGAATTTTAATTAGGAGTACTCTTTTAACAATCAAATTTTATATAATTTTTAATTGGAGTACATTTTTAGCAAATAAATTTTGAGAATTTTTAATGTTTGCCTTTTAAATTAAAATCTAGAAAAAATAGAAAAATTAGGCTGCGGCGAATAGCACTGCGTCGAATGAATTCACGGTGAATTCAATCTGCGGCGAAACAACTGCGGCGAAACTACCACGGCGAACACCGCGGCGAAAAGAAGGCAACCCATCTGGAATAGGGTGTGGATATGAAGTTACAACACAAAACCGGTTTTATCTGGCTACCTGTACACAATCCAGAATTATTCAAGTGGAGGCATTACTTTTCAGCCCACTCTCGTATATATAATATATATATATATATATATAATAAATGAGAGAGAGAGTGAGTGTGCGTGTTCCATGTTAACAAAGACCCTAAGATCCACTCTTGGCTAGCCCGAGAAAGAAGTTGAGATGAAGCAGATGAAAATAGAGATTACTGAAAACTGATACCATGCTTACATTTAATGACGTGTAAGCTTTCACACAGGCACAGTCGTAATGGGAAAGTATAGAACAGACAAAGATCTCCCTCCTCCGCCAGCCACTGCTGACAGAAAATTGTTGTGAAAGATGATTTATAGGAAAGAAGGAAAAAATATAATGATTAGAATAGCTTCAGAGTTCATTCACATCATGCGTCCACTTACCTCGTGTACCAGAGAGAGAGAGAGAGATATATATATATATATGACTTCTTAATAAAACAATTTTAATGGGCATAAGGTTAAGTGACAGTAGATTAGGTTAGGTTATTACAGTGTCGAAAAGATTTCCTGTCGATCAGATAGATATATATACTGTAGGTTCTAATTTCAAATCAGCCTTGGGAAAGTATAGGCGGGACTTCTTATTTTACTTACGTTGCTATAATTTTAAAACTCAAATTATTTTGTTATGCTCATACCCAACGTACTGCTTTGTCCATTTGGTCAAGTTAAGCCCTCTTCTATTATTACAGTATTATGTTTAAGCGCTTACCGTTGCAAAACATCGGTTACGACAATCAGGGAAAATTTTAATTTATAAGTTTCAATATTATAATTTTAATAATGAATAAAATTAAAATGAATGAGATTTAGATATTTGTGTTCCATGAAGTTATTTTAAAGACTGTTAAGATTGTTTAGAATTTTAATAACAATGCTAGCAAATACGATAGCAATGAACTAGTGAATAAAGGACTAACTTCTTAATAATTCAGCAGAAGCCTCATTCAAATTTCACTCTGAAAATGGAGGGGGAAATATTTTATCTGAAGCACATTCGAAGGTCGTGTGAAACTCTAGAACTTTTATTGAAGTTTTCAAAACAAACATAGAATACACATGCAAATGGTATAAGCAGCATTCAGATGCTATTCCCAAATTTTTAACTTAACTTGTAAATTTAATTTACATAAAATTCGTCAGTATTATTATTATTATTATTATTATATAATATATATATATATATATATATATATATATATAAATATATAACTTGATTGAAGGGTTTGTTCTTAGGGAACAGCAACTTAGTAAGGAATAAGAGGACGAGAAGGTGGTACATGTTTAATGGTCAGACGTTACGGAAATTCAATTTCCATAGTCAGTGCTAAAAAATGAGGAGTAAAAAAGCAGACATCAACTCCCACGGATATTCCGCGAGTCTTACGGATTTTAAATCTATCTCACTGTCTCTATTATTATTATTAATAATAACAATGATAATAATAATAATAAAATTGGGGGAGAATGTCTTAAACTCCCTTATGTGGGATGTTTCCAGTTATCAAAATCAGGCACATTGAGAAATCTCACTGATTTTCATACGTCAAGGTTGACGTCTCTGATTAAACGTGAACAAATATAGTGAGTAAAAGATTTTATACATTATATTTATGCAGTCCTATGATAATAATTTAAAGTTAAAAAAGGTACATGAAATGTAGAGAGATAAGACGATGGCTCAAATATACAAATGTTATAGGGTGACACAGAACTTGAAAACAAATCTTACGGGTTATTTTACGAGGGGTAGTGGTAATCTAATTGTATAAAGGTTGGGAATGGTTGATGGTTGAAGTATCCATGTTAGAAGCCGGAGAGTGATAACGGATTTTTTTTTCAGTGATGTTTAAGTTGAAGGCAGAACTATAGTCATTGAGAGTTGGTTTTGTACTAAGGATGTATAGGGATTCGAGGATGCGGAGGTCGGTTGGTTGGTATGCTGAATTGATAATTTTGAAATTGGTGGGGAGCAGTGGGTGATTGTGGAGGTGGCAATGATCTCTTATTCTGATTTTGATGGTTTGTTTAAAGGTTGTAATGTTTTGGTAGAGATGCCGCGATGTTCATCCACTCTTGTTTGATATTGGCGAAGGTGCTGTCAATATAACTCGCTTCGCAGTGAGTACAATCAGGGCCGCCGAGAGGGCGGGGGAAGCCGGGATAAATCCCCGGGGCCAGAACCTCTAGGGGGTCCGGAAAGAGGGGGGATAAAATCTAAAAAAATGAATAAAGCAATTGATTAAATAACAGAGAGGAAATATAATTAATGAACATACATTTTATAGAGATTATCGGATCACCTGAAGATCCGTCACCCCAGCCTTTTTTAGTTAGCTTTATAAGGCTAACTAACGAAAATATTACGACTTAATTAACCTAACCAATCGTTAGGTCAACTGCACGCCCTTGACGATTGGTTAGGTTAGGTTGTGATATTTTCGTTAGTTAGCCTTATAAAGCTAACTAAAAAAGGCTGGGGTGACGGAACTTCAGGTGATCCAGATTATCATAGTCAAAGTGAAACAGATAAAATATTATCTGCGGTCTACCAATGCCCAAGACCGACTGACAGATCTGGGAACCATTGTAATTGAAAGCCAGTTAGCCCGTACTTTAAATTTCATCAGACTCATTTACCACTTTGCTAGAGAGAAGGCAAAGAAAGTACACTTCTAATTATGAAAATCTTACAGTAAACAATTGTCTTGCCTGTATGGACTGGTACTACATTTGTAAATTGTATGGTGATAGAATTAATATAACTGATTCAAAAAATAAAATGGTCATTTTCTTCTGAGTTGTTTATTCATACTGTGACTTGGACATATAATCAGTTTGCTTGTTAAGTACACAAAAAACATTCATAATAAAATAGTGAGCAAACAGGGGGGGCTCATATATCAATCCTTCCCCGGGGCCCGTGGCAGCAAACGGCGGCCCTGTACAGTTGAAACGGTAGACAGAGGACGAAACAAGGGGCTGGGTTTTTTTTCTTTATGGTTGAGATACGATTTGATGCTGTTATTATTGGTGAATACAAATTTGTAACTAACATAGTCGTAGTAGGGAAAAGAAAAGTATTTTATATCTTTTTTAACGGTATATCTTTTAACGATATATCTTTTGTATATCTTTTTAAACTGGGGGGCGGGGGCGATGATAAATGTTGTTTAGAAAATTTCTAGTTAGAGATTGTAGTAAATGTTTTGGGAAAGAGTTATTAATGCTGAAATTGTAAATGAATTCTATTTCGTTGTGGAAGGATAAGTAGGAGGAACAAAGTTGATAAGCACGGTGGATTAAGATTTTAATACTGTTAATTTTATATAGTGAAGGGATGTGGCTTAAGTAATTAGAACCTAGACCTTTATATGTAGGTTTTCGATAAACTGAAGTGAATGAATTTATTATTTTGTTTTGTTACTGTTATATCTAAAAAGGGTAGGGTGTTGTTGGATTCGTCTTCTTTAGTGAACTTGATGGTTTGATGCTGAAAATTGAGATCGTTAAGAAAAAGAGGGGCGTGGTTAGCATTGTGAGAGGAGAACAGTGTCATCGACGTACCTTTATTTTGGTGTGGTTTGTAATGGGTCGGGCAGTGGAGTAGCCAGTTATTTTCGTGGTAACAGAGAAAGATGTTGGCTAGTGTGGCACTTAGGGAGGATCCCATGGCTCGTAAATCGGTTTGTTGGTAAAGTTGTTTATTGAAAAAGAAGTAGGTGTCTGAAGTGGCAAGATTTAGCAGTTTGGTGAATTCTTGTTTCGTCAGGTTGAGGACTGTGTTCTGATTGTTAGAAAATAAATTGTTGCTGCAGATGTCGATGGCTTCTTTGATTGGTACCTTGGTGTCGAGGAATACTATGTCAAAGCTGTGCATATGGAGGCTGTTTGAATTGTTCAACGTCAGTATTTCTTTGGCGAATTCGTAGGAATTGGGGACGGAATACTCATTCTGCGTTAGAGGGGTTAGGGTGGGAATTGGAATTTTGCTAGGTGGTAATTATGGGTGGTGTAGGCAGAAAGGATAGGTCTAATGGGTAAATTTGGTTTGTGTATTTTAGGGAAGCCGTAAACGTAAAGAGTACCTGGGCAGGAGCGGATTTAGACCGTCTTCCAGTCTTCCGGAAGACGGTCAGAATTTTCAGTGAATTTTTTTATTATATGATATTTTAATTAAGAAAGCCTTTCTTTCTGACAGAAACGACGAGATGATAAATATGATGTAATTTTCCATTGTTTTATTTTTATATCTTTCATTTCATTTAAAAATATGTTATAGCAACTTGAAAATGTACTTCTGCCAAAAAAGTGCTAGCGAAAATTTCACGATTTACAATAGTTCCGTACGCATTTTGTACTTTTCAAATTTTGAAGACTGTCAGCCCAGAAGGCTGGATCCGCCCCTGCTGGGGATGAGCCTACTCTTTTTAAATATAACAATAACAAAACAAAATAATAAATTCAGCACTTCTCTCTCTCTCGTTCTCTCTCTCTTTCTCTCTCTCTCTCTCTCTCCTCTCTCTCTCTCTCTATATATATATATATATATATATATATATATATATATATATATATATATATATATATATATGCAGGAAGGAGGGGCCAAGGGCAAATGTTCGCAAAAGCGCCCCTCCCATAGAAGAAGAAGAGAGCCAAAATCAAGGTCTGAGGTTTTCGAGATGCCTAGACACTCTGCGTTTGAAAGATGGGAGGTCGTAGACAGGAGGAAAGATGGATTAAGGAATATTGTTCCAGAGTTGACTGGTTAAGTAGATGAAAGACTGAAAATACCGATTAACCACCCTTGCATATATATATATATTATATATATATATATATATATTACTGTAATATATTATATATATAGGCCCTACGGATCACCAATTTGATGTTCCAAGAAGTAGGCTTACTACAGTTATAATTAATGAATTAAATGAAATGAATATTTTAATTAGGGGTCACCACTTGGGGATTACAGCCCAAACAAAACACTATTTATAAGAGAGAAATTACTTTGTTGTTTGTGTTTAATTAGGAAACTAAATGAATTTATTTATTCACCAGTGATCACAATTCTATAACGGTAATTTATAGTGATTAACAATTCTATAACGGTAATTTATAGTGATTACAATTCTATAACGGTATTTATAGTGATTTAACAATTCTATAACGGTATTTATACTATTTTACAGATGACTAATTAATTATTAGCAATAAGAAATGGTTAAACAGTCTAATTGTTAAGGAAGTACAAGTTAAGTAAGTATAAATCGTTAAGTAAGTACACTAAATTTCGGTAGGCTAATGAGATATGCAGCGGTGAACACAGAATAAGTAATTAAGCCATAAAACTGAAATATGAAAGTACGGTAACGGTACAGCAACTGGATTAGGTCAGTAATAAAAATGAAATGTATAAAGGAGCAAATAAACAATCGGATACACAAAATAAGTAAGTTATATTAATGCACAAGACAATAAGGTGATATAAAACTACGATATTGGTACAACACTTGAATATAGGCCTACTGCGGTCCTTCACGGGAGAGTTTAGTTTGAACGGTATTGAAGAAACGTTTTAGGGCCTACGCGAATAGGCAGGGGAGAGTTAGTTTGAACGGTACTGAAGACACTTGAAGGGCCTACGCGATTAGGTAGAGTTTGTGGACTTTTCAGCTTTGAATTGTGAATAGTCCTAGCACGACGTAACAAAACGCTGTAGGCCGAGCGAGGGCCTGCAAGAGGATTACCGACTTGCGATTTCGACGACGAGATAAGAACTCTGAAGACTGACGAAGGCCTACGTGAAGGTTGACCGTATTGCGTTTCGCCGTAGATATCTCTGAAGAAGTGTTGGCCTACCGGCAGGAGGATGTGCTGAGAGCCCGTTGATGGACTTGTTGAACGGGCGTCGATCAAATTGTGGTGAAGGATGAGTGAAGCCAGGTTCAGAAGGATGACGGTGATAGAGTGATGTTTGCTTCCGGCAGGATGAAATTGTCGGTCGCCTCAAGCGTTGATTCGCTTCGTGTATGGTTGAGGTGTTGCTTGAGGGACTGAGGCCGGCTGAGGTCGAAGCGGCGCTAATTGAAAGGGAAGATTCACGAGGAGGAGTAACGAGCAGAGTGAGGGCGATTTTCAGTGAACTCTGGCTTATACAGGGTGGGTAAAAAAAAAAGACCCCTTAGAGGTAAACTGTCATATTAAAAAAAGTTAGGGGACTTGAGCGCCCAAACTTCACAGATGCTTACCCTAGCATGTTGTTCGTCTTAATTGAGAAGTTGCTCGATGTGTCTCCCTTCTTTGCTCAACGCAGACCTCCAAGCGTGGACGCCACTGATCAATACACGTGTTTACATATCGTTGAGACACCTTGTCCCATCCGAGCAGAATTCTTTCGCGTAGTTCATCTATGTCTCTTATATTGGTACCAGGGATGTAAACTTTGGACTGCAGGGCTTCCCAAACACTATAATCTAGTGGTGAAAGATCGGGGCTACTAGCCGGCCACATATTGGGTTCGATAAAATATATCTTTCACCACTAATTCGTCAAATATCAGTTAAATAGAGTGAAAGATATACTTCTCAACAAGATGGAGCCCCTCCCTGCTCACAGAGCACGCCAAACTGTCACATTCCTTGAGAACGAAACACCAGATTTTATCGAACCCAATATGTGGCCGGCTAGTAGCCCCGATCTTTTACCACTAGATTATAGTGTTTGGGAAGCCCTGAAATCCAAAGTCTACATCCCTGGTACCAATATAAGAGACATAGATGAACTACGCGAAAAAATTCTGCTCGCTGGGAGAAGGGTCTCAACGATATGTAAACACATGTATTGATCAGTGGCGTCCACGCTTGGAGGTCTGCGTTGAGCAGGAACAGGGACACATCGAGCAACTTCTCAATTAAGATGAACAACATGCTAAGGTAAGCGTCTATGAAGTTTCGGCGCTCTAGTCCCCTTACTTTTTTCAATATGACAGTTTACCTTTAAGGGGTCACTTTTTTTACCCACCCTGTACAGGCTCGTAAGACGCTAACTTTTCGCGGGCCTTTTGGGGAACAAGCAAACATTCTTTTGTTTCTCTCTCCTTGAAAATCACGTGTGTTTTTCGATTTTTGATGATTCCCAGATGTTTGCGAACGGCGAGGAAAGGAATTTCTCTGATTGGTCTCTACAAGTAGTCCCCTCTCAGAGACTGCACAGGGGCGATAATAAGGAGAATCACCATTTCGGAACGAAGCTGACGCGGCCACTCCGAGTTTGGACGCCAGGCCTTGCATTTGGCGGTATTACTGTCGCAGGAGGGTACGAAACGTCTTCCTGGACTGGGGGAGAGGGCAGTGTTGGGGCTGCTGTAGTGGGTTGTTGGGGAACTGCCGAGGAAATAGGGTCGTAATCGAGGTACGCCGGTTTCAGGCGATCAATCGAAACTACGTCTTTGCGTCCAGCGCGATCGAGGGTGAAAGTCTTGTCACTCCTCTGTAGTATTGGGAAGGGCCCGTCATATGTTGTGTTGTAAGGGAGGGCGGATGGAGTCGTTCCTGATGAAGACGTGGGTGCAAGAGGACAAATCGGCGGGGATATAAGTGCGACGATTATTGGGATGACGGGGGGGAAACTTGGCGAAATTTGCGCATAGTCGTCCGTAAAGTGTCATCATAAGTGCTTCCATCCACCTGACGAAGTGAAAAATTCGCCGGGTAGCTGCAAGGGAGAACCGTACACCAATTCGGCCGATGTGCATGTAGGTCGGCCTTGAAAGCTGCCCGTATTCCAAGGAGGACGAGGGGAAGGGCGTCAGTCAAACGTGGACCGGCAGTGGTCATCCTTAGTAACGCCTTCAGGTGGCGGTGTAGTCGCTCGACGTGAGTCCGGATCCGGGAACAACCTAAAAGCTGTGTCAAGCTCTTCCATAGGGCGGATTCGAATTGGCGACCACGGTCAGTGGTGATTGTTGATGAGACTCCAAAATGGGAGACCCAGCCACTGACGAAGGCGCGAGCGGCGGATTCTGCTGTGATGTCCTTTTTGGGAGTCGCCTCAGGCCAACGCGTGAAACGATCGATGCAGATGAGGAGGTACGTGTAACCGTCGGAGTGGGGAAATGGGCCGACGAAGTCCAGATGTACATGGTCAAAACGTGCGTCGGGGTGTGTGTGTGAAAAGCAGTTAATGGGGCCGTCGTGTGACGATGAATTTTGGCCCTCTGACATTTCATGCAGGCACGGGCCCAACGTCTGACGTCACGGTTGATGCTGGGCCACACGAAACGTGAGGTGAGGAGTCTCGCACGACGTAACAAAGCACTGTAGGCCGAGCGAGGGTCTACAAGAGGATTACCGACCTGCGATTTCGACGGTGATAACTATGAAAGTTGAAGAAACCTACGTGAAGGTTTACCGTTCTCTGCGTTTCGACGTGGATGACTCTGTAGACTGACGAGAGCCTAAGTGAAGGTTGACCCTAATTGCATTTCGCCGTAGATAGCTCTGAAGACGTGTTGGCCTACCGGCAGGAGGATTGCTCAGGGCCCGTTGATGGACTTGTTGAACGGGCGCCGATCGAATTGTGGTGAAGGATGAGTGAAGCCAGTGCTAAAAGGATGACGCAGGTAGTGTGATGTTTGCTTCCAGCGGGACGAAATTGTAGGTCGTCTCAAGTGTTGATATATATATATACTGTATATATATATATATATATATATATATATATATATATATATATAGGTAGATAGATAGATAGATAGATAGATGACCTTGAATTATATAGATAGATAGATGACCTTGAATTATATATACACAATATATATTAGGGTGGTCCTTATTTATGGTAAAAAAAAATTGCGAAATTTTCCGGGACACCCTCCCATTTTGTTCCAATGTATTAGAAATCAATGCATAAAAAGACTTTTGAAAATCCGATGTTATTTAGAGGTCGCTACCAAAGGATGAACATTTCCGATATTCATGTTTTTACAGTAATGTTCAATGTTCATTAATTACACTTTCTCGATGACTGTAGGAAGGAATTTGAAAATAAAATGTCGTTTCAAACAAAGTAAATACTGTATTTTAAAAGGAAACACTTAAACAACTGAAAAATATCTTGTTTGCAAAAGAAAAACATATTATGGTTATATGACTAATTGTATTAAATCTCACGACTTTTATAGTGTTGAATTTTTCACATTAGGATATACTTCTTTCGGTGTTCTATTACCATCTGTAGGGTGAACTTCTTATGTTCCTCATTTCTTGTAAGGATGCTGTTATACTCAGTGATCAGAGCAACCCCTCGTTCTGCGGTGTCGTTTACAACTTTCAGTGCATGAACAATTGCTTCTGATGTGAGGTAGTCTTTGTTGGTGGGCCACGTCTCCCGATCTTCTGTCAAAAACGAGCCAGGAATTTCCAAGATGTTGAAGAAGCTTATGGTTTATGGCCCCGACGGGCCCCCTTTACTTATTCTGTGTTCACCGCTGCATATCTCATTAGCCTACCGAAATTAGTGTACTTACTTAACGGTTATACTTACTTCAATTGTACTTATTCAACAATTAGACGGGCCCGATATGCTCTACATATTTGCATCCTGAATAAAGTTTACAAATAGCAGTGCTGTTTGTATTTTTTTTTACTTTGGTTGACATAACTTTACTTAAATATGTAGTGATTAGTGAAAACAGCTTATGGCCCCGACGGGCCCCCCATTACCCCGGGCCCTATATGCTTTATATATTTGCATCCTGAATAAAGTTTACAAAAATTAGTGCTGTTTGTATTTTTTTTTTTACTTTGGTTGACATAACTTTACTTAAATATGTAGTGATTAGGGAAAACATTAAAGGGTTTTTCGAGAACTTCCATTAAGGAAAACTGGTAAACGGGGCCCGGGCCCCGTGTGGGATAATTTGCCCCAACCAATTCAAAACCTCAAAAACGCCCGTGTGCAGAGACTAAATTTTCTAAATTCATTCCTTAATATCTTCAACACCTATTGCTGCTTTTTTCAGATATTGTTCTTCACTTTCTTCGTTTATCTTTTTAACCATTTTTGTCTTTGTTTCTGATGGTAAATTCCTACCAAAAAATATTAGTGCTACTAATTCTCTAGATAAGTACCACAGTTGACCACAAAGTTTTTTCAGTGCCGCATCAGCCACATTAGGGCTTTCCGTTCTGTACTCATCTAGTCTCTTCAATAAATTTAGATAATTTGTCGGAGGAGATGTACTGTAGCACTAGGAGCTGTGAACCACGCTCGTAAGTACAGCCGAACGGTAAAGAGCGAGATGTCTCTTAATCCCTTTTCTTCTCTTGCTCGAAACATCCACTCATTATGGCATAAATGGCCTTGGTCATCCAACGTGCACGATGTAGAACACCAGGTACCTTGAAGTGTATACCGCCAGGTGGGATATTTCGAAGCAATATAATTGAAATCTCCAGCAGCTCCCTATAATCATCAAGAGGTTCGTGCTTCCTAAGTTGATCTTCGGCGAATTTAACAATTTCGTTTCAACTATCAGAAACGGCAGACGTCGTGAATTCATCATTCAATGCTGTTTTGTATCTATTTTTTCTATCAGTGACCACTTTTCTGCAAAACGCTTGAAGATTTGGATTTGCGGACCTGAAGATGGACCCATGAAGATGGACAACAAAATAGTGAAATTGTTATTTTCAATATCTGGTAGCGACCCCTGAATATCATTCAATTTGAATAAAATTTAATTTGAGTTATTTCTTCAGTAATCGCAACACATTTATATATATATATATATATATATATATAAAATATATATATAAATGTGTTGCAATTACTAAAGAAATAACTCAAATTAAATTTTATTCAAATTGAATGTTATTTAGGGGTCGCTACCAGATATTGAAAATAACAATTTCACTATTTTGTTGTCCATCTTCATGGATGATATATGATGCCAACCCACAAGAAAAAAGAATAATTATTTCAAGGTCTTTCGTGTATTTAGAAGTACACCTCGTCACGGAATGAAGGGAGAAGGCGAGATGATGAAAATCTATACATATGTACAAGGAATAGAGAAATTAAAAGATTAGCACATGATTAACAAGAGTTGATTAAAGGCAAAAGGCATTTTAACAGGATATTGTCAATTTTATACATTTCGCACTGTTATTGAAATTATTTTTAAAATGGATGAATGCACATTCTAGAATATTCCTTTCAGTTATACAGTATCTGTGTTTTTAACGAGCACTTTAGAACTATACCACTTGATACTATGATTATATCTGTACATGTTTATGCTGTTTTACCCTGATATCCTAATATCCAACTTTTTTCCCGTTTGACCTACTGTATATATACTGAGTTACATTGTGTACATCCGATCGAATACACACAGCCAACTGCATTATCCGGGCTATTCTTTATTAGACGTGATTTAACAGTATTATTATACTTAAAGACTACGTTGATACCAATTGCCTTAAGTAAAGTCGGAAGACATTTAAAATTAACATGGTAAGGTACTAAGGTAGGCTAAGGATATTTTTACGCTCAAACTCCTTTATAGTAACGCTATTATAATACTCATTCTTAACTTTCCTGAGGCACTTATCTAGAAAAGAAATAAGATAACATAATTTAGTCCCAATATTCATGATATTGCATAACTCGGGATCTAAGAATTCAGGACTGACAACTCTCAATGCTCTAAGAAACATAGCAGAGAAAATAGAAGATTTTATCGAGGGATGATGGTCAGAATAAAAATGCAAATAAGAGTTATTATTAGTAGGCTTACGGAAAACTTCAAATTTGCATCATTCATTCATTCATTTCACGTGCTTAATTGTGAAATTTATAATATATATATATATATATATATATATATATATGCGTCTAGCTACATGTTACCTTTTACACGAGAAATTAATATAGACCGTTTGAGAATTAATATTATATAGTATATACTACAAAAAAAAATAATAACGTTACTAAAAGGATTTTCTCCTTGTATACTGTAAATAAAACTACTAGAATTGACGCTATACTTTATAAAACCCCTGTTATTGATCTTATATGGAGTAATTTGGGCCTAAACGTTAACTTGTTTATAATTATTGTTAAGGGAACTGGTCACTTCCTTTGTACCGCATCCTTGTTTATTCATACAAAACTTACTGAATGCACACTGGTAAAATTCATGCACGGTTATTACCTCAGATGCTTGTATCGAATCACTTTCAGATAATTTACTGTAAAGTGAAATTTTAACTTTATTCACGAAAACTGATTTAAATGAAATTCCAATACCTTGACAATATACTGTATTAACAAATATCTTCAATGAAAGGCATCCAATAAAAAAAACGTGTATATCAAACAAGTTTTTTAACAACTTTATGCAAGAAATAGATCAAGCCTGAAGGGTCCAATACAGTCCATTCGTCTATCGACGTCTCTTGTCAACGGAAGAAAGAAATTGGAAACAAGAATTTTTAAACTGTTGTTGGTATGTATCGGGAAAGTTTCTCCATGGCTGTGTATTCCAACAGAACAGAAGTTCGGAATACGAAAGAGTTTTGATAGGCATACGTTAGGGCATATCATACTTTTCCGAGTCCGAATTTCACTCTGGCTAATATGTATTTTTATGTAAAATTTAATTCTAAGAGGGGTTTCTTTTCTGCAACATTTCCCAAAAATCGCGTTATCATGTTCAAAATTGCGGTTTTCTGTTCTATGTTGAAATACCGAATATTCAATTGAACACAACCTCATATTTTTAACCCTTTATCGTAATTTGTTGCCATTTAGACACATTAACTTTGTTTAACCCTTACACAGGTTTAATACATACATACTTAAGAAAAACAATCTACTCCATTTGAATCTTTGTAACCATTTGGACGCAGAAGGCGAAATTCAACATTCTCTCAATAGATGGCTCTGAGCAATTACGCCAGTTATAATTGTGAAGTAGAGGTGAGTGGACTCCATTTTTTTCGGTAGTTTTTTTTTGTAATTTTCCTAAGTTTAATCACCATTATTATATTTGTTTTGACTATAATTTCATTCTAGAAGTATTAAGGAAGCTCCCTGTTTACTTTGTTTAAGTAATATTTTTAATAACTGTGAAGAAAAGACTATTATTATATTTGTTATTATATTGTTATTTATTATTATATTTGTTTTGACAATAATTTCATTCTAGAAGTATTAAGGAAGCTCCCTGTTTACTTTGTTTAAGTAATATTTTTAATAACTGTGAAGAAAAGACTATTCAAAGTTCGCTTCGAAATGGACACAAAGTTTTCATAGGGTTAATTTCTGTCTATGATAACATGTGTGTCCAATTGGATACATGAAATGAATTTTTCATTACGATTGTTTTTATGTAGTTTTATATATATATATATATATATATATATATATATATATATATATATATATATATACACACAGTATGTGTATACCGGATCAAATGTAGAATTCGGACCCCAGCCTTCTTTAGTTAGCTTTATAAGGCTAACTAACGAAAATATCATGACCTAACGTAACCAATCGTCAAGGGCGTACAGTTAACCTAACGATTGGTTAGGTTAGGTCATGATATTTTCGTTAGTTAGCCTTATAAAGCTAACTAAAGAAGGCTGGGGTCCGAATTCTACATTTGATCCTGTATACCTTATGAACCTTATGTTGTTTCGTGCGTTGGTCTCTCTTCACACGGAGGTCAAGCTGGTGGCCCCGCCTCTAGGTCTGGCCTGGTGGAGGAGCGAGTTGCTTTCTTGCGCTCTCCACCGTACATAGCCAGGCACGCCCGGCTCATCTGGTACTGTCCTGAGCCAGGCATCCAGTCTTTTCTTGAAGACTTCAACTTTGACCCCCGTTACGTTTCTGAGGTCCTTAGGAAGCTGGTTGAAAAGTCTTGGCCCCCTGACAACCAAGCTATTTTCCTTCATGGTTGAGGAGGTCCCTTGTCTGGCCTTTAATTTGGGAACACTACACATTCTGCCTTTCCCATTTTCCAGTGTTGTTTGAATGGTAATTGGGTTTAGTTTTAGGTTTGGTACCAGTTTTTCGATCATTTTCCATATGTAGATTATGATGTACCTCTCTCTTCTTCTTTCCAGTGAGTACAGATTTAGTTTACGTAGTCTTTCCCAGTAGTTGAGTTCTTTGCAGCCATCAATCTTGGCTGTGAAATGCCTTTGCGTTTCTTCTAGTTTATTAGTTTCTTCCTTTTTATATGGGGACGTCAAAACTGAGCAGTATTCAAGTTTTGGTATAATCATGTTTTTAGCAGGGGAATCATTACTGTCCTGTCCCTTCTCTTGAACGTTCTTAGAACCTGTCCGGCGACTCTTTTTGCTTTATTTATCGCTATCTGATTTTGTGTTTCGAATTTCGCATCATCTGTCATTATTATCCCGAGATCAATCGCTTTCATGCTTCTCTGAATTTCCTGTCTATCTGGAGCATAATATGCAGTCTGTTTAAGTTCTTCTTTTCTACCATATCTCAAGAGCTGAAATTTCTCGGCGTTGAATGACATGGTTGTCTTCTGACCATTTGTATATTTTGTTCGTGTCCCTCTGCAAGGCCTCCACGTCATGTACATCGCTGATTTTTCTGCTGATCTTTGTATCGTCTGCAAAGGATGTTACTATACTATTGCTGTTTACTCCGCTGTCTATGTCTGTTAGCATGATAATGAACAGGAGTGGGGCCAGTACTGTCCCTTGTGGTACTGAGCTGCGTACTTCCGATTCTGATGATGATATACCTTGAATTTTGACGACCTGCAGACGATCACTAAGGAAGTTGTAGATCCATTTTCCCACTTTGCCTGTTATTCCCATGTCTTTAATTTTATGTGCTATTATACCATGGTCACATTTATCGAAAGCTTTAGCAAAATCTGTGTATATAACATCGTAGTTGTCATTGCCTTCCAATGCATCTAGGATATTGTTGTAGTGCTCTATTAGTTGTGATAGGCATGATCTACCTGATCGGAATCCATGCTGATTTTCGTTGAATCTTTCCCGTGTCTCCAGGAAATCATAAATTTTCTCTCTAACTATTCTTTCAAATACTTTGGTGAGGTGGGACGTCAATGACACTGGTCTATAGTTCTTTGCTTGAGATCTGTCCCCTCCTTTATATATAGGGACAATGTTTGCTCTTTTCAAGATGCTCGGTATTTCCCCAGTGTCTAGGGATCTTCTCCATATCCAGTATAAAGGTGTAGCTATTTCATTTTTACAGTTTTTAATCAATAACGTTCCAATTGTCCGGACCTGCAGCTGAATGTAGTTTCATTTGTCCTATAGCTCTCGCTACATCTTCTGGTGTAAATCAAAGTCTGTTATATACTCTCCTTGCAATTCCTCTTCAAAGAATGCATTTATGTCAGGTATCGCTTTGTCACTTTTTGGGGTACTGAAAACTGATTCATATTGAGCTCTCAATGTATCAGATTTTTTTTGGATCGTCGGTTAGTTCATTATTTCCCGTCCTTAAGGGCCCAATAGCGGCGCGCGTTTTTGTTTTCCTTTTTGCATAGCTATAGAAGTATTTTGGATTTTCCTTTATTGCTTCTACCGCCTTTTCCTCTTCCCTCTCTGTATGGTCCTTAATCAGGGCTTGTATTTCCCTATCGATACCCTCCAGTTTTTCTTTTATTGCTTTCCTGTCATTATCTCCGCATTCCTAACTTCGCCTCCACTCTCTTTCTTTTGCGGAATAGTCTTCTCTTTTGCCTTTCTAGCCAGCTCCTCTTTCCTTTTGGCTGTGATTTCGGAGCATATTTTTCTAAAATTCTCAGCGTTTTTTCCTCCAAGGTTGTTAGCATTTCTTCAGTTGTTTTATTCTCGAAAATTGTTCTCCATTCTATTTGGGCCATGTGCGATCTGATTGCTTCCCAATTTATAGTCTTCGAGTTTAAGTTAAAGGCCCCGAATTTACTTCTTTCCACAATATGTGTATTGTCTTCTAATGCTGCCGTCATATTTGTTGATATCTCGATTAAGTTGTGGTCTGAGATAATGGTTGGGGTTATTTTTATATCAGCAATCAAGTTCGTGTTATTCGTGAATACCAGATCCAGCAGTTATTTTTTCTGGTATTTTCTGTTATCTCCTGTGTCAGCATAAACTTTGTGAGAGCCATCAACATTTTTGCTTGTTCCTGTCTTCTCTTGTGCCCCCCTTGTCCTGGTGAATATATATTTCCTATTCACCTTTTTGTATTTTATAAATGGGAAGTTAAAGTCTCCGCAGATCATTATATTGGGGGATGGAGGGTTTATGGCCTTTATTAGCTTTCTAATGTCATCAATGGCCTCCGAGAATTTTTCGGTTGGGGTGCTTGGAGGTCTATAGATGACTATTACTATCAAGTTTAGTTTTTCTATTTTCACTGCTAGGAGTTCCACATAGCTGTTTGATTTACTTATTATCGTCTCTGTCATATGACCTTCCTGTACATATATAGCACAGCCACCTTTCCGTCTCGTCGTTCTATCCGCTCTTAGTAAGTTGAAGCCCTCTATATTTATCTCTTTCTTATCAATACAATGTTCGCAGTTTTCACAATTTCCTTGGCAATCTTTAAGATGAGTTTCTGTGAGGCATGCGATGTCCGCCCTTGTTTCGTCCATAAATCCTTTCAGGTACGAAACCTTATTGAGTGATTGGTTTGGTCTTATTCCTTGAATATTAGCCAGGACAGTTTTTATGTTCTCTGTTTTTCGTTGCCCCTTGTGCATTTCAAGTTCGTTTTCCTTCGATATCGTTTGATTCGTTGCCCTATGATCCTCCGAAAGAGATCCGTTTCCGTCTACTTGTATTGGTAGCTTCTTGCCCGGTAGCGATTTGGCTCGGGGGTTTCCAGCTGTGTCAACTGCATGTGGATGACGTTTAGCATCCGCAAGGTGTCTGCGATGTTGAAAAAATTTTCTTGTTCGCTGATTGTGTTCTTGTTGTTATTTTTATTCCTATTGTCATTTAAACTTTTTCCTTTGTTTCCTGAGTCCGTCGGGAGATGTTGATAGTAGCATTTATTCCCGAATTTGCAGGTTCCATATTTTGCCTAAGTTCTGCAAATGTCCGGGTGGTAGAATTTACATCCATCTCGAAATTTACAATGACTATTATTATAGAAGAAATTGCATATTGGGGGATGTTCTTATATACATTGTCCTCTTTTAAATCTGCAATTATCTTTTATATAATATCTGTATATAATTCCTTCCCCATATTTACTCTTGGCTTTTGTTTTTTGCTCCTTCTTGGGGGACAGTTTTACTTCGTTTACTTGACTGCCCTCTTGTCTTGTCCTATTTGTACTATTTGTGATAGTTGTGTTTGTGTCCTTCGTTGCCCTTATGCTGTGTGTTGTCTTTACACTCTTTGTCGCCTGTGTGTTTTCGGCCTCGTTTTGTGACGGTATTTGAATTTTTTCTATTTCGCCTTTCTCCGTTTCTTCCGTTTTCCACCGTTCTTTGTTTCCACTTTCCTCTTTCATTCTCTTCTCGTAGTCTCTTTCTGCTTTAAATACCGTAAAAGAGTTTAATTCGGTCAAGCAGTTCTCGCAGAAAATTTTTATCCCATTAAACTGCTTTGCGTTCGTTATAAGGGAGATTTTTTCATCTCCCCATTCTAGGCATTTAAAATCAAAAAGTAGCTGACAAAAATCGCACCTCATCGCCTCTGTCACATCTGTTGCAGCATTACAGATACCACAGAGTTGCAGGTATGCATTAATTTTCATGTTGGTGAAGTGACTCAAAAAGGGGGTATTATGGGAGGTATTGGGTGGGGGATGACTCAAGCTGTGTGAGGGAAAGAATTTTCCGTTACTCCAGGGTAGGGGATGTGGCACGCTGTATACTTCTCACTGATTGGTCCTCTCGACTGTGGCTGCGGGGATAATGGTGGGATATTTGCGGGTACTTCAAAAACAAAACTTTCCTCACAAAGAGACTCGGAAAAAAACAAAAACAAATGCTGCATATATTAATTCACTTTGTTTTTATTTACTTTTTTGGTATACGCCGCGATTTTTATTTTTTTAAAAACAAAAACAAATGCTGCATATATTAATTCACTTTGTTTTTATTTACTTTTTTGGTATACGCCGCGATTTTTATTTTTTTAAAAAGAAATACCGCTATGCACTATAAATTAACTCACAATATCGGCGTTTAAAACTGATTAACTGCAGGATTTTTACTGTAATACCGCTTTTATTCTGACTTCGATTGAAACACGTGTAACCGCCACAACAGCAAAATACACACACGCACACACACACACACACACACATATATATATATATATATATATATATATATATATATATATATATATATATATATATATATATATATATATATATATATATATATATACTGTATTGATAAGAAAGAGATAAATATAGAGGGCTTCAACTTACTAAGAGCGGATAGAACGACGAGACGGAAAGGTGGCTGTGCTATATATGTACAGGAAGGTCATATGACAGAGACGATAATAAGTAAATCAAACAGCTATGTGGAACTCCTAGCAGTGAAAATAGAAAAACTAAACTTGATAGTAATAGTCATCTATAGACCTCCAAGCACCCCAACCGAAAAATTCTCGGAGGCCATTGATGACATTAGAAAGCTAATAAAGGTCATAAACCCTCCATCCCCCAATATAATGATATGCGGAGACTTTAACTTCCCATTTATAAAATACAAAAAGGTGAATAGGAATATATATGTTCACCAGGACAAGGGGGGCACAAGAGAAGACCAGGAACAAGCAAAAATGTTGATGGCTCTCACAAATGAGTTTATGCTGACAGGAGATAACAGAAAATACCAGAAAAAATAACTGCCTGGATCTGGTACTCACGAATAACACGAAATTGATTGCTGATATAAAAATAACCCCAACCATTATCTCAGACCACAACTTAATCGAGATATCAACAAATATGACGGCAGCATTAGAAGACAAAACACATATTGTGGAAAGAAGTAAATTCGGGGCCTTTAACTTAAACTCGAAGACTATAAATTGGGAAGCAATCAGATCGCACATGACCCAAATAGAATGGAGAACAATTTTCGAGAATAAAGCAACTGAAGAAATGCTAACAACCTTGGAGGAAAAAACGCTGAGAATTTTAGAAAAATATGCTCCGAAATCACAGCCAAAAGGAAAGAGGAGCTGGCTAGAAAGGCAAAAGAGAAGACTATTCCGCAAAAGAAAGAGAGTGGAGGCGAAGTTAGGTAATTGCGGAGATAATGACAGGAAAGCAATAAAAGAAAAACTGGAGGGTATCGATAGGGAAATACAAGCCCTGATTAAGGACCATACAGAGAGGGAAGAGGAAAAGGCGGTAGAAGCAATAAAGGAAAATCCAAAATACTTCTATAGCTATGCAAAAAGGAAAACAAAAACGCGCGCGGCTATTGGGCCCTTAAGGACGGGAAATAATGAACTAGCCGACGATCCAAAAGAAATATCTGATACATTGAGAGCTCAATATGAATCAGTTTTCAGTACCCAAAAAGTGACAAAGCGATACCTGACATAAATGCATTCTTTGAAGAGGAATTGCAAGGAGAGTATATAACAGACTTTGATTTTACACCAGAAGATGTAGCGAGAGCTATAGGACAAATGAAACTACATTCAGCTGCAGGTCTGGACAATTGGAACGCATTATTGATTAAAAACTGTAAAAATGAAATAGCTACACCTTTATACTGGATATGGAGAAGACCCCTAGACACTGGGGAAATACCGAGCATCTTGAAAAGAGCAAACATTGTCCCTATATATAAAGGAGGGGACAGATCTCAAGCAAAGAACTATAGACCGGTGTCATTGATGTCCCACCTCACCAAAGTATTTGAAAGAATAGTTAGAGAGAAAATTTATGATTTCCTGGAGACACGGGAAAGATTCAACGAAAATCAGCATGGATTCCGATCAGATAGATCATGCCTATCACAACTAATAGAGCACTACAACAATATCCTAGATGCATTGGAAGGCAATGACAACTACGATGTTATATACACAGATTTTGCTAAAGCTTTCGATAAATGTGACCATGGTATAATAGTACATAAAATTAAAGACATGGGAATAACAGGCAAAGTAGGAAAATGGATCTACAACTTCCTTAGTGATCGTCTGCAGGTCGTCAAAATTCAAGGTATATCATCATCAGAATCGGAAGTACGCAGCTCAGTACCACAAGGGACAGTACTGGCCCCATTCCTGTTCATTATCATGCTAACAGACATAGACAGCGGAGTAAACAGCAATAGTATAGTAACATCCTTTGCAGACGATACAAAGATCAGCAGAAAAATCAGCGATGTACATGACGTGGAGGCCTTGCAGAGGGACACGAACAAAATATACAAATGGTCAGAAGACAACAGCATGTCATTCAACGCCGAGAAATTTCAGCTCTTGAGATATGGTAGAAAAGAAGAACTTAAACAGACTGCATATTATGCTCCAGATAGACAGGAAATTCAGAGAAGCATGAAAGCGATTGATCTCAGGATAATAATGACAGATGATGCAAAATTCGAAACAAAATCAGATAGCGATAAATAAAGCAAAAAGAGTCGCCGGACAGGTTCTAAGAACGTTCAAGAGAAGGGACAGGACAGTAATGATTCCCCTGTTAAAAACATTGATTATACCAAAACTTGATACTGCTCAGTTTTGACGTCCCCATATAAAAAGGAAGAAACTAATAAACTAGAAGAAACGCAAAGGCATTTCACAGCCAAGATTGATGGCTGCAAAGAACTCAACTACTGGGAAAGACTACGTAAACTAAATCTGTACTCACTGGAAAGAAGAAGAGAGAGGTACATCATAATCTGCATATGGAAAATGATCGAAAAACTGGTACCAAACCTAAAACTAAACCCAATTACCATTCAAACAACACCTTGAAAATGGGAAAGGCAGAATGTGTAGTGTTCCCAAATTAAAGGCCAGACAAGGGACCTCCTCAACCATGAAGGAAAATAGCTTGGTTGTCAGGGGGCCAAGACTTTTCAACCAGCTTCCTAAGGACCTCAGAAACGTAACGGGGTCAAAGTTGAAGTCTTCAAGAAAAGACTGGATGCCTGGCTCAGGACAGTACCAGATGAGCCGGGCGTGCCTGACTATGTACGGTGGAGAGCGCAAGAAAGCACCTCGTTCCTCCACCAGGCCAGACCTAGAGGCGGGGCCACCAGCTTGACCTCCGTGTGAAGAGAGACCAACGCACAAAACAACAACAAGATTCATAAGGTAAGGTATATATATATATATATATATATATAGAGAGAGAGAGAGAGAGAGAGAGAGAGAGAGTACTAACTACCACCCAGTAATTACCTTATTAGACCTTTGTTGACTAATGAACACATAAATTATTTAATTTAGAAATGTTCTTACAAAAAAAAGATTGCTGAAATTGCTTATATATACCTCCTATGCATATTTCAAGTAAAAAAATGAACCTACGCTAAAATTAAATAGTACTGACTCACAAAGGGTTAAGCTTATGTTACACCATTATTACAAATTTTAAATTAAATTTGCAATGCCAAATTCAGTTTTCTATTACCAAAATAAATATTCATTACCAAATTTAGGTTAATTTGGTAATTAAAAATGCCGGTTGGCAACCCTGATTATAACCAAAAATTATATTCCTTGTCTATATTTATGGCGAAAGAACATTAAACATACTGATATGAATTTGTTACAGATTGGACAATAGCGAGAATAAGCGCCGACAAGACGTGATGTCCGAATCTGCCCCCAAAACCAGGAAAATGTCAGGTTCAAAGCTCTCGGATGTTGTGGGCCCGGGGAAGGAGTTCATTCCCAGCGAGGTGCCGACTTGGAGAGCCGTTCTTCAGAGAGGGATTCGTCTGCAGGAGGAGAAGTTCCTCATTCGTGACATCCAAAGGTCTAAATACCCTATCCGAGAGATGACTGACGAGCTGGCTTCACTCGTGATGACTCAGTGGAGGAAGTCGAATGTAAAGTTCTCCCCGCCTGTGACAATCACGGAAAAATCGCTCTCATATAAATCTTGTTGAAATGGGAGGAGATGACAGACGTTGTGAACGGGAGAGTTAAGTCTGCTACCCAGGAGAAGAGGATGGCTGATCTGGATAAACTCTGTGAAGTCTGCGTTTGCAAGCATCAGATCTTCTTGTGCGGCTCAGAGGGGAGTGGATGCTCAGGATGCTCCCTCAAGGCCCATGTGAACTGTAACTGTCCTTTGGAGGTGAAGATTCCTAAACTGGACCTTCAGTGGCTGTACTACCAGAGAGTGAAGACTTCCGAAGCTTCAGGAATCCAAATGTCTTCTGTAGACTTCGAAGACAGCAGGAGATAGATCAAAGCAGCGAAGAGGAAGGAGGCTGAAGAAGCTTCTGCTGTGAAGAGGAAGAAGAAAGAGGAGGCTACTAAAGAGGAGCTTCTCATGAAAGACTTTGAGGAGGACGAAGAGCCAAACTTGGAAGAAGCTGCAAAAGAAGCCTCTGGCAATGCTGATGCTACTGAAGCTCCTATGGACGTTCCCGCTGAAGTACCTGCCGAAACTCCAACTTCTGCTACACGAAACTACATGAAGATCCAAGGGACAGCTTCAGCAGCTTTGAGGTACAGGGTGGCAAATGTTCCGGCAGCTGCAGTTGCCACTGGCTTCCTGAACGACCTCATCAAGGCCGGTCCTTCCAAAGACAAGGCTTACTTGGCCATAAATGGCATGAAAGTCTGGAGGGCCAAGGAGGAAGTAATGGCCTCATCAGTTGAAGCTCTCACGCAGAGGTCAGAGGAGGGGAAGATCTCTGGGATATTCTTTGATGGCAAGCAGGATAGGAACACAAAGGTGTTGAAATATGACGAAGTGACAGGGAGATTTCATCCTGGCAAAGTGATCGAGGAGCATTACACTATCATGTGGGAGCCTCAAGGAAAGTACCTCTTCCATTTCACTCTCGAGGAACTGAGGAAGGAGAAAAGCCTGCTCATAAGATCGCTCAGAGCCTGCATGAGTGGCTTCTGGATCACGGAGCAGCTGACGAGAGCCTTGTAATGATTGGAGGAGACTCTACCAACACCAACACGGGATGGTCTGGAGGCGCCATCTCCCTAGTGGAGAAGATGCTGGGTCGCAAGTGCCACTGGATGATCTGTCAGCTCCATGTGAACGAGCTCCCCCTGAAGCACTTAATCATCAAGCTGGACGGCCCTGTAACTCCACGGTCAGGCTTCAGTGGGCCTATTGGAAAACTTCTTGAGAAAGTGAATGAACTTGAGGTCAACTTCAACTTCAAACCAGTGGAAGGAACTGAAGATATCATAGAGCTGCCAGTAGAGATAGTCAAATCTCTCTCCACAGACCAGCACAACTGCTATCTTCTGATCAAAGCCATCAAGTCTGGAAGTCTCAGTCCACAGTTGGCTGGTCTCAAGTGCGGACCTCTGAACCAATCCAGGTGGCTCACTACTGCACAGGCCATCTTGCTGTTGTGGATGAGGGAGCACGGACTGAAGGGGGAGGTGTTGAGGAGGCTCGAGGTCCTCGTGAAGTTCTGCTTTAACTTCTACTTCAAAATGTACTACGACATCAGAGTGAAGCACCACCTCAAATTTGGTCCTGCATACGTTTTTTCAAGCCTGAGGCTGCTGAGGAACCAGACTACCGAGGTCAGGAACATCATCTCTGCTGCAGTGATAAGAGGAGCTTACCACGCACATCCTGAGAACATCCTGGCTTCATTCCTGTGCAGTGAGGATGAGCATCAGAGAGCTTTTGCTGTGAGCCAGATAGAGAAGATCAGAGAAGGAAGAGACTTTGGTGATACGACAATGAGGCCCCATAAAAATCCCGAAGTCAATCTGCAAGCCACTTCACCTGAGGATCTCATCAACTGGGAATCAGAGAATATTTACGAGCCTATTTTCACCTGCAAGATGACCTTGACTGAGCTCGAGGATCTCAGGAAAACTCCACTCAAAGTGGACGCTTTCTCTGTTCATACTCAGTCCCGCGAGAGAGCTGTACAGGAAGTCTCAACTGCTTCCCAAGCTGTGTACGGTCACGAGAGGAGAGATGGGTGGGTGAGAGCCAGGATAGACCATCGAGAAATGCTCCCAGTGTTCAGATCGAAGCAGGACATACTTAAGAGCTTTTCAGGTTCGAGTGGCTGATGAAGAGGCTGAAGCCATCGTTAATGCTCATAAGAGCTGAAAGTCCTAATAAGATCATAATATAAGATCTTATGAGGCCACGCTTTTCAGGGATCCACGAAGAACAGGCGTGTAAACCTACACGTGGAGGTGGCAAGTCTCCCGCTACTCGATTAGAGTAGAGCTGGTGAGCCGCGCCTAATTTTTTGAAGAAAAACTTAAGAATTTTAAGTTTTACGTGAAATCTAAACATTTTTTCAGCACCCAGAGGTGCATATTAGCCACTTTGTTTTTCCAAAATTTCAACCCTGAACCCAGAGTATGATATGCCCTAATGCGCGTTCCTAGCACTCCTCGTACACTACGAGTAGTTGCAAAGAGGTAACACAACTGAGTGAAATTCTTCAAAGCACTGACATGGCAGTATCTATAAAAAAAGGAATGTAATGTCTCGTCGTTCTGTACTTAAAGCTGCAAACTTCCTGATTTTACTGTTGTTAATTGTTTTTTTAGTTCATCTCTGAATAGTATAAAGTTGTTTCAGAGCAACCTCCCCAAACCCAGTCCAAAGATAAGGGCAATAATCCATCTGAGAGTGCATATGGCTTTCATAAATGATATCCGAATCCTCATAATAAAATATAGCCTGGCCCTAAATTGTAGACCAAGATCAATAGCGAGCTTTCTTGAAACAGATCTACAGATATACAGAAGCTAAGGCTAACAAAGACCCTAAGATCCACTCTAAGATTAGCCCGAGAGAAAGGAAAGAGTAGGGGGTTAAGAGAAGAAAATAAGGGGTTAAATAAGTAGCAAAACCTATCACTCATGGGTTAACATTCATTCAGAAAAAGAGAAAAAAAGACTCACCATCATCATGCCGGCCACTGCCGACAAGTCAGAAAAATAGTCGGAGAGAATAGAAAAGGGGTGAAAGATGAAAAGAAGTAAAATAAGAACGCTTACAAACCATACAAACACAGTCTTAACTCACAGTCATACCATGCAAACTACAAACATGCAAGTAAAGAGAGTTACAGACATGCAAGTAAGGAGAGGATAAGAAAAAAAAAAGTACGTAAAGTTAAACAAAAAGTGGGTTACTTTACTCTACGAGCTACATCTACGTTCATGTTAGTCTAATTTTTTTTTTTTTTAATTTTGCTGGCATCACACGCTGGCATGTCACAAGCTGGCATTAATCGTCAACAGACTCATCCTCGACCACCACCCCCAGAGCTCCTGTTACTAATTTTTTTTATCTTAAACAACGTTAATATTTTTAAAATGCCTATCTAAACGGTTCTTAAACATATCAACGCTGGTAGAGTGAACGACTGACGCGGGAAGATTATTTCATGTATCAATTACTTTAAACGTAAAGAAGTTTTTAGCGATATTAGTAATGAAACGTCTGCCACGCAACTTAAATCCGTTACTACGAGTATTGCTATTATCGAAAGTGAACAGTTTGTCAAAATTTACGTTATCGATGTTATTAACGATTTTGAAAACTTCAATAAGTTCCCCCCTTAATCTCCTAATTTCAAGTGAATGCAAGTCTAACACTTTAATTCTATCTTCATAAGGCTTGTTGAGCAATGACGGAATTAGTTTCGTGGCACGACGCTGAACCCTTTCTAACCTATCAATATCCTCGCGCAAATACGGGCACCAAAACTGAACGGCATATTCTAAATGAGGCCTGACTAGGGACTTGTAAAGGGGCAATATAATATCCATCGATTTAAATTTGAAATTACGCGCTATGAAGCCTAACATCCTATTAGCTTTTGCGCAAGACTCCAGGCACTGGTTCCTAACCTTTAAATCCTTAGATACGCGTACGCCTAAATCTACTTCCTCGTCAACGCTCGCTAACTCTCTAACATCCATCGTGTACGTGTAATTATTGTTACGAGAACCTATATGTAAAACTTTACATTTGTCTACGTTAAATTGCATCTGCCACTTAACCGTCCACTCCATAATCCTATTTACATCGTCTTGGAGCCTATTTGTATCGTACTGGTTAACAACCCTTCCGCCTATTTTAGTATCGTCCGCGAATTTTGACACGTTACTAGTCAATCCTACATCTATGTCGTTAATGTAGATTACGAATGGCAATGGGCCTAACACTGAACCCTTAACAACGACCCTCTGTCTCCTAGCACGAAGCCATTCCTCTAACCCAGGGGTGGGGAACCTTTTTTCATTGGAAGGCCGCATTTCATTTAACCAAGACCCTATTAGGCCGCATGCTGAGAATTTAACATATACAGTACAACAAAATGTCATATTTTATTCTACAGTCTACATATTTACTAATTTTAAATCAAACTTGATAATACGTGAGGGCTTTTATAATAAATAAAAAAATTCAGCAAGTGCACATTTATTTTTGGGGGGAATAATTGACAATAAAACTAATATTAAGTGAAAAATTATATTAAGTGAAATGATGTTAATATGATATTAAGTGAAAAATTATATTAAGTGAAATGATGTTAATATGATATTAAGTGAAAAAGTGATAAACCATTTAATGACTTTTTTGTGACTGCTTATTGCGGGACGGGAGTCGTACATTTGGTTCCAACATCGTTGACCGTAGTTTTAGTTCGTCCTCCAGGTGAATATTCGTCATCTGAGATCTCAAGCGCGTTTTGATTTGAGTCACCGTTGATTCACAACAGTAGGTTGTGCCGAAACAAGACAACATTCGACGAGCATGTTGGCGCAGACGTGGGTATTCAACGGCACTTTTCCATATTTCAACAGGATCCTTCTTAGTATCAAATAGAGACAAGGATATTATCTTCTAATAGCTCAATCAACTCCATCTGTAAATCTTCAGGTGCTTTGGAGACATCAACCAGGTGTGGTTCGAAAGCTAGTTTCAGTGTGAAGTGAAGTTTCTCAAAATCTTCAAATCTTTCATCGTATTCTTCAATCAGGGAGGCTAGGACAGCTGTATATTCTTTCACATCGCATTCCCTTAATGATTTGCTTGTATCTTCTTCATCAATTACCTTTGCCAGTTCAGGGAAGTGTTCAGCTGAAAGTTCCGATCGGGTAAGGATAGTTTTGAAAAAGCGCAACTTCCTCCGAAAAGCCTGGATTTTTTGCCACATTTCAAATATGGATTTAGTTTTACCTTGCAAAGAAATATTCAGGTAATTTTGCTTTGACATTACGTCATACAAAAATGCAACATTTCTGCAGAAATCCTTTTTTGACAATTCACATGGTTCATTGAGTTCCTCAAAAAATCTTGTGATTTGTTTTCGCAAAGACAAAAGTTTTTCAAAGACTTGCCCTTGTGACAACCAGCGCACTTTAGAATGATACGGAAGATCCACAGTGAATGTTTCATCATCAAGCATAAGCATATTGCGAAACTGGCGATGTCGTGATGCATTTGCTCTAATGTAGTTCACAATACGTATAACTTTACTTAATGTGTCACTTAAAACAGTAGATTTGGCACAGAGATTCTGTTGATGCAAAATACAGTGAAAGGAAATCAAGCTATCTGGATTTGGCAGTACTTTTTGTAGTAGCACAACAAATCCTGCACATTTTCCTCTCATGGAAGTTGCACCATCTGTGCATACACTTACTAAATTACATAAATTCAGTTTCGCTTCACGGCATTTTTCTTTGAAGAGAGACAAGACGTAAATTCCACGTGTCTTCCCCGTAAGGGTACCCAAAGCCAGTAAACTCCTCGTAGCATTGAAAATCTGCAGTTATAACACGAATAAAAAATGACACTTGCGCTGAGTCAGTAATATCAGTGGACTCATCCAAGGCAATCGAATAATAAGTATTTTCGCTTTGGCATATTGTATGAAGTTGTTCAGTTACATTGAGGGCTAATTCATGTTGCCGATCAGTTATGGTCCTTCTTGAAAGAGGTAGTTGTTTGTATTTGTTAACTTTGTCTGAATCTAAAGAGGCTACAACTTCAACAATGCATTCTTTTATGATTTCCACATCACTATATGGCTTACCTCTTTTTCCAAGTATATATGCTACTTTATAAGTTGCTTCAGTGATTTCAGTCCCTAGGCCTGACATCGTTTTAAATACTTGCTGTTGTTGCTGCTTTTGAAGTTTCATCTTCGTAAGTGCAGACTTTCGGGGTTCTCCTTCCAATATAGCATACTTGTGGTTCTTATGAGTTGCATAATGCTGATATGCATTGTGTTTCTTCACTGTTGCAATTATGGCGTTGCAGAGCAAACACATCATTTTATCTTTTTCAGCAACTATGAAATACCGCAATTCCAATTCTTCATGGAATACTCTGTTCTCCTCCTTTAAGTTTCTTTTCACAGTTTTTGACATGATTGGGGTACCAGAAGATTTATAAATAAAAATGGTACACGAATTGATCAAAGATTTACAGTTTTAAAGGAAACAAGCGTGCGTGTCACTATCGGAGAATCGTCAGTAACTGTCATCCAGTCAGCTAGTCGAGTTGATCGTTGATAGGTAAGGGCGTAAGCCGTAAGGCAACGCTGCCAGTTTCAACTGGCAACGTTGCCATATTTCCTATTGTTCAAGCCATAAAGAAGGCTTGTATGTGTAAGAAGCAGTGAAGCTGAAACCATGATCTAATGAAATAGCCTAAAGCCTTAAAGGGGTATCAGTTGCTGTCCATTATCGTACGGTATGAATTCTGAATGTCAAACAGGCAGAAGGCCGCAACTAGTACCCCAAAAGGCCGCATGCGGCCTTAAGGCCGCAGGTTCCCCACCCCTGCTCTAACCAGTTAGCTACCTGACCGCGTATACTGTGCGCTTTAACCTTCGTAGTTAATCTTCTATGCGGAACTGTATCGAACGCCTTTTTAAAATCTAAATAAATAACGCCAGCCGCTCTATGCCTATCGTATTCGCGCACTATTTCGTTATAAAATTCTAACAAATAAGTTAAACAAGATCTATGGCGTCGAAACCCATGCTGACTACTATTAATCAAATCTCTACTTTCTAAGTGATCGATGATACGATCCCTAACTACGGATTCCAAAAGTTTACCGACAATTGACGTTAAGCTAATGGGCCTATAATTGCTAGCTAGTCCATGAGAGACTGAATATATGAGCTAGGTCTAAAATCTCAATGCTTGTAAAAAAGAGGAATGTTTGTTCTATTGAAAATTACACCAGGGTGAGGATAACAAGTTCTGTTGTTAAATATGATGGAAGGTGTTTTTTTGGTATTAAAACACACCCTATTTTATTATTCTCACTCTGGCATTGAGGCGAGATCAGCATTTAGAGACTGTATTTTGGTTTCCTTAGAAAAGAATTTTAGTTTTATTGACATTTGCGGCAACAGTGAAGAATCTTTGAAGGGTTGAGTCATCAACATAGGAAAGTACAGAATTAAAGGCGGCAGAAAGATAATTAATATGGAGAAAGAGAATAGGAGGAAGAACACCTTCCTAAAGAACGTAAGAGCTGATGGTGTAAAAATTAGAGATAAGACCATCACGTACTCTGCATCCAGATGGAAAAGCTAAAATAAAATGGGAAGAGAAACCATAAAAAGGTAGTTTAGAAAGAAGGGATGCCAAATTCTGTCGAAAGCTTTTGATATGATATCGCATGTGCTTCCCCAGGCTCATCGCTGTCCGTCGTAAATTCGGTGAGGGAGAAAAGGAAAAAGATCAAGAGTGGAGCGACCATGATGAAAGCCATACTATTGGTCATGAGTAAGTTATTTTATAAAGATGTTTAATCAGGGCCGTTTCTAGCCATAGGGGGCCCTCAGCAGTATACCCATTTGAGGCCCCACCCCTCCATCCACCAACTCACGCCTTACTACATCACCTCAGCACACACATACAAAAAATGGCTGAGTTAATAAAAAACAATTATGAAACAATTTTAATGAAACATTTATGTCCAAAACAACAAATATGTACTTTCAGAAGACAAACAGAAAAAATACTCTTCATGAAATTTCTGAAAATTAGCTTATACATTATTTAGAATAAATGACACAGAACTATGTATAAAAAAATAATGCAATTATCAACTACCAAACAATTACTAACTCTACGATACAATCATGTAATAGCTAACAGTTATACAGAACAGTTTGTATCTTCAAAATTTTTGCCTCCTAGATTTTTTCTGGGCGAAATCATCAATAACATCATCATATGAAATCTCCCTGTCAACGTCCTGGTTGATGGTTATGATGCCAAGGCCACTGAGGCGATCCTGCCCCATTGATGATCTCAGGTAGTTCTTGATTAGCTTCATCTTAGAGAAGCTCCTCTTGGCTGACGCTACTCTCACAGGTAGAGTGCAGGCAATTTTTAGTGCAACCCAGAGATTGGGGTATAGTTCCTCCAGTTGCTTCTGATGAATGAAGGAGAGACGCTCCAATGCAGTCATGTTGTGTGAAGGTAAAGTCGGCAAGTTCTTAATTTCGAGGGCCAGTTCTCTTCCATCAATGTCAGAGTCAGCTCCAGAGCTCAGTATCTTAGAGAGCTTTTCACACTTGCAGGACAAGTCTTCCTTATTCATTGTGGTGAAGTTTAGGAGAACCCCAAATATGTCCCTCACATCATCTAATGTTTTGAATCTCTCATTTATTGACCCGATGGCACAATCCATCACCACATTGAAAAATTTGACTTCCAGCCTCTTTAAGGCTTCTGTAAATGGTTCGTCAGGAGCTTCGTAAGCAAAGTGCTTTTTTGTGGATCTGAGCCTCTTCTCCTTCAGCACAGCCTCCACACTCATTTCCTCACATATGTCCCTAGCTACGACTTGTGCTGCAACAAAACCTGTGTTTCTGTAGCTGGTGAGTGAGTCTTTTGTTTTTGTGAGGAGGTTGACTGCCACATCAAACTGCATTGTAGGAGACTGCAGAAGTTTGCTCACATTGTTAACTGCATGAAGAATGTCATACCATACTACTGTGCAAATCTGAAAGCGATAAGACCCTACCTCCTCTGCAAGTGCTTGTGCTTCAATCCTGGCTGTGGCATCTGTGGCATTGTTTCTGACTTCCAACAGAGCCTCTCTGATGTTGTGGCTCTGGTATCGCACAGCCTCAATGCTCTTAAGCCGGCTCTCCCACCTGGTTTCACTCCAAGACTTGAGTGTTATGTTCACGTGCTTCTTTAGGATTGTCCATCTCTGTGTAGCTGCTGCAAAAAGGTTGTACAATTTTTGTATGTTGCCAAAGAAGCTGATGGCATCTGTGGAAGCTTTAGCTGCATCAGCCACTACAAGATTCAGAGTGTGAGCCCCACATGGAACATAGAGTGCACGACAGTTCTTCTCTAATAACCTTGCCTGAACACCTTTGTTCTTGCCCTTCATGTTCGCTCCGTTGTCATATGACTGTCCTCTGCAGTCATCAAAGTGAATATTCAGTTCATCTAGTCTCTTCAGAATCAGAACTGATAAACCCAGGCCTGTACTTTCTGAAGCCTCAAGAAAGCCCAAGAAGTATTCTTTTATTTCTGGTACTTCACCCATTTTAACAGTTCTGATAATAATCGACATCTTTTCTTGGTGGCTTATGTCTGGAGTGCAGTCTAAAATGAGTGAGTAATATTTAGCTTGTTTTATTTCTGCAACAATGGCATCCAAGTTCTTCCCACTAATGGACCCAATGAGCTCATTTTGAATGATGTTTCCTAGGTAACTTGAATGACTATATTGGCCACTTTCGACTCTGCTGATGTGTTGTTTCATTACTGGATCAAATTTGGCAAGCAGCTCAACCTCCTTCAAGAAGTTGCCATTGTCTCGATTGTACAATGTAGAAGAAGACCCCCTGAAAGCACGGTTTCTCTCTGCCAGTGATTGGATTATACTTACAAGACATGTGAGAACATCTCGCCAGCGTCTTCACTCTACCTCCATTAATAACATTTCAGTTTGGTCAATGGTCCTCCCAGTTTTTAGCCGCAGTTCCAGATCCTTCCATGTTGCCATGTTATCTGCATGTTCTGAACTATTTTCATGGCTTTTCAGAAGCGAACCAACGTTTATCCAGTCTGAAAGTCCATCCGTAATTAGGTTTTTATGACTTCCTTGAAAACCCCTTGCAGCAGAAGCAATAAAGAGCATCATTCCTTCTAGAGTACATCAGCCAGCTTCGCTTTATTTTTCCCCCATTAATTAATGTTCTGTACAGTGCTTACAAGAAGTCTCGCGCCTCTGTCTCGTCCCAAGCTAGTCTGTTAGGTATAAAATGGGCGGTCCTTATGGCAGCGGAGGTGTGTTCGGATTGGTGCACATAATTGCTCTAACCCCATCAATGACGTCCACATTATCTTTGTGTTGATCACTCTATCTATTTATATATAGAGACATACTGTATATAGATATATATAGAGTATGCAGGGGATAACGTGTCTCAGTTCCAGCTATGGTAGTTGTCTTACAATTAACAGTCCCAAGTGCAAGTTACGTTAAGACCTCCACATAAACTAACCTGGACTAAAATAACATACGTGAAGCACTTACCCAGAAACCATTTAAAAGGTGTGATTTAAAAGCTCGCTCTCTCTCTCTCTCTCTCTCTCTCTCTCTCTCTGATCACACCGCATCCCATCAGAGGTATTCAGCACGGACATCGGCAATGTATCCATATAACGTTAATAATAACTGAAACTCGGGGAAAATATACTCTCTGCCTTCCGCTCTACCCCAAATCCTTTTCTCTTAGTGGCCTCTTAATACAAACTAATCTATCATATTTTGCGACTTTTTAACTCTGGTAGGATTCAATTCCATTCCTATAGTGTAAGAGATACTTAAATTCATGTGTGTATTATGCCATATGATGTGCGTAATAAATAATCATTTTTAAATAGTTGGAGCGTTCAAGGTCATCTGTAATAAGCTATAGACTACTCCTCAAGCCCACTCTCAACACTTAGATTCCCCTAAGACACAGGCGTCTTCAAGTAACATGAATGCGTAGAGATCTAAGGTGTTAGATTCCATATTATATAATTTATGTGCTAGGTTTAAGAACGCTGGCATTGAAGGATGGAAGGAAGGGACAGTAAAAGCGATAATAGGTTTAATGAAGGAAGTGGAATGAGGATGGAGGTAAGCGTTGGGTGGGGCTGGATGTCTGGCTATGGTGTCGGAGAATTGACTCAAGTAGATGGACGCTTTACTGGACAGCAATATTGCCAGATACTGGAAGAGGTGCTGCTACCCAGTGTTCGTGCGTATCTGGTTCCAGCACCGGAACCATTTTACTTAATGGAAAATAACAGTCCCATTCATAGGAGTAACGTCGTGAGAGCGTGGTACGAAGATCACCCAGAGATTATTAATCTAATTCTGCCACCACGTTCTCCTGATATGAATCCGATTGAAAACCTTTGGGCAATAATGATTAACGAATGGGAGCAACGCAATGAAAGAACATTTGAAGCACTTTTAGCTCACACGAGGAATAGTTGGGAGAGCTTACGCCGAACACCAAACATTCCCTACAATCTGGACTCTTCTATGCCGCCACGATTGCAAGAAATTATTGATGCCGGAGGAAGCTATACGAAATACTGATGTTAAAGCCATGACGTAAATGTGTATCGAATATAATTATATTTATGTTAATATAGAATTTTATTATATTTTTATGTTTGACATCTATAAAAGTATATATTGTGACCATGAAAGAACTTTACTTATCCTTAGTTAGAATCTTTTCTTGCAATGTCTACGCTCGTGGAGATGATAATATATGCATTGTTGAAACAAACTATGAGAAGGTAATAGTTTCAGGAAAAAAATAAAAACTGGCAACATCGAGGTCATCACATGTTTATGGGAATTGTCATATGATATGCTACCAATAAACTCTTATATACTACTATATACAGTATACTACATTACGTAATAATTACGATGAACAAATCAAATGCAAATTTCTCTGATTCACGGCCCACCAGTCTTGCTTTAGACTAATGACTTCCATAAGATGGAATAGGTTACCACTTAAAACAATGGATAAACTATCTATTAGTGAGACGACCGTGACTTCCTCGAAATGCGAGCGCGTGAGAGGTTCACTGATGAATTTGGTCATTAGATTCTTCACGTAGGATATGTATCACAAACAACAATATTGACAACAATTCCCAACAATTACTTAATATCAATCATTGCATTTGAGCAAATAATTTAGACCTGCGTCAAAATAACTTAGGTATCATGCCATGATTTGGGATATTTGCCGAATTAGTCGTTCTCTATAGTCTACACTCTACAGTATATATTGAGACGGTATAATGTAATGCCCAGCTAATATTATGATGACTAGGATTGCTCCATAACCATCCCAACATCCCGAAACTTGGTCATTCTGCTTCTTAATCATTTGTATTTTAAACACTAAAATGTAGCCCAAGTGACGTAATAATGGACGTCATTGATTGGGTTAGAGCAGTTATGTGCACCAATCCGAACACACCTCCGCTGCCATAAGGACTGCCCATTTTATACCTAACAGACGAGCTTGGGACTGATTTGAAATGGTTCTCGAGACACCAGATCTGTCTTCAAGGCATCTGACAGGACAACTGGCCAGTCATACGGATCAAGCGGTGGAGCAGATCATGGTTCTTGTTGCTCAGTAGAAATGCCTGTGTGTGGTGTTTGAAGCTGAACAGAAGATGGGCCACTTGTTGGTTCATCAGGCTCTACTTCTACTGGTGTTTGAGGATGCACAGAGCATGGTTCCTGCTGTTGGCTCATGATGCTCATCAGTCTTTGCTGAGGATGGCTTTTCCAAATATTTCAGTAGTGCTCCTGAGAAGAACATAACATTACATATTCTGTTAGATTTTGCTAAAATACTCTTTCTTATCTTGTTTGATAATTGATCTGTGTGAACAGAATTTGAGGTGATATGATCCATTAAATTTCACATTTCTAAATATTATAAATATTACAGAGACTAGCTTACTCTACACGATTCCTGAGCACTTGCCTAGCTTGATGGTCTACCTAACCGAGTTGCCTGAACTGTAATCATAAGAATATACAAGTGGTACATCTCGCCTGTGCTACTGGAAAGCTTCTCCTCCTCTATTTTCTTCTTTTTCCGTTTTTCAGCTCCTGATGGATAATGTCGTTTCATTTTTCAAGATGCACGAAGTCACATCTAGTTAACCACAACTAATCTGCTAAATAATAATAATAATGATAATGATGATAATAATAATAATAATGATAATGATGATAATAATAATAATAATAATAACAATAATAATAATGTTTTACAATTCTTGAAAATTTAAGCATTTAGGAAAGTATAAGCATATAGTAAGAATAAAGTTAAATAATACAGAAATAAGATCTCACAATAGTTATTTACACATAACGACCAAAACGTTTCGTTTGTCTCCGTTGTATCACATTTGTGTCATACAAAAACTTTAATTAATACGACAATAATAATAATAATAATAATAATAAGGATAATAATAATAATATTAATAATAACTTCAGCTATATTCCTATTCTTGCCCACTGAGCTGTGACCTGGGAGCCTGTCTAGGGGTTCCCTAGTAGCAGCGGGGCCCTAAGCGGCCGCTTAGTCTGCTTATGCCAGGAAACAGCCCTGTGTTTAATATGCCTGTTCATAAATGACTTAAGTGTCTTACCAATGAGTGAGATAAGAGAAATTAGCCTGTAATTTGAGAGTTCTAAGAGATTACTCTATTGGTATTTTTTTATGAAATGAAAAAACACAGAAGAAAGAAGGAGACAAGATCAAAATACAGTAGTCCCTCTATAATTGTCGCCATCGACTATCGTCGTTTCGTTTTTCGTCATTCCCTATTTAACACCATTGTTTCGTTAATCGTCCTCCCTCTATTAATCGTCGTCTGCCCGCGGGGCATCACTCTTTGTTGAGCGCTCAGTGGAGAAGGACGTTGCGCAGGTTTACTACGCAATTTACTTTAAAATATTTGCTTTTTTAATTCACTTTAGTAAAATTAAGTGAAAATGGACCCTCCTAAGAATGTACAAAGTGGTGGTAGAAGTAAAAGGCCTAGAAATTTGACCACATTGGAGATTAAACTAAAAATTATAGATGATTTTGAAAATGGAAAACGTGCTGCAGACATTGGTAGGGAATATGGCGTACCGCCAACTACTGTGCGATCGATTGTGGCCGATAAAAAAAATACAAAGATATTGCAAAATTAGCAGTGCCTGGTTCTATTAAAATGATACGTTCTAGAAATGAAATTATGATTAAGATGAAAAAATTATTGCTATTGTGGATAAGTGATCAGCAGGCAAAGTGTCAAAACATTAGTTCTGTGTTCATTAGAGAAAAAGCCAAAAAGATTTTTGATGACCTTACAGTAAAGGATAATGAGTGTAAAGTGGAATTTAGTGCGAGTAAGAGCTGGTTTGAGAAAGTCCAAATGAAGAGTGGTGTTCATTCCGCTGTTCAGCATGGTGAAGCAGCAAGTGCTGACAAAGATGCTGAAAAATATGGAAGTGACTTTGATTTGCAAGTTTCGGAGTGCGGTTATAATCCAAAGCAAATAATTAATGCAGATGAGACTGGTTTGTTTTGAAAAAAAATGCCCAACCGTACTTTCATAACACGAGAAGAGAAAAAGATGCCTGGACATAAACCAGCCAAAGACAGGTTGACCCTTCTTCTTGGGGCCAATGCTACAGGGGACATCAACTTGAAACCATTGCTGGTTTATCATTCAGAGAACCCCAGAGCTTTGAGAGGTTTTGTAAAAATCCAGACTGCCAGATGCATGGAAGTCAAATAAAAAAGCTTGGGTTACAAAGGCAATTTTCAGTGAGTGGTTTTGTGATCACTTCTGCCCTGCAGTCAAAGCATACCTCAAGCGCGATAATCTTCCAGAAAAGGCCCTTCTTATTCTGGACATCGCTCCTGGGCACCCAACCAACTTGGAGAACTTGTCTTATGGTATGGTAAAAGTTCCTTTCTTGCCACCGAACACATCTATACTGCAGCCTATGGACCATAATATTATTGCCAACTTCAAGGGATACCACCACAAGATAACATTCAGCCAGTGTCTAGAAGCCACAGATGGAGATGGCCAGCTTACCTTGAAAGAGGTACAATGTGAAACATCATTGATAACATCTCTACAGCGTGGAATGAAGTCAGCACTTATTTTTTCAATACTACTTGGAGAAATTTATGGCCTCAATGTGTTGTTGACTTGCCTGGAATTGAAGAAGAGACTTCAACACAAATTCAAGACAAAATTATTGAGCTGGGTCACTTCGAGTTGGAAACGGACGATGTCGAAGAGCTCTTGGAATCTCATAGTGAAGAACTCAACACTGAAAAACTGTTGCAGCTTGAAGAGGACAGGGTATCAGAAGAGTCAAATGAAGAGGAAGAAGAGATTGTCAAGACATTGACAACAGGAAATCTGAAGGATTTCTTCTGGCACTGGGAGAAGATGAAGGATGTTTTAGAAAATTACCCCAATGCAGAAAGAGCCTCCAAAGTCATTCGAGAAGCCAATCAAACCTTCTGTTGCTATAAGGAAATCTTAGCAGAGAGAAAGAAGGCTACAAGACAACCAACTCTGGATTATTCCTGCAAAAGAAAATCAGATCCACCGAAGTCTCCCCATCCATCAACATCAACAGCAGTAGATCTCCCTGATCTGCTGATGGAGGGTGATTCACCTACCAAGCAATAAAACTCCATCATCAAGCCCCACAAACCCCCCCTCCATGCGCAGCCAGCCACTTCATAATTTGGTAAGTACAGTACAGCAGGTGGTCTGGAACGAATTGTCATTATTACATGTATTTCAATGACTCGTTAATCGTCGTTTCCTTAATCGTCGTCTGTTCATGGAACCAATTAACGACGATTATAGAGGGACTACTGTAGTTTGGAAAGAACAGGAGTAAGTTCAAGACGACCGGAGGAATGACGTTAGGACTAGAGGCTTTATTTATCTTAAGTTTATGAAGATGTGTTTAATACCCCTTGTTCTTATTTTTAAGTCTGAAAAAGAAGGATCTCACGTGTCCAGATAAGGAGTCTCTCGATCGTATTCTGGTAGGGTAGATTTAGAATCAGACACTTGAGATAGGTGGCCTTCTCCTTAGCATTTTAAATTACTGAGCAATCAGGTAGGTGTAACGGCGAGTTGGAGGAGTGACTATTGAAGGGTGAGGTAAAAGCAGTGTATGTTGCAAAAATATAGAGTGCAACGAACTGCATGCAATGTTGCAGTGTTAGAAAGGTGGTAAGGACAATTTTGCAGATGTTCCAATTTGCAGGAAAAAAGGTGCCATAGACAGGAAAGAGGAGTAGGAGTGCCAAACCTCAAAAATACACGAATATAATCTAACCTAACCTAACCCAACCTAGCCTAACAGAGAAGCTTGGTAGGAGATGATAAACTACAAAAATGCCCAAATAGAACCTAACCTAACCTATCCTAGGCTACCCTGGAGTAATAAACAACAGCACCCTGCCTGATTTGGAGAATAAATAAATAAAAATAGCCTATTCATCCTTCTGTTTCCAACCTATCCTTACATATATATGGCTAATATATATATATATATATATATATATATATATATATATATATATATATATATATATATATAATGAAATAAGTTACAATAATACGGCTTGTTCGCAGACTTGCAATGGGCATCAACGATGCGTCGTGATTCCGGCCATCGAACCATTTTCTGGGACGACACCGCGCCTCATTGCAGGAATTTAACCTAAAGTGCGTTCCATTGCAAGCTACATTGCAGCCAACATTGCAAGTGACTGTAACATTGTATTTTTGGGCAGGCATGGTCAATTGCCTTACACTGTACTTCCTCTTCACATCATTCCTACAAAAATACAGGTATAGCTCATTGATATATGTACATAAATGCCATACTATAAACTCCTTTTAATGCACAAACAATAGACATAATCGAATAAAGGTTAAATAGAACACATCTGTACACTTTGTTTATTAACATTATAATTACATTCTTCATAGTTTTATATAATACTAGTACGTTCAACATAAAATTAGAAATAAGAATACATACTAGGGACACTTAATATATTTTGCTCCAACCTTTTTTCTTTGCTAAATAATAGGCCATGGGGCTGAAATGTCTCTTGGGCCGTAAGTTTGAACTTTCTGCGCTTCACATAACCGGATTTTTCCAGCTTGAACCTCCTCTCCTTGTAGAAAACCAATGTTTAACGCAGTTTCGAAAATGGCGTCTGACAGTGATGTGCATCGTAAACAGAGAGCTGTTATCGAGTTCTTAACCGCAGAGAAGGAAACAGTTGGAAATATTCACAAACGTCTACAAAACGTTTAGGGAGATGCTGTTGTTGATCGAAGAACAGTTGGACTCTGGTCTGAACGTGTGAGATCACCGGAAAGAGGGAGAGCCAGCCTCGATGATGAGCCACGCAGCGGTTGCGGTCAAATCGGCGCGTCACATACAAGGAGCTATCATTGGAATTAGGAATTAATGAAGGAAGTGTGAATACGATAATTCAGCAACTGGGATACTCAAAAGTGTGCTCACGGTTTGTTCCTCGCGAACTGACTGAAGATCACAAAGCCGAAAGAAAAGAAATTGCTTCTGAAAGGATATTATGAGAAGAAAGTTGTTTAAGAATCTTCCTATTAAGGATAGATTCAAAAACTTTGGAAAGGCAAGAAATCAAAGCAATTGGACGATAGTCGGAGGGTTGAGAGCGGTCACCCTTCTTTGAGACAGGCTGAATGAAAGCGAACTTCCAGCACGATGGAAAAGTACCATATGACAGACAAAGACGAAAAAGTTTGCCTAGCAGGGTCTCAACAGAAAATCACAGTTCTTAAGAACAACAGGAGGAACACCATCAGGACCATACGCCTTCCTAGAGTTGAGCCCAGATGGGCAGAAAAAACATCTTTTGAAGAGATTCTAATTTCAGACAAAATAAAGTCAGAGGGGGGATTAGATGGAGGAACAGCACCAGAATCATCCAGGGTTGAATTGTAAGCGACAGTTTCAGCGAAGAGTTCAGCTTTGTCAGAAGAGACGGCAACTGTGCCGTCGGAATGGAAAAGAGGAGGGAAAGAAGAGGAATTAAAGTTGTTGGAGAGGTTCTTAGCTAGATGCCAGAAAGAGCGAGAAGAATTAGAATTGGATAGATTTTCACATTTTTGTCGGATGAAGGAATTTTTGGCGAGTTGAAGAACAGATTTTGCACGATTCCGGGCAGAAATATAAGGTGAGTGACAGTCAAGAGTTGAATGGCGATGGTACCTTCTGAAAGCCTCTTCTCGTTGCGGATAGTTTGGAACAAGTAAAGTTAAATCAAGGTTTTTTTGCATTAGTAGTAGGAATAGAATATGGAATGTACGCCTCCATGCCCGAGAGTATCACCTCTGTGATGCGCTTTGCACATTCAGAAGGACCCCGGCCACAGAAGCAGTAATCATTCCATGGGAAGTCACCAGAAGTAATGCCTAAAGGCCTCCCAATCAGCGGCACCGAAGTGCGACCATGCATCCTCACTTCAGCGATCAATGAAAAATAAATAAATAAAAAATAGAAAAAAAAGTTAGTTAGGAAAAACTTAGTTGTCAAAAAGCACAAATTTACAAAATATTAGTTAAACAAGTGAATGTATAGATTTGTTTTAAAAGTAGGAAAAGCTTTCATTTGACGTTCGCGTAAATCAGGAAATGTTGAACGTAGAAGTTCGCGGTCAACCTCGAACTTGTCGATGTCGGACCTAGCGTCATTGTATGGCCTGGTTAGGTCAATATAGCTCGAATTCGTTGCTAAAAATATACGGACATATCCTCATATAATAAGTAAAGTCGACGAATATATTAACATTGTGCACTCAAACAATAGTTTTAATAACGACAATGAAAACTGTGCTTATATCATATATACTGTATTATCTGTATATATGTAATGTTATAAAGTTTCAGACCAACAAAGACCATATGATCCACTCATGGCTGGTCTACCTAACCGTGTTTGTAATTGTGTATTGCGTATGTCCTCCGTGGTGGCGGAAGGGTTCTACAATTTAACGTGGGTTTCGAGCCACAAAGACCTTAATTTTACTACCTTAACCCTTTCATGCAGTATGGGCGCAAATGAGACCATCAAATTTTATGAGATTTTAGTCATTCTGGAGATATAACACAAGTGTTTTATTGTGGCATGAAAAGTAAACGAAAATCAAGTATGAAAGGGTTAAACTATACATATTCTATCAACATATGTATCTAATCGATTTTTAAACATGTTTATAGACGTGCTACTAATTACTTCTACCAGCAAACTATTCCAGCTATTTACAGTACTATTCTATGGGAAAAAGTTTTTGGCAACTGCTCTCTCGAACCTTCTACTTGTCAGCTTACACCCGTTATTTCTAGTTCTACTATATTGTGCTATTTCGAAAAAGCTATCTCTATTTACGTTATCGAACCCATTCATAATTTTAAAAACCTGGATTAGATCACCCCTTAGCTTCCTATTCTCGAGTATAGTCAATTTTAACTCCTTAAGCCTATCCTCGTACGGCTTTGACCTATACGACGGAATCACCTTAATTCGTCTTTGAACTTTTTCGTTTTTGTCTATATCCTTCGCATATGCGGATTCCAAAATTGGATCGCGTACTCCAAATGGGGTCTAACTAATGATTTATAATAAGTTATAAAGAGGAACAATAATATCTCGCGATTTGTACTCAAAATTCCGAGCTATAAAACCTAGCACTTTGTTCGCCTTATTGACTGCTGCCGTACTTTGTTTCGCCACTTTTAAATCACCACTGACTATAACTCCTAAATCATTTTCCTGATTTACGCTTGCCAACTCCTTGCCTGACATACTATACGCAAAATTACTGTCAAGCGAACCTATATGTAAAATTTTGCACTTATCGACGTTAAATCCCATTTGCCATGTGACCGACCAATCTACAATTTTATTCAGATCTTCCTAGATTTTACCTCTATCTTCGTTATTAATCGCCCTACCACCCAACTTCGTGTCATCCGCAAATTTTAAAACTGTACTGACTAGTACAGTTGTACAGTTGTACAGTTGCGCTCATTATTCTTCGGACACTCTTGAGAGCAGATAGCGACACCTGGCATATATTTGTTGTGTGTACTACAAACGGTTGTAACATTTCATGAATGAATGTTTAGTGAGTGAGCGCTGATCGGTTGGCTGACTCAATGTCAAATGTCTTTAGAACATATCAGGTTATCCCATAAGTAATGTCGTTTTTTACGATAGATTAAGTTTAAACTAGTCCTACTCGGTTTAAGCATAAATTTTCCGAAGGTTATATCTAAGAGGAGATCTATCGTGTTTCGCTACATACTTTACAGACCTTGACCAGTGAAGACGTGTGTTTTGCTTTATGTGAACCCCTCATAAACATGGCGGTATCAGAAGAGCATATCAGGCATATAATGCTTTACGAGTTCAAAAAAGGGAATAGTGCTACTGAAGCAACGCGAAACATTCAGGACCTTTATGGCAACGATATTCTGGATGTGAGGAAATGTCAAAGATGGTTTCAAAAGTTTAGGAATGGTGACTGCTGTTTGACAGATGCAGCACGCTCTGGACGCCCTGCTGAGTTTAATGATGACCCGCTGTTAGCCGCACTTGACTAAGACTGTTCAACAACTGTCGAAGAATTGGCCCAGAAACTCAATTCATCCCCGTCCACCATCCATCGACATTTGCAACAAATCGGGAAAGTGCCTAAGTTAGGAAAATGGGTACCACATGAATTATCGGTCGACAATCTGAGGGTGCGGGTAAACATTAGCACAGCTCTTCATTCCCGTGAACTCCAAGATCCGTTTTTGCACCGTTTAGTGACTGGTGATGAAAAGTAGATACTGTACCAGAATGTTAAGCGCCGTCGACAGTGGGTTTGTGCCGGAGAACCAGCGACACCACAGCCAAAACCAAATCTTCACCCTCGGAAGGTGTTGCTTAGTGTTTGGTGGGATAAAGGTGGTGGGATAAAGTTTCAGTTGAGTTTTTTTTGTCCTTCAAATTCCGATCTAAAAAACGACATTACTTATGGGATGACCTGATAATTATTTCCATTCATCACTCTGGTTTACATATTACTAAGGAAACATAAATGAATAATTAAATATAAATTCAAGAAGGGGATATAGATTAACAATGAAGTGAATAAAAAATGGTCTTGTAAAACCTTAAAAAAACCTTCGGACGTGATGTCGTGTTCATGGTATTGGCAAGCCTGTCATCCTGAACGAACAGAGCCGTTGGTAGGCATTATTGCGCCCTGAGCAAATTTCAAATTGATTTATTTATTTATTTACATTTAATATTGAACATAAATTCATATATTATTCTGTTATAAAAAAGACGGGCAAAAACCTGATATATATAAATTCATATATAGGCGGTTTCTGAATGAAAAATACAATGTTTTCATGCATATTAAAATTACCAGATTGATGAGTATCTATAGGTTTCATACGTCACTGCTTAGAATATCTTCAATTTAGCAAACTGATGACAGCTGAATGAATACTATTGCTATGGCATTGTTATATCTGGAACAAATACTATTTCTAGATCAGCAACACTGATATAGTAATAAACAGTCACAGAGAAATATTATTTAGAAAAGAAGAAAGTTTTGTATTGAGGCAGCATCATAAATGCATATCATTGTTTTGTATTAATAAGTTCTATGTTACAACTTAAGTATTTCGTACATGTAAATTTTATTGAATTTTTTTATGGCTTATAATTAGCAGCTATTTTGTAAAATTATTGTCATATCATACTCGTGGATGTGTTTAGGGAAAAACAGCAAGAATCGCGAAAATAGGTTGATAAAATATCATTCATATTATAAAAACTAGAGGAGGCCTGGCCTCCCATGCCTCCTCTGAAAAGCCGTCTCTGCCGACTTGTGAAGATTGGGTATGCGTAAATTTCATTCATAAAGTATTACTATTACTATTTTCTTTGCTTTGCTAAGTTCTTTCTTTCTTTGGTATATGTATATATGTGTGTGTATATAAATGATGCGGACCGCTGCAGAGAGATCGTCTGTAGGTCGACCCTGAATCATCGTTCGAACTCACATAAACTATATATTCATTATTAGGCATCTACCGACCACAAACTTAAATATCAGAAGCCTTCAAAATCACTTTGATGAGTTGACGGCCAATCTCAAATTGTTACAATATAAATTTACGTGTATCATATTGACTGAGACCTAGTTGAATGAAAATAATAAGTGATTTTTTAATATATCGGGCTATATGACACACCATATATGTAGATATAATAACAGGCGGCGGTGTAAACATTTTTATAGACACTAATTGTAAAAGTAAAAGTACTGAACAATTAACAGGCATAAATGTTCATTCTGAAACGCAGTAGTTGAGTTGTATATAAACAACATTTCTTATTCATTATTAGGCATCAACCGACCACAAAATGGTAATTTGCCAACGTTTATTGCAAGCATAAATACAATTTTAACTTCTAATCATATCAACAATAACTGCATCATTGCAGATTTAATATTGATCTTGCTAAAATAAACTCTTATAATAATTTTAACTTCTAATAGGAAACAAATTCTTAAACACACTAATGGCTATATTTAATGCTAATATTCCTATAAGGTCGAAACTCGTGTCCAAAAATATTTCTAACAACCAGTCGATCACTCCAACGCTCATTGCAAGCATAAACCGTAAACTATGAAAGAATGATATTATCAATGAACAAACATATAAAAATTATTGTAACAGACTTAATTCGCTAATAAAAACCGCCAAAGCGGACCATTATTGTTTTAAAATTACCGAACAAAAATCTAATTCTAAAGGATTGTGGGATACTTTAAAGATTTTAGTTAGCGCCAAAAAAGAAAATACAAATCCGGTGAAGTCGTTATCACAGGATGGAATTTCCAACAGTGATCCCAAAGACATGGCCAATTTATTAAACAATTTCTTTTCAAAAATAGGAAGCAATACAGCAGTTGTCATTCCAGAATCAGACAGTCACTACGGACAATATATGACACAACCCACAACAAATATATTCTTCTTTGAACCAATTCTGCCAAACGAAACATCAGCTAGATTGAAAAACTTAAAAAATAAAACCGCTGATAGTAGTTCAATTCCAGTAAAAATATACAAACTAATATGAGATGATACAGCAACCCCATTCACAAGAATTATGACTGAATCAGTAGTACAAAGTGTATTCCCTGATTACCTGAAGTTAGGGTGAGTCCAGTATTCGAATCAGGCAGCTCTGATTCCCCATCCAATTACCGACCAATCTCCATCCTACCAACTTTAAATAAAGTATTTGAAAGAATCGCATACAATAGACTAATCAAATTCTCACAGCATGAGGTAGTACAAATAATTATATACGATATCTGCTAGAAGTAATTCATAAAAAATGCTTACGAACTGTCTCAAACAATGCTAACAGACGATCTCATACCTCTCCAATGTTCAGCAATTTAAATATTCTAAAACTAAATGACTTGCATAAACTTACTGTCGGTATCAATATGAACAAAGTTGCTAATAATAGAAACTATACTTCGCCTATTTACAGGGTGATTACCCCCATCAGACCAACCATAATCATAATACAAAGCTTCCCAATGATTCCATACATCAACCAAATTATTCCATGCAAATTGCAGGAAATGCTTTTTCTTACAAAGGGGTAGATAGTTGGAACGCTATACCTATAAATATCAGACAAACCCCCATCGTTAATTTTGTTTTTATATGATTTTGAAGTGTATACTGGTTCTATCAAAACAGTCCAAGGGGAACCTGACTTGGGTGCAAGCTCTAATATTGTTTTGCAACTAGCACAATGCATACCAGTGGGGCTGAATCATTTCATTTACTTCGATGATTGGTTCACATCGCTTCCTCTTGTGACTACTTTGGCAAAGAAAAAGATCTACTCACTGGAAACTGTTAGGCAAGTAAGTTTACCAGGAATTCCTTTTTCTAGTGACAAAGGGCTTATAAAAAATGGAAGAGGTTCTTATATAGAAGCGAGTGCTTTAGTTGATGATGTTGAAATTAGATCGGTAAAGTGGGCAGATAATAGATGTCTCTCTGTTTCAACATTTTTCGTTGCCCAACCATTGGAAGAATGCAAACGATATGACAAAAAAAAGAAGACGGAAATCGCAATGGTACCATGTCCTATTATAGTGAAAATGCACAATAAGTTTATGGGTGGTGTGGATTTGATGGATTCACTTGTTGCCCTCTACAGGATTCACACAAGATCAAAGAAATATTATCACAAACTCATCTTCCATTTTCTGAACATTACTGTGGTGAATTCATGGTTACTTTACTGAAGGGATTGTAAAAGCATTGGAATTCCTAATAAAAAAGTCATGATGTTGCAAGAGTTCAAAATGTCAGTTGCAAATGCATTGTTACTTGAGGGTAAAGACAAAAATCCACCTAAACGAGGTCGTCTCTCTTCAAATTGCATTGACTCAATGCATGCCAATAAAAAAGCTAGGGCCATGCTACTAAGACGATTCCTGTCTCTGAAATTCGTTCTGATGGTTACCATCATATTCCTGAGATTGCAGAAAAAGGGGGTAAATGTAAAAACCCTATATGTAAGGGGGTTACAGTGTCTTATTGTGGGAAATGTGAGGTCAGTCTTTGCCTCACTAAAACTAGAAATTGACATAAAGAATTTCATAAAAAGTAACTAAATGGGTTTCTTTGATCTACTGTAGTGTACAAATTAGATTTCAGTTGAATTATTTCAGACAACTGTACAATGTATAATGTTTGAATTCAAGTATGGAACAGTGGTATGGCATTTTTATTAGATTCACACTTGTGTTTCAATAAAAGAACGGAATGTTTATTTCATCTAAATCTACTTTTTGTCATTTTTTTATGTTCCTCTATTTACAAAATTTTTTTCAGTGAAGTGAAATTCTTGGATTATTAGTTTATCTTTCCTTACATGTGAATGTATAGGAAAAACTTGTTAATTTTTGCTGGCAACTATGATTGTCAGTTTTGATATCTTCAGACACCAAGGATGAATGTCAAGTTTTCTTTACAATTGGATAAAATATATATATAAGGATATATATATATATATATATATATATATGTAATTAAATTTTGTTTTTGACAATAATCACACTGTTTACACTTAAATAAGTTGAAAAAGACCTATAAATAATTTTTTTTGTGCAAATTCAAAATTTAGGCGTTATAGGGATTATAATGTGTCTCATTTATCTGTATGTTTTTAACATTAACATTGTATCATTTCTAATTTGTAATAACATGAATTAATTATTATTGGTATTTCAACATGTTCACTTTACCGTATTATTTACCATTTTTCTTTTCTATTATATCTATTATTATTTCTATTATCATATCGTAATGTTTACCACTTCCTTTTCCATTGTTTCGAAGATTATTTCATTTTTCATTTGTAATGACAGAATTAATTAAATGCAACTTTATTTTATTTTTTACTAATTCTATTTATATTTATTATTTTCCTCTGTAAAAATAGAAATGAATCTCAAATATTTTTGCCTGAAAAACTGTTGTCATGCTTCCCAACCATATATTCAGATAAGAGTACTGTAATTAAAACACTTATCCCTAAAAATACAAAATTAAACGTTAATGCCAACATTGTGTAATCCTATATGGATATGATGTATATTAGGATGGAGTGAAAATGATAATTTACAATGGCACACTGATATTTTACTGTAGATTTGCTGAGAAAAACGAATATGATGGTACAAATTGTGCCAGGTTTCTCTAACCGCCCTACTTTTGCATGAATACAATTTAACAAACACAGAAAATAGAGTTCCCATCTAGCATACATCCGTCAACATTACATCATATGAATAACCCCCATTAATGTCATTATGGAACCACAATTATAAATTTTTATAACTTTAATATATTATTTTGCGTCATTCCCAGATTTAAGTATTCCTGCCAAGGTCGTACTGTACTGTATACTTGTACGTATCGTGTCTTCTGACTCCCCAGGCACCACAGTTCGCTTTATAGCCAGCTGCGGTAGTTGTCCCCCAGCTACAGAATCCAGAGGTAAGAAGCTTGTGAGCATGCTATGAGAAATGAGGTAAAAAAATATTCTGTTACACTTGTTACAATGTACATTTGACTGATGTGAGTAAACTGAGTAAGTATCTGTTGTTTTTCCTTAAGCAATTCAAATTCATTGAAATTTATTTGAGTGTTTGTTCTTATTTCTCACTTAATAATTCACCTATAGGAGAGCAGAGATGGAATCAGCATCCCACACACCACTGTTTCCACAACTGAACATCCTTCTTCACATCAAGCTTGCAACATCCTCTCTTGCAGCAAATCTACACCAACAGCTTTCCATGCAGCAGCATCTACGCTTTCAAGTTTCCCATGCTATTCAGCACAAGGCATTCTAAGCAACATTGTATGTTTGGAACTCCTGAGAAGCTGCCTCATAATCTTTTGCCAACTAATTTACAAGTGGATCGGTACTTTCTCTCTCAAAGAAATGAAAAATGCAACTAACAAACCAATCATCAAACAAATAACCCAGCAGCTACTAAAACTTTGGCAGCAAACATCAATCCCCACAGTTCAGGAAAAAGCTGTGTTTCAAAAGGTAGCAAGATTCATAGAAAGAGGAGCAACGTTCACTAGATCATAAACATTAGTGAAACTAAAAAATTAATATAAGAATTGTCTCCGTAATTTGTTTACGATTACGGAAACAATTCATATATTCAATCTGTTTGATATATGTGCCTATAAACGTAATTCAAAATTTCATACAGACATAGGATGCAGTGATGATTGTAAAGAAATTCACATAGATTGCATATGTCGGAGAGATAAAATTACTTTAAATTATTACCACTGTGTGTGTGTGTGTGTGTGTATTTCACTTCCGAATTTAACTTTTTAACATCGATGGCTGTGTTGATGAGATGGCAAAATCTTTATGTTGGTTGAGAAGTGGGCAGATAAGAATTATAAAATACCAGCTACCGCGTGTGCTACAAGAGTGACGATCAGTGACCCCCCCCCTCCCCGTCATACAGAATTAGTTACATGTTAACTGTAAGTCGTGATACGGATTAACCCTGCGACGATATACAATTGATGTGGAAATCTAATCTAAAACCTACAGTACAAACAATGTTAATAACGGACTAGAACCAACTCCTCACCGTTTCATCCTCGATAGCAGGGTTTCGGAGCCGGAGTCGGAGCCGGAGCCGGAGTCGGTGGAGCCAGTGAATTTTGCTTACCTGGAGCCGGAGCCGGAGTCGGTGGAGCCAGTGAATTTTGTTTACCTGGAGCCGGAGCCGGAGCCGCAGCCAGAAACCTTGAAAATACGGCTCCATGGTCTGGCTCCGGGCGATATATTGCTACCTAAATTGTTATTTGTTAAATATAGGTTTAGTTGCAAATTATAATTCTTGTAATATATTACGAAAAATGGTACCATAGGATTCTTGGATTTTATGGAGGTGTGGGAGTTGCAGGAATAATCTGCAAATTTCCATTTTTTAACCATTAAATATTTGGGAAGATTTGTCTTAACAACACTTAATTATATAGGTAAAAATTTGAACTAATTAGGAGGCAAGTTTCTCTAATTTATATAAGCTACCATTGTTAATAAATATTTAATATCATTTAGTTTTCATCATTTTCCTTTAGTTATTTAAATAACTTCATTCTATCATTATATTTGCCTAATTTAAAATCATAAGAAATTTAAATTTTGAGTATTAAAGTGATTTAATAAAATATTTTTGTGCAATATTTTAAATTGGACAATTAGTTATATAAATCTAGATATTTATTTTATAATTAACAGAATTTACTATAAAAGAGCCGGAGCCAGAGCCGGAGCCGGAGCCAGAGCCGGAGCCAGACTGTAAAAAATTTCTGCTCCGGAGCCGGAGTCGGAGCCAGAAGTTTTTTTACCGGCTCCGAAACCCTGCTCGATAGACTATTTGGAATAGCCACCTTCGTCAAACCGAAACCATTATTAAATGCGCGTGTAGGTGATATGCATTATTTTGACGCTGTTTTCGAACATACCTACACTGTATTAACTGATGACTTTATGAAGTGTAAAGATGAACAGGGTGAGAACTGTTTGGAGATTAGAGGATATTTAGAAGACACTTCTTCTGAGAAGTACCAATCGCTTTTGGATGCTGTACAAGAGTGTTACAAATCCTTCCTCACATTCACCGTTCATCTGGCGGAGCTGCGTCTTTATATACGTACCAACTGTCGTCACGATTCAGAGGATTTCCTTATGCAACGGTATAACATTTGATCAGTTTTTAGTTGAAAAAACAAGTGAAAAGAGAATAAACATGGCTTAAAACGCATTGAATATACTTTAAATTTTTATGAAGTTGCTCTAATAAACAATCGTGTTTTCAAGTATGCTTTTGATTCTATATGTTCAAAGAGTAAAAATCATGAAAATGTTACATCCAATTGCAAAGTAGGAACAAAAATAATACACCAACATGAGAGCCTGATACATTAAACGAAACATTATTTCTAAAAGGAATTGCTTTTATGATACAAAGTAATGACAATGTAACTATTTCCACCATTATTTGTGAGTTTACCAACTAATAAAAAATAATGTCAATCTATTAATAAACATTGCATGTATATGTGATGTATTATTATTTCTAAAAGGAATTGTATATACTAAGTGTTTCCACCATTACTTTTAAGTTTACTAAACTAATAAAAAATATAAAATAATTTCTTGACACGTTCATAAATAATGTGTGTGTATGTGATGTATTATTATTATTATTCCTAAAAGGAAAGGTATATATTAATTATTTCGACCATTATTTGTAAGATTACTATACTAATAACATACTAATCTCATATGTTAATAAATATTGTTTGCAGATGTATTTCTATTTACTCCTCATTCACTTTTAAATTATGTTTATATATAAATCTTAATAAGGTTGTTCACCAACAAACTTGTTTTGTGAGCGTTGTTGCCCGAAGGTAAGAGAAAAATAAAGAAATATAAAATAAAAATAAAAATATATATCTATAGTGATGATTTACATATTTTAATGGGAGAGAGAAATTATTACACTATATTTCAATGAATCATCTTTGTGTACATTGACTCTTTATCAGGTTATAGAATATATTTACACGGCTGTGGAAATGAAGATAAAATGAAGAAAGCCCAGTGGGTTAGACTCCGCCTACAAAATGCATTTACGACGGTGCAGGGTTCGACTCCAGGTGGTGTAACATCATTGTTAAGGCTAAGGGAGAGTTGAATGGTGTCCTTAAAGTTCATACTATAACGTCACACATACATATATATATTTATATCAGAAGTCCTTAGCTCAGTACCACAAGGAACAATATTAGCTCCATTATTCTTCATAATCAGGCTAACATAGATGAGGACGTTACCAGTGACAGCACAGTCGAAAAGCAACAATATGAAATTTCAACTGTTACGGTACGGAAGAAAGGAGGACTTAAAGTCAATGGACTACGACAGTATATTCCAAATGGACAAAAAATTCAAAGAAATTCTATAGCAAAAGATTTAGGGGTTGTAATGACTGATGACGCGAAATTTGAAATACAAAATAAGTTAGCAGTAAACAGAGCAAAAAGAATAACTGGGAAAATACTGAGAACCTTTAAACGAAGGGATAGGAATATAATAATTCCTCTATTAAAAATACTGGTCAGACCCAAGTTGGAATACTACTCGGTTCTAACATCCCCATATAAAAAAGAAGACATTAATCAGCTAGAAGGGATTCAGAGAAGCTACACAGCCAAGATCAATGGATGCAAAAGACTAAATTACTGGAAAAGGTTACGTGAATTAAACTTTTATTCACAGGAAAGAAGAAGAGAGAGGTACACCATTATTTACACTTGGAAAATAATGAAGGAACTAGCCCCTAATCTTACTCTGAGCCCTATAATCCCCCAAAAAACAGTGGAAAGCAAAAAACGAAGAATGTGTCGTTTTCCCAAATTAAAGGATAGACAGAGAACATCCTCAACCCTGAAGGAGAATAGTTTTGTTGTGTGATAACCAAGACTGTTTAACCAGCTGCTCAAGGAACTGAGGAACACAAGTGGTGTTGCTGTGAATATCTTCAAATGAAGAACAGACGCCTGGCTCAGAACAATCCCCGATGAGCCGGGAGTACCTGGCTATGTGAGGTGAAGAGCACAAGAAACCAACTCTCTACTTCACCAGGCCAACTCGAGAGGAGGGGCGACAAGCTTGACCTTCGTGAAATGAGGAATCGTCGCATGGAACATTTGAAAAGTTGAAAGGTATATATATATATATATATATATATATATATATATATATATATATATATATATATACAGGGCTTTTTTGTGACTGTACGCACCGGTACGGCGTACCGGCACCTTTTTTGAATAATTAATTCGTAGATTATCTAGAATTTTTCTTATTAAATTTTTAAGTTTTCTAAAACTTAAGCGATATTGTATTATAATATTCTGTAGTATAAAATTATACTGTATACCTATTTTATTTCATGGCAAGTATAGTTGTTATATGGTAAACATTGGAATCAATTGTAGATAAACTTTACGTACACAACAAATGTAAGACATCTAAAAATAAACAACTACGAGCTAGTACACAATACAATTTATTATGCGCCACTCAGCAGTTGACACTAACAGCAAGGAACGAAGTCGACATATTGAAGCAGATGAGAACTTGATGAAAATTTGGAATTTTCTATAAAACGGTAAGTTAATGTTATGATGTATGTTAATATATATATAATATATATATATATATATATATAATATATATATATATATATATATATATATATATATATATATATATTAGGGTGTTTCATACCTATAGGGTAAAATAAAAATGAGCTTGGAGTTTTAATCCACACGTTTCTCCGTATTCTAAAGAACAAGAAAACACGTTTGTGCAAGTTTGAACCAGATCGCGCTGCATTTAGAGGTCCCCAACTTTGACGACTTTTTGTCAGTTCATTTCTCGCCTGCCTGCAGTGAAGACGGTTTTCTTCGTCACTTGAGCGGTTCGTGTTGTATAGCCTATTGGACAACTATGGAGGTAATTATATATGCTACTAATTATCTCATTTTACTGTGGTATTGAAATTTATTATTATTTAATTTCTGTCATTTTACTGTGGTAGTGATATTTATTATTAATATTACATGAAATTAATTAGTCTGTTGCATATTGGACAACTAAGCTGGTAATTATTTATGATACTAATTAATGTAATTTTACTGCGGTATTGAAATTTATTTAATTAATGAATTGTCAAAGAGAACGTAGTGTACACGTATCAGTTTTATAAATAAAGAAAAGCAGTAACTGGGACTCGAACCAGTGTCATAGCCGTTTGGCGGCATCGCTCAAGTCGGCGTACACAGCACGCTATCCACTCCCTAGATGGTGTAGTGGATAGCGTGCTGTGTACGCCGACTTGAGCGATGCCGCCAAACGGCTATGACACTGGTTCGAGTCCCAGTTACTGCTTTTCTTTATTTAATTAATGAAATTAATTACGATGTGAAATTATTTCTGTGGAATTATTTAGTTTGTTTTCTTTTCCAGGTGTCTACCAGAGCGAAAACAGAAGTGTTTCTTATTGGCCAGACGGATGCGAACATCACATCAAGTGGCCTTCCAACTCAGTTGCAAGTACTCAAAAAGTACTTTTACCACCAAAAGGAGCAAAAATTTGGACGTACTAAATGCCTGAACCTGTGCCTGGATGCCTGTCTCATATTTTGGGAGAGAGCGAGAATCCCCATGATGCGTCGAGATTCGGCCTTGAGGAAGATGGAATCCCTTCTCAAGGAATACGACCGGCTTGTGAAGCACAAGTCACATAAAGCAGAGTCCTTCCGAGTGAAGGAGGCGATGTTCAAGGAGGCAATAGCGAAGGAGATCATGGACATTGCTCATTCACAGGCTAAGGAAATGATGAAGAATCAGGAGGACATCCACTTTCTCGACATGCAGCGTGAAGATCCAAATTCCTGCAGCATGGACCCTGTTGACATGAAGCTTCACTATAAGGAGATTAGGAAAAGGAAGAGGCTGGACAAGATTAAGGAACAACAGGAGAAGGCCAGGAAGGAACAAGGAGCTGCAGAAGATACGGGGGCTTTAGTGATTTCAACTTCGTCAGAGACTGACTCAGATGTCGTTGACCCAACCGTGGAAGTTTTTCCATCCTCCTCCAAGGGAAATATCAAGAAGCGACGCAGGAATCTGATCTCACAGGATGTGACGACTACCTACGATCGGCTGAATATTTCGTACCGCGATTCAGCTATGTCGTACGCTGCAGCGGCTAAATCACTAGGTTTTGACTTGGATGAACTGTCCATTTCTGCCAGTACCATGTACCGCACACGCAAGGCTCTCAGGAAGGTGGCTGCTGAAAGTTATCAATCCGACGAAGTTTGTCCTGGTCAGCCTCTTGTCTTGCATTGGGACGGTAAGCTCCTACCTGACAATGAGCAATGGAAGGAGAGCGTTGACCGGATCGCCGTCCTCGTCTCTGGCGACGGCAAGGAGAAGTTGCTCGGCGTTCCTAAGGTGACGTCCGGAACCGGCGAGAAGATAGCGCGAGTTTGCTTGGATTTGGTCAAGGAACACAGGATGGAAGAGCGCGTGCGGGGACTGTCTTTCGACACGACAGCGTCGAACACCGGGATTCATATCGGGGCCTGCGTCCTGATTGAGAAAGGTCTTGGCAGAGAACTCATGTACTTCCCCTGTCGGCATCACATCTATGAAGTCATCCTCAGCTCCGTCTTCAAGCGTGCATACGGCCCTTCAAGTGGCCCCGATATACCCGTTTTCAAGAGGTTTCAGGCACAATGGAAGTTCATCGACCGGTTGGACGTGCGGCCGTACGATTTTGCTCAAGTCAATGACTCTATGAGGGAACTGAGGGAGAAGTCAGTCCTGCTGGTGAGAGGGATGGTGAGCACGTCGCATCAGTGCGATGACTACAAGGAACTGCTACAGTTGGTTCTCATCTTCCTGGGAGAAGCAAAAGTGGTGGATTTCCCTCTCAGAGCCCCTGGCGCTTACCATCACGCTCGATGGATGGCGATAGCCATCTACTCCTTGAAAGTAATTCTACTGAAGCAGTTCAAGATGTCGAGTCACGAGTTGGAAGCTCTGACAGCCGTAGGTCTCTTCGTGTCCCTCGTCTACATCCGAGGTTGGACTCGTGCTGCAACCTCAAGCAAGGCTGCCGCAGTTGATCTGGAATTTCTGCGTGACGCGGAAGCCTTTGCCATGTCGGGATATTCGTGTGTTAACGCTGCGCAAGAAGCCATGTCTCGACACCTATGGTACATCTCTGAGACTCTTATTGCCATGGCGTTCTTCGACGCAGATGTGGCAGATGAAGAAAAGGCTCAGATGGTCGTCAGTTTGGGTAAGCCCGCATCGAAAAAGGCACTCAAGCGACCCCAAGGGAAGAACGTCAGGAATCTTGCCTCGAAACACCTGGCGGAGTTCGTGACAGGAAAGACGATGGCTTTCTTCCATGCATTCGACTTGGACACAGAATTCTTGAAAAAGCCAGTTGCCGAGTGGACTGAAGTAGAGGGCTTCAAGCAAGCAGCGGCAACTGTTAACAAAATCTCTGTCGTCAACGATCGGGCCGAAAGAGCCATCGCGCTCACCAAAGAGTTCAACTGTTCTCTGACGAAGAACGAAGAGCAGAAGCAGTATTTGCTCAAAACTGTGATGCAGCATAGGGCGAAATACCCGAATAAAACCAAGAAGGATTTCATGGACAAATGATTCGCAAGAAGTGGTTATGTTTTTTGTATCTTTGTGAAAATGTGTAGTGAAATGGTACTCGTTTGTTGAATAAAAATTCATTGACAGATTTTTGTTTAATTTTTTCCGTTTATGATCTGCCAGAGCATCAAACTGGGGACCCGTAAACTTTAAACTATTGAATTAATACTTCGGTTTATCAGTCTCCTCAGCAAATGGAACAAGGGGATCCATGTGGATTAAAATTTTTCCAAACTTTTAATTTATGAAACACCCTAATATATATATATCCCAATGAGTACCGGCACCTTTTTTTTACAAAAAAAGCACTGTCTATATATATACAGTACTGGCCAAATTATTAGGAATTTTTTTAAAATTTCATTTTTTGGTATAAAATGTTAAATTAAACCAATTTTAAACGTTGAAAAGTTATTTATTTCTACACAAGAATACATGGTCATTATTTAGCAATAGTTTAGTACTTAGTTTGACCCACCTTAGCTGCCATAATGGCTGCGACACGCTTCGGCATGCCATGAATCAATTTTTTGCATAATTCTTTAGTCGAACGAAGCGTGTTTGTTCGTCAGTTGTCGTTTGGTTGTCGTGCGATGCGGGTGTGTTTCTCTTTCTTTTACGTGTCATTGTAACTACCGTTTCACCACAGTCAGTACTTCGTATTAAGAAAAAAATGGTATTTGGAGAAAATGTAGGCCCCAAAAGGGTTGGAAGATGCGGCAGAAAAAGGGTAACGACTCCAAGAACTGATAGACAGATTGCAATTTTGTCTCTTAGAAATAGAAGAGCTACTTGCAAAAACATTTCCAGTAGTCTAGCGGCTGATGGCATCAATATTAGTCGTAGAACAGTCAACAGGAGGCTTCTACAGTAACTGCAGGCTTCAAAGCCTACCGCCCAAGGAAGAAGCCCAGGCTCACTGAGGCTATGAAGAAGGCACGTTTTGCATGGGCAAAGGAACACATTAACTGGACTAGTGAGGATTGGGAACAGGTAAGAATAATATTTAACATTAAATAGAATGTTAATACAGTAAATACAGTATGCATAGAAGTGTATTTACAGTACGTGATAAAACTGCAGTAAAAATATCTGTAAAGCAGCAAGTCATACTGTACTTCGTTTTAGCTGTACTTCATACGCTATGCACTGACTCTTTCACAGGGCTTTCTTTGATTGCAGGTGGTGTTCTCCGATGAGTCAACGATTGCCGTGCTTGACGATCGTGTTCAAAGTGTAAGAAGGAGGCCTGGAGAAGAATTTTTGCCTGAGTGTCTGATGAAAACGGTGAAATTTCCACAAAAGATCATGGTTTGGGGAGCAATTTCTGTGCATGGAACTAGTCGTTTGAGCATTGTTGAGGGGAATATGAACCAAGTCAAGTACATGTATATAGAAGTACTAAGAAGACGTCTACTGCCTCAAATAAGGGAATAGTATGGTAATAGACGTTGGATTTTTCAACAAGACTCAGCTCCATGCCACACGGCAAAGTCGGTTAAAAAATGGTGTCATGAAAATAGTGTTCGGTTGCTCCCATGGGCTGGAAATTCTCCAGACATGAACCCAATCGAAAGTTTATGGTGTATTTTAAAGGACGTAATCCATGAAACGCCGATAACAACAAAACACCAACTCATAGAGCGACTTATTCAAGTCTGGTTTCACTCTACACGTATTAAGGAATTATGCAAAAAATTGATTCATGGCATGCCGAAGCGTGTCGCAGCCCTTAAGGCAGCTAAGGGGGGTCAAACTAAGTACTAAACTATTGCTAAATAATGACCATGTATTCTTGTGTAGAAATAAATAACTTTTCAACGTTTAAAATTGGTTTAATTTAACATTTTATACCAAAAAATGAAATTTAAAAAAAATTCCTAATAATTTGGCCAGTACTGTATATATATATATATATATATATATATAATATATATATATATATAATATATTTGCTCTTGGCCTCTCCTTCCTGCATAAAAAAATATATATATATAGTATATACTCGTATATGTGAAAATTACTTCACGAAAGTAACACGTGAATAATATTTATGATGACAATAACCACGAAGGAAAAAGGAAACATAGAATGGTGCTCAAGCGCTTTCGTCTAATGACATCCTCATGAACACTGAATATATGATAAATAATAAGTTCGAGACTACACGTATATACAGTAGGTCACAAAAAAATAAAATAGAAAAATAAAAATTGTAGGAGGAGCATACAAATTTATAAGGGAAAGCTACCAGAGTTTTAGCACTTTGTCCCCTCTTGTCTAAATCCGTTCTGAACGAATTCAAAACAACAGGATCAAGCGAGAAAAGGCCCTGGCTAATATTGAAATTATTTGTAAGTTGAGTAATGGCAGACTCAAGAATATTTCTATTAACAATTTTGCTTGAGTGAAACAAAATTGAAATATATTCCAATCAAGAGAGTGGGATAACTCTGACAAATGGACGAAAAGGGCATTGGACGGCAGTAGTATGGACGCAAAATGGACGAGTGCAGAGATATTGCAGAGATAATGATAAATGTTGCAAACGGGGTGATGGTATGTTGCAAAAGGGAGGGGTATGCAATGAAGGGGGTGGGGGGTGTGCAGTGAAGGGGGATGGGGGAATGCTGCAGGTGCAACAAGCGGTCATGAAACTTGGAGGCGGTGTTATCCCCCAAGAGAAAGACAGGAGAAGGAGAGAAAGGAAGAGAGGTTTTCACCTGGCAGGAGCCAAGTGCATATTAAGAATTCAGCCGTTCTCTTATAGGGCCCTAATCAGCCAGTTGGCTTAATCCGCCAGTTGGTTTAGAAGGCGTAAATGGCTTGTACAGGTTGAGTTGTTAGAAAACACTTTTTATTTTAATTGTTCAGGTATACATTATTAGGGTGAGTTGCTAGATACCACCATTTATTTTATTTCACACGAGTTGCCAAATAGTGTTTTTAATTGTTCGGGTATAATTATTAGGTTGAGGGTTGTGCCATTTATTTAATTAACTCTTAGCAGTTGGGTTAGAAATCCGTCAGTAGGTTTAGAAGGCGTAACCAGCCATTTGTATAATTGTTTACAACCAAAAGAATTAAATAAAAAAACATTACATAATTCTGTTTATTAAATATTTTAAATATATAGAAAATAAATATACATTGGAATGATCAAAAAACAAAAAAATAAAAAATAAGAAATAATATAACCATCAATATAGCAGAAATACACACACACACACACACACACACACACACACACACACACAATTATGTTAAATAAATAAGTACACACTTTATCTATTACCGCACAAAATAAAAATAAGAAATACAAAACGTATAGCCATCAATATAGAAGAAATATACACACACACAATTATGTTAAATAAATAAATACATACACTTTATCTTCTACCGCACAAAATAAAAATAAGAAATACAAAACGTATAGCCATCAATATAGCAGTACAGGCGAAATATATAATATATATATATATATATCTATATATACACACAATTATGTTAAATATATAAATACATTTCACTTTTTTTCAAAACACTAAACTCCCACTTAATCGAGTCTACAATTACATCGTTATTGCTCTGCATTACGCAGTATACGCGGCTTAATAATATTTCACCGCTTAAGGTATAGGGATACCTACGGGGCTCCAATAAACCTTAGCCCCCCCGCCCATGGCCTAAACCATTAGAGGTACAGTAAAACTAAACATACCTTACAAAAGAGAATTTAATCCTGGATTTAATGAGAAACAATTAAAACTTGGTGTTCCCGCCATTGGCTTCCAAGACAGCCTGAATTCGCTTTGGGTAGCTTGCCAAAAGTGACGTGAATAGATCTTGATCGTTACGCAAATTTGCTAAAACAGTTTCAAAGTACTGCGTCACTGTATCCTTCGAAAATCGATTTGCTGCAGGTTCTTGAAATAAAAGACATTCAACCTTGTCCTTTATAACTGATCCAATGTGTTCACAGACGTTCAGGTCAGGAGAATTTCTTGGCCATTCTTCATTTCCAAAGAAATCGATCTCATGGTTCCGCAACAACTGTTGAGTGGCTAATGCCTTAAAGCAGGGGGCCTTATCGTGCGTGCGGAAGTGTGACCTGATCGACATCCATAACATTGTTTGGGTTTCTTAGAAAAGGAATGACATGCTGGGATAGAATAATATCAAGAAAATACTGTCCATCCCAACTCTGACCATTTGGCTTCAGCACCCACATGAGCTTCTTTGCAGTGAACAAAACAAACACACCAACACAGTCTGGACTTTTTAATAATTCGCGATAATGTTCATTGTCATCGATTTCATCTGGTGTTGTGGCCCATACTCGATCATTTTGGTAGTTAGGCCGACGTGTTACGTAAACAAAAAATTCATCGGAGACAGCTAAATGCATGAAATCATCCACATCCCAATCTTCAAGATAATGAGCAAACCACATTCTGTCATCGATGTTAAGTTGAGTTTTTCTTGGCTTTGGAAGTTCATGCAAAGGCTTTAAACCTTGCCTATGACGGTACAGTCGAATGATCTCACCACTAACGATCTTTCCTCTCAACACTTCGATCTCTCTAGAAAGTTTAGCACAGCTGTTTTTCCGCTTACGCGTACCGCTTTCAATGATGTCCTTTGTTTCCTGAGAGAGTGGCAAATTTGGGCGCCCAGATTTGGTTGTATCCATTTCACATTCATCCAAAGTTTTATTCCAATTTCTTTTGACGAAGTCCTCACTTCTTCGCAACTTTTTGGCAACCCATGAACGTGCTATAAAGGTGGCTCCAGCATCACGAGCTTCCCGAAATGTTATTGCTCGTATGCGATCTATCACACGTTGCCTCTCCGAATCACCAATTAATTGAGAAGCCATTATATTATCACTTTATCAGCTAGAGTAATTTTAATACCTGCAATAAATAAAGAATTTTATATATTTTTATAATCACTAAAATCTATTTCGATATAAGTAAACATGTAAACTGCAAATGGGGATGGTGCTAAGGTTTTTGGAACCCCTTATATTCTATATAAAGAGCCTTCATATCGTTCAGTACTATTTTTGTGCCCACTTTACAACCGATTGGTAAGTTATCTTTAAATACGTCTAGCATACAATCAAAAGCACGCACAAAGAGTTCATCGTTAGCCACAGCGTCAAATACAAGTTTATAAACACGCCTTTCCAATCGAGGTTTTATTTCTACCCACCCGAGCTTTTCAATCGTGAACTCTTCTTCACACTGTATAGCGACAGTTGAAATAATGTTCTAAGTCGTTACGACAGCTGCTCGTTACATAAAGAAATACAGGGTGATCAAAAAGTAACGCAACCCATGGAGAAACGCACATAATTGATTTTTTCCTTCTGTTGCAGGTGGTGAATATATGAAAAAGATGAAATACACCTTGGAGCAGCGTATATTCATTGTCACGCAGTACATTCGCTCCAGAAGCTATGCCCAGACGCAAGAGGCCTTCACGGAAATGTATGGAAGAGGTGCTCCAAACAAATCCTCTATCAAGCGAGGATATGTCGCATATGTCACTCACCCGCACAGTATTCCAGAATTGCAGGCGATGATTCAGAAGTGTGTTGATGCAATTTCACAGGAAACGTTGCAAAGGGTCTTTAAGAACATGAATCGCCGTATCCACTTGTGTGAAGCACAGAACGGTGCCCACTTCCAGCACTTGCTCTGAAATAAATCGTTTTCCCATGGGTTGCGTTACTTTTTGATCACCCTGTAGTTCTTCAGGGTGAACGGTGTAGGTGAACTCAGCCCTGTACCGATCAAGTGCTTTGTACCAAAGTTCATGATATTTCAAAGAGTCTAAACTTTTTAAATAAACGTCCAGCTCTAGACCATTCTCACCTTGTTCAACCCTACATTCGGTAAACCCATCGAGCAGAGCGGTGTATGCGTAATGAAGAACCGTATCAAAATAAAGCATATCCGTAACACGCGCGTCTAATATAGGCTTCAGCTTGCGGAATCCGACGATTTCAAACATTCTGTCGAGGATGAAACGGTTTCGCGTAGGGACAAGAGCGTTATTATCAGAAGCATTCTTCCACATCAACCGTATATCAATGCATGGCCGATCGTTATTTATACACAACGTACATACAACGGCGTATGAGGGGGTGTCATAATCTGCTCTCTTCTTGTACCTACACCTGTAGGAATTTTATAACGATCTTCACTCCACTTCTCAACTATCACGAACATTCTATTCATCTTCTCGACACTTAAATAAACAACATTCCGTTTGTTTGTTTGTCTACAATCCGTTTCCAGTACATACTTAAGGATACCGGATTTACCCCTGAACACGCACAACGACTTCGTGACGGACACATCGTACACGGCATTGAGAATGCTGCTCAAAGGAAGTTCCATCGTATTCGAGGAGCGCACGTCCACTCGGCTCAAGCTCTGAGATAACTATGAGGCACATGCAACGCGACGGTTCGACGGGAGGAGTGAGTCACACCATAATCTAATGAAATGTGTACGGCGCTGATCCAACATGAATCGTTGTACCCCATTATATTGGGCAGGTGTTTTTTTCCGATACAAGAAGTAATATCGGTTTTAATGTTTTATCACTCCCACTTCCCCGAATACGCACCAGGCATTTTCCTTCAGGGTAATTTTCACGAACTAAACACATTTTATAACGGTTTTATAGTTTTACCACTCGCTATTTCCACAAACTAAACATCTTCACATTCCGGCGCACTATTTGAGAGGAACATATGCCCATATTTTTCCTTTTTGTTTAACAAGCGATACTCATCTCTAAAGTCTGTTAAAAACTCACACAGGGCATTAGCCGCAACCTCACTACAAACTTCGTCATGATACATATTAATATTGTGATAAAAATACTTAAGATTCTCCATGATGACGAGATTTACATTTTCAGTCGCAGGGTACGAGTACTCGATATGATGCAACATGACATAATAACGCTTGTAACACAACTCATCAACAAGACTCACTATCCATAACCATTGTTTCTCTTCTGCACGTGTTGTTTCTTTTATTTCACGGTATATGTAAGCTTTTATAAAGTTTAGTCCTACAACATAGTTCAACACATCATTTGTCCCACGAAATCCTACAATGCTCTCACCAGAATAGCCATAGAGTATTTGTACATATTGATCCTTCGCACGATTCAATGTAGCCTTAAAAGCATCAAAGGAGGGTAGAATAGGGAATTTTTTAGTATCCACCACATCTTGACAATTTGCAGAATACCATTTCATAAACGCTGAACAAGCAATATTAAAGGTAGCCATTACTATTTTCTGTCTATGCGGGAGAATACACGTCTGATGTCCAGGGCTTACTGCGATCAACTGAGCACGCAGGGAAGCCCAGGTAGTAGCATGACTCACTTCGCTGATCTTACAGCGGGCAGAGCTTAGAACTTTCTCCTGTGTACACACACACACACACACACACACACACACACACACACACACAGGAGAAATTGAAACGCTAATTGAAACACGATTTATTTAATAAACGAAATATTCAAGGTGTGTATATATATATATATATATATATATATATATATATATACAAATACGTGTAATAATAAGTTAACAATAGACACATCAAAGATTATATTCAAGGTATATATATTTACAAATACGTGTAATAAATAAGTTAACAATAGACACATCAAAGATTATGTTGTACCTCATCGTCATTCACGGTTCTGTGGGAGAAGCGAAAAGCAAGACTGTAGAATATAATGGTCGTCACTTTAATATTTATTATACTTTGTAAATAACCCACTTAGGAATATGACGTGTTAGAAATGGCTTCTATAGAAAAATTCAGGTTCACGAGCCCATCCACATGTATTATATCTGGACCTATAGGATGTGGTAAAACTGTGTTTATGCTTAAAATCATTAAAGAAAAGGGAGAGATGTTCTCAAAATTTGTGTATAAAGTTATATGGTGCTATTCGACGTATGAATCAGTGTTCAACGAGTACCAAGATGATATTTTGTTCCACAAAGGTGTATATGATGTTAATTCGCTAAAGGGAAATGAACATACAGTCATTGTAATTGACAATCTCATGCTGGAGATGGATAAAATGTTTGCCGAGACATTTACAGTATTCTCTCACCATCTTAACATAAGCGTGTTCTTCATCAATCAGAATCTATTTTTCAAAAATAGATACATGCGCGATGTGTCGTTAAATACACAATATCTAGTCTTATTCGCGCAACGTAGAGATGTATCAGAAATTGGGGTATTAGCCAATCAAATGTTCCCGAATCAACGTAAGGAGTTTATAAAGAAGCTACAAGTACGCGGTACGGATATTTGCTTTGCGACCTTCATCCGCGAAACACATTTAGGGTGCTTCTAAGAACGAATATATTTTCAAACAAGCCTGAAATGGTGTATATTCGAGAATAACAAAGAGGCTAAAGAAATACAGTGAATTAATAAAAATCTATCATCGACTGCCCCGGGCAATGCAACAGATGTTTATTAAAAATATCGACTCCGACTTTTTAAAATGCATCTGTGAAATCTGTCTTAACGTTATAAATTGCAATGTATCATTGAAACCACCTCAGAAGGCTCGCCTATGCCGTTACAAGAACATAATATGTGCACTCGCTCGTAAAAGTCAAACTGTAGGGAAGAAAAAACGAATTATTGTACAAAGAGTAGGGTCATTCCTCCCCATCTTATTTTCAGTTTTGTCCCCTTTACCTACTAGATTAATATAATGAAGAAAGTGGTAGTGATTCCACACGAGGTGTACGCTTCACTGCAAAGGAATCCAGACACGGATCTAGGACCCCGTAAAAGCAGACTTAAAAGAATGGAAAGCGAATTGCTAGCCCTATTAAACAGTGAAAAAACACCTGATGAGAAAAGAATCTTATACCAAGAAGCTCTGCTGAAATTTCTTCACGAGTACGAAAATTATAAGAACCCGACAGAGATTCCCGTGGTTATTAGGCACAGCACAGGGAACGATGGACATGGTGGCATAGGACCTGTGTCCGATGATACAGCTGACCAACCAAAGATTAAGGGGTCAGCCCCACAGAACATCGAACATGTATTAAAAAGCACCCTCCCACATACAGTGAGGAATAAAGGTTTAAGTCTTTATGATCTATTGAATGAGGACCCCGCCATACAGTGGACCGATGCAGGCGAGATCATTGTGGAAGGAGTAAAGGTACAGGGATCGAATATCGTAGACATCATCCATGATCTGGTGAGAAAGTGGGATAGGTCCTCACCATCAGGATGGAAGCATATTAAAGCAAGACTACAACAAATAAATGTCCCTAAAACATTGATAGGAAATCTGAACAAGATAAAAGACCTGGAACATGCGATGCACGTGGCACAATTGAAGACACTATCACCCCGGCGGTAACATCTTTGAAGAGGAGAAAGAAGAGGTTACACAACGGTCAACCCTACCCACGTGCCTCTAAAATACGCAAATGGCTAACATATTAAGAAGACGTTATTATGACATTTCTAACCCAACCTCCTAAGGAGGCTTAGATAGATTGTACAGAAGTGTTTACGGAGTAGGGAAAAAAGATGTTGAGAGATTTTTGCGGGAGCAGGACGCTTAAACACTTAATAAGCCTGTGAGAAAGAGGTTTAAAACAGCCAAGACAACAGCTGCTTCGATTGACTCTATTTGGCAAGCAGATTTAACAGACATGCAAAGATATTCAGTGTATAACGATGGTTACCGCTACATTCTATTCATAATAGATATATTCTCTAGATATCTGTGGCTAATTCCTCTGAAAAACAAATCACCTGAAACAGTTGCTAAATCCACCAAAACTCTCATGTTAAATGAAAACAGGGTTCCTGGCTATTTTTGTATGGATATGGGGAAGGAATTTATAGGCCGTGCTTTTCAGAACATGTTGACAGAGTTTAATATCAGCTATTACACTACCAATTCTATACATAAGGCTTCTTTAGCTGAAAGAGTTCAACGTACCATAAAGGAACGCACGCACCGTTATTTTACACATAAAAACACACAGATTTCTAGACATTCTGGAATCATTGGCCTCATCCTACAACCGCTCACACCACAACACCCAACGATGTTTTAGAAAGAGGTACGCCCCCAGAGGTGAGAAGAGATGGAACACCACCACCACACTCTGCGCGTTTCAAAATCAATGATTATGTAAGGTTGTTGTCGCGTTCGGGAAATAAATTCGCAAAGGGTTTAGAGCAAGGATAGACATGTGAGATTTTTAAAGTTAGGGCTATGAGACCTAAAGGTGAGATAATGATGTATTATGTTGAAGATTTGAATGGGGAAGAAATCTCATGAGGCATTTACCGCGAGGAGTTGCAGAAAGTGGCATTTAATTCAGGAAAAAATGTGTTTAAAATTGAGAAAATTTTAGGAAGCAAAGGTTCAGGAAAGAGAAAAATGTACCTGGTGAAATGGCTAGGGTACCCAGAAAGCTTCAACACCTATATAAAAGCTGATGCAATAATGAAGCTTAAATAGTATGCACATGGCTCCTAACCATTTCTACGTCACACTCCCGTCCTCCTCGTCCCTGTCTGTACACACTAACATCACACTAGCCAACTTTGTAACAGATCTCCACGGACCCATTGAATTGGGTCGTGATTCGTATGAGGTGGGGATATGTGAAATTCATCTGGACACCCTCTTTTTAAATATTGATTATAAAGATACCGTTTTTACGATTCTTAGAGACTGTAATGAGTGTTCAAAAGCCGGGTTAATTTGGGATGAAATTATACGTCTCGCCCGGACTAAGGTTGCACGGTTTTACAGTACAGAAGTAACACTAGGGCCGGGCCGTTATGGTTCGGCTGAGGATGTTGTGAGAGACTTAAACGTAAGTTTAAAAAACTCAAATCTTACAAATGATTTATTATACGAAATCGTAAACAAAGGAAACCCTGCACATACTCTAATCCTAAAATCAAAGGCTAACAGAAATATTAAAGACGGAAGAGTGTTCAAAATTATAACCGAGGGGCGATATCGATCAGCCTTCCAAAGAGACACTTTTCACGAGGCACAGCATGACTTGTCCAGCTTAGTGTATCAATTGAAGATGGAGAAATAGGATGAAAGCTCTCAGCCCCAAGATATGTGCTATATTTACAGCAATATAGTGGAGCACCAGTTTGTTGGGGATACCCAGGCACGCCTGCTGCGCATAGCTCACATTCCCAACCATAGAGGAAGGAGTTTGAGTATTACATATGAAAGAGCCCATTATGTGAGTGTCGTAACTAATCTAATAACCAATATCTCAATATATAAAAGAACGATTGAGGGTAAAAAATTCCCATTCGGTGACGGGAGCTTAACAGTGAAGCTGCACTTTCGACGAACTGAGTTATAATGGACAGAAAGCCTTTCACTTTCTATCGAGGGGTGAGATACTAGCGTGGTAGTGGACTTGGGTCCATTTTTTCAACTATACTACGTACGGCTGTTCCTTTGCTGAAGAGGGGTGCCAGATACCTCGGAAGGAAAGCGCTACAATCAGGTCTTAACACTGCAGAAGGCATATTGGCTGGGGCTAAACCGAAAGAAGCTCTAAAAAATATTTAAAACGTACACGGGACGAAATCATTAAAGATGCAGAGAAAAATGCGTGGTGGTGGGAAGAAGAGGGTTGACCGGAAGAAGGGATTACCACCACCACGTGGTATTAAACGTAAAAGGATATCAAAAAAGAAGTGTTCTAAGCGAATGAAACCTATGGTTGACCATTTTTTTGACTGATATAAACTAAGGACATTGATCTCATGAATCATAGTTTGTTTACTACTTGTCGAGAGAGGAGGCATTTTTTCTAACTCGTAATGGCACGCTTCATCCACCCGTGTAGTTCACAATGCTGTAAATCGGAGCTATCCCTCTTTGAGATGCCCCAAACTCAAGTTTCTATTGAACACAGTGACTTTATTACAATTAACCCCTTAAACACAATTAGTTTCCCTAATGCTCCTAGAGAATTCGTGATACCCAGGTCAGGCCCTTTCTTTTTTGATCCAAGCTGTGTGCACATGTACGCTAAGCTACGTATAGCCCATTCTGATGGAACGGACTGCGATGAGAAATATGCTGTATACCCTGAAACAAACTTTCTGCACTCCATATTCAACTAATGTGACGTATATTTAAATCAGGTCAACATATCGGCAGGCACGGGGTACTATCACGTACGAGCCTATCTGGAAAATGTCCTCAACTTTTCCAAAGAAGCGAAGGCTACCTTTTTAAGTGTCGAGGGATATTATCAAACTAAAGACGAAAGTAGTATAAAGGACAAATTTAAAAATTCTAAAAAGAAGATATTCGAGTGTTTTGGTCGTCTGCCTACAGATTTCACATTCCAGGAGAAGTTTCTTGTGAATGGGGTAGATATGAAAATAAAGCTCACCCGCACGAATCCTGAGATCTGCTTAAATCTGGATGCTGATCAAGAAGAGGGAGCAAAACCCGTTGTGGTTCACATTATGGAGACATACCTCCGCGTATGGTGAGTGAAATTAAGTTCACCAAAACAACTAGAAATTGAGAAAAATTTACTAAACGCTACAGTGAAATACCTTATTAACACAGTACAAATCAAAATATATACGGTGCCTGCAGGGTTGGCGTTGAAACAGATCGAAAACATCGCCCTGGGAAATCTTCCTAAAAGGATATTAATCGGAATGCAGAACCATGCTCCGGTGAATGGAAAATATAAAAAGAACGCCTTTAAATTCGAGAATTTCGGACTTAAAAATATAACTCTATACGTTAATGGCATTGCGTTGGGAGGAACATTGAATACGGACTATTCATCAGACGCTGTGTTACCGCTTTGCGCGAGGGCCTATAGTAATCTGGCCCATATTGCAGTTGATTGTAATGAGCTCGGTAATGGGGTAACGCAGAAAGAATTCATTGGTCAATTTAACCTTTATCCGTTTGACATTACACCTGACTTATCTGCTAGCGTAAATACACATTTAAGTCCACAACAGAGCGGAAACATCTCAGTGAGGTTGGAATTCACCAAGCCTATAGATGCGCCTATTAGTGTACTAGTATACCTCGAGTCGCAAGCCCTAATAGAAGTATATAGATTTAGGGTCGTTATCACTGACTTTTAAAATGGCTGCTAATACACTTCAGAGAGTAATAAATAGTGAACGAATCACACGTTCCAAATTTATCGGCGTGTTTGCGAAGAATGAAACTTTGAATTTGCCAACTACGCGAGAATGCGGTAGTCTTATTGTGAACACAGATGTCATTGGTAATGAAGGGATTCCTTGGTTTGCAATCTATTTTTAAAATAGACACCGCCTGTACTATTTTGATTCACTCGGTACTCAACCCTGGAGTGACCCTGTTATTGTAAAATTTCTCGATCAGTTACATATCCCCGAAGTTGTATGGAACCCATTCCGATTACGAGGATATTTTAGTAATACTGTACTTGTGGAATGTACTGCATTTCATTTCTCATGCATATGTCACGTGGTAAAGAGTTTATAAATTTTAAAAAATTATTCGACCCCTGTCACACTCAACGAAACGATGAAATGGTATGCAGACGGATAAAAGGCCGTTTTCAATTGTGCGTACTCGTTGTATAGTATGATGATTTGTTCGTGTATATATTTGTAACGTTAGTTTGTATATTCTGTAGTTTAATATGGTTGTTGTACTAAAAATATGATTTCTTTCATTTAATAAATTGATGAAAATATATTGTCCTCTTTCCCCAAAAAAGATCATACAAAAAAAAACACTTACATTATTTCGTTAATGATGTGACATTCATTGGGCTGACTGCTCGGTAAATCCTCCGTATTCAGGCCCTTGACACGAGGTTCTTCAAAAGATTTTATAACACGTGACAATTCCTCATCGGACCTTAAAGGAGAAAGAATAATGTTCATACTGAATCTTTTTTAATAAAAACATACACAGAGTATACATAGAGTAAGACAGACCCCATTATGTGAAGATATCTTTGAACCGTTCAGAGAAGTTCATTTAAGAGGTAATTCCGAATAACATTCATAAAAAACATGCAAAAGATTGCTATAAAAAAATTCATTGAATCAAAACAGGATATAACTGTAGACTAATCTATAACTGCGATTACCTAAATGAAGTATTTGACGAGATAGTACATCCCTCCATATAGAGGGTGTCCCATAAGTCCGGCATCATAAGAGAAATTCATATTTTTCTATTTCTACAAACCATAATTCATATTTTTCTTATGCTCGGGATGCCAATTATTTTCCGTCCACCATTCTGTTCAGTGACGAGGCTGTTTTTTATGGAAATAGTGAGGTAAATCGACAGAACACCCGCTACTGGTCTCAAAACAACCCTCACTGGTATGCCTCTTCAAAGGAACAAGGTGCATCTCGGGTGATGGTATGGTGTGGCATTTGGAAGGATCGCATCTTAGGCCCCCTCTTTTTCGATGAACACACTGGAGGCACCTAACTACGTATGCTCAAGGAAGAAGCATTTCCCAGTGTTTTGAATGAAGAAGGAAATTTCCCAACATGGTTCCATCAAGACGGCGCTCCTGCACATTGCAGCACCCAAGTAAGGGAATACCTGTACCAACAATTCCCTGGTCATTGGATAGGACGTCGAGGGCCTGTGGAATGGCCAGCTAAAAGCCCGGATCTCACGCCACTAGATTTTTATCTCTGGACCACTTGAAAGCGCTGGTATACGCAGAGAAAATTAGGAGTGTTGAACATTTGCGGCAGCGCATTATTGGGGCATGTAACACCATTACTCCTGACATCATATACAGTGTGCTTGCTGACTGTATCACGTCTGAATTTGTGTATTGAAAACAATGGTGGACATATTTAACACGTTCTGTAAATAAAAGCTTTTGTTTTGCCTTTTTATATTTTTTCCTATGATGCCGGACTTATGGGATACCCTGTATATGAAATAATCCTTTTTCTGACAGTTTGTGAATAATTGACTCCAAAAAATAAAGTTATAGACACTTACATTTCTATGGTGGTCCCTTGCGTTGGATCGTAAGGAGCATCATTGCAAATACCATCAACGGTTTGCGTTGGAAATAATCCATCCCGGTCAATCGCGTTAAAAAGATTAATTGTAGACAATGCTACAATGTCACCATCTTGATATAAATCCGGTAAACTATAAATTTCTTGATTCATGGCGGAGGGAATGTTTACTCACTGGCAGAGGGAATGTTTATTCACTGGTGAAAGTAATTACTGTTACTCCCAGCTGGAAATATTTCCTTTTATATGCACGATCACCAAGCTCCGCCCCAAAAGATTAAGAGTCGGTTCTTAATGTTTGGTTGTTACTGTAACTGGGCGGGTCTATGATAAGTTTGTGTACCAATCGTAACACCGATATAACGGGTCCAGGCTTTGGACGACTAACGGTGTCTTTATATTCTCTCCGTAGATTTAATGCTCGTATTACCCCTTGCAAATCTCTACCACGACAATATTTGCATCCATACTTGGTTTTCCCCAACCCTCAATTTATGCAATAACCCTCACAACAATGTTTTATTATTTTGCGGCCATACTAATTGAGTCTCAATTTTTCGGCTGCCAATATACCCCGCAACATTGATGACAACAATATTTTATTATTTTTCGTCCATCCTAATTGAGCCTCAATTTTTCGGATGCAGTTCGTTATAGGAATATATTCATCAGAGTGGCACAGTTCAGTACCGCAGGAAAAAAATTAGCGCCGCTACTCTGACATTAACAGCACAGTAATATCCTATGACACAAATGTCAAATCTAGATTATTGTGCATTACTATGTTTTGCACCCATACTAAACTCAGCTTTCCCAAGATTCCTGACTCGTGAATTTTTACTTCTCGCGTAGATGTGTGAATAAATAACTCATGAAAATGAATGTCTGCTTGGGTTGGTTGATAAATAGGTACCCTAGGTATCCTAGTGGATTAGACGGCGGGTGCTGTTGAGAGATCAGGCGATGACATTGTAATTTCTCCTCGCCCGGATTAATGTATTCGGTTTGACTTTTCGCGTGGCTGTGTGATTGTTTAGTTACTGAGTGTCTGTTTGGGTTGGTTGATAAATGGGTACCCTAGGTACCCTAGTGGATTAGCCGGCGGGTGCTGTTGAGAGATCGAGGCGACGACATTGTAATTTCTCCCCTCCCGGATTAATGTATTCGGTTTCCACGTTAAACTCTATGTCTAAGGCGGAGTGAAAGGTTTGACCCTCGTCAAGATAAACAATTCGATGAAAAGAAAAACAGCCATTATTGTTACTACTGTAATTTGCACCACCCTATATGTATACCGTATATATAAGCACACCGGACAAAAAATTAGTCACCCCTCTCAGAATGTACCTAATAACGTGTGACGGCGCCTCTGGCCTTGATAACCGCAAGAATCCGGCGAGGCAGAGACTCTACGAGGTTGTGCATGTACTGAACATCGATTTGCTGCCACTCGTTCATCAGCCGGTCCCGAAGTTCCGCCAGAGTCCGCGCTTCACTTTCTGTTTCCAGCCTGAACAACACCTTCGACGCATTCAGGATTAAAGGCTTCATTGGACCTGCGATGTACTCGTCGCCTCCCATCATTGGAGAACAAACAAAAACGGGACTCATCGGACCAAATTACACGTTTCCAATCTGCCGCAGTCCAGTTTTTGTGCCTCTGAGCCCATTTATAACGTGCCAATTTGTGACTTGCTGTTAACAGCGGCCTCTTCCGTGGTACCCTGCTCCAGATGTCCATCGCATGCAGTTCTCGTCGCAATGTCCGTTCGGAAATTGGTCGCTGGAGAACCTCATTGGTTTCTTGGAGCAATTGTTCTCTGGTTTGAAAACGATTTGCAGTTACTAGACGAGAAACATGGCGGCGGCCCCTATTGTCGGGAATTGTTTTCCGGCCACAGTTACGCCGTCGATTGTCAGTTGATTGCGAACTACACCACTCTTTGTAAACTCGCTGGACAGTACGCGTTGACACACCAACAAATTGGGCTACTTCAGACATTTTGTGTCCGTGGGCTCTGCCAAACACGATGGCTCCTTTTTGCCACTGAGTAACGTCTGCCTCACGACCCATTTTGCAGACTATATCCAACACACACTTTGTTCTTCACCACCTCACGAAACAGATCTGATCCTGTGTGCTACGTCACCGCTACTTGTCACTTACCAATGCTACATCAGCGCCCTCTGTGTGACCTTGAACTTCCTACTATCGGTGCTATTAGGGGTGACTAATTTTTTGTCCGGTTTGCTTATATATATATATATATATATATATATATATTGTGTGTGTGTGTGTGTGTGTGCGTGGTCTTATCTCTCTCTCTCTCTCTCTCTCTCTCTCTCTCTCTCTCTCTCTCTCTCTCTCTCTCTCTATCTTGTCTTTAGCATAAATCATGTTTTTAACTTGAATAGTAATAAACGTAATACTATTAACATTTGGAGTCAGGCGAAGGTTTTGTCGAGAGAAAGTACGGAAGTAGGTCAAATTGAACTTTGTGGTCAGTTTTGCGGTTAGCGTGAGGGACACCTGCTCAGAATTTTTTTTTTCCAGAGACGATTTCAAAGAAGGAAAGAAATGAAATAGACAATTATTTGAAGTTAGTTTAAAAATTAATTCTTTCTTTGTTTATTGTTTAACTTATATATATAATATATATATATATATATATATATAAAGGAATGTAATGATATTTTTTCTGTTTATGAAACACAAGAAAGGATTGTCAAAAGTAATTAGAACAAAGTGAATGTACTTTCAATTTATTTATGATTTAATATAATTGTGTGTGTGTGTGTGTATATGGATTTCTCAAATCGAAAGAATTAATAAAATGAACGAAAAAAATTGTATAGACACATCTTGTGTGTGTGTATATATATATATATATATATATATATTATATATATATATATATATATACACAAACTCAGAATGGTTCCCTGAGAACATTATATGTTAAACACAGACCGTGCATGGAACAAGGAACTCTTCTGGGAAAATTAAATCCACTATAGTCCGAATAAGTAATGGTAAATGACAAATACCATAGTTTTTTTCCTTTTTCATGATTTTAGCCCGACGTGGGCAACGGGTCTCTCGCAAAGAGATCCCATAAATATAGCTTCCCTCACCAGCTATCTGCAAAGCAGACAGGATCCAGCTTTGGGACGTGGATCTAGGGTTTAAAGCAAACCTAGATCCCTACACTCAGAACCTCTATATAAGTAAAAGACTCGTTGCATTCACGTCGTGTAGGGATCTAGGTTTGCTTTAAACCCTAGATCCACGTCCCAAAGCTGGATCCTGTCTGCTTTGCAGATAGCTGGTGAGGGAAGCTATATTTATGGGATCTCTTTGCGAGAGACCCGTTGCCCACGTCGGGCTAAAATCATGAAAAAGGAAAAAAACTATGGTATTTGTCATTTACCATTACTTATTCGGACTATAGTGGATTTAATTTTCCCAGAAGAGTTCCTTGTTCCATGCACGGTCTGTGTTTAACATATATATATATATGTATATATATATATATAAGGGACAAAATTAATAGACAGAGTATACATTCTAAGGTTTTAATGAAGGAAAACTGAACAGTAATCTTAGAGAATATGTTAATGGAACGATTTCTTTTCCTAAGCCCATTGTCTAGTGAATTCTTATATTGTTAATATTGGTTTTAATAATTAATTCTCTTTCTGGAGAAAGTTCGTTTGCTTTTATAAACATTGTTTGTGACGATTTCGAAGAAGGAATGAGTGAAATGAACCGAAATGACATGAAAATGAAATGAAATGAAAAGGTTCATATATAGAGTGACAAAAGTAAATAGACCTTTCGGCGAAGTTAGTTAAAAAATAATTCTTTTGTTGTTTATTGTTTAACACATATATATATATATATATATGTATAGAAACGACGTAAGTATAGAGGAGTGTTCTGCACACGTGGAAGAGAAATAACGAACAAATGAAAAATAAGGCACCCGCCCGGGAATCGAACCCAGGATCTTCCAATTGCCGGTCAGACGTGCTAAGCACTACACCACGGAGCCACGATAGTCAGAAGTCGCAATTCTCCTACATAGGGCAGAAACCAATGCCTTGAGAGGGCACCCTCGCAAATCGTGAATATGTACATTTAACTGCAATGACCACGCAGTATATTAATGTATAGAAACGACGTAAGTATAGAGGAGTGTTCTGCACACGTGGAAGAGAAATAACGAACAAATGAAAAATAAGGCACCCGCCCGGGAATCGAACCCAGGATCTTCCAATTGCCGGGCAGACGTGCTAACCACTACACCACGGAGCCACGATAGTCAGAAGTCGCAATTCTCCTACATAGGGCAGAAACCAATGCCTTGAGAGGGCATTGCAGTTAAATGTACATATTCACGATTTGCGAGGGTGCCCTCTCAAGGCATTGGTTTCTGCCCTATGTAGGAGAATTGCGACTTCTGACTATCGTGGCTCCGTGGTGTAGTGGTTAGCACGTCTGACCGGCAATTGGAAGATCCTGGGTTCGATTCCCGGGCGGGTGCCTTATTTTTCATTTGTTCGTTATTTCTCTTCCACGTGTGCAGAACACTCCTCTATACTTACGTCGTTTCTATACATTAATATACTGCGTGGTCATTGCAGTTAAATGTACATATTCACGATTTGCGAGGGTGCCCTCTCAAGGCATTGGTTTCTGCCCTATGTAGGAGAATTGCGACTTCTGACTATCGTGGCTCCGTGGTGTAGTGCTTAGCACGTCTGACCGGCAATTGGAAGATCCTGGGTTCGATTCCCGGGCGGGTGCCTTATTTTTCATTTGTTCGTTATTTCTCTTCCACGTGTGCAGAACACTCCTCTATACTTACGTCGTTTCTATACATTAATATACTGCGTGGTCATTGCAGTTAAATGTGTATATATATATATATATATATATAAAGGAATGTAATGATATTTTTTCTGTTTTTGAAACACAAGAAAAGATTGTCAAATGTATTTAGAACAAAGTGAATGTGCTTTTTCCAATTTATTTATATTTAGTATAATTGTGCGTGTGTGTGTGTGTGTAGATTTCTGAAATCGAAAGAAATAATAAAATGAACGAAAAAAATTGTAAAGACACATCTTGTGTGTGTATATATATATATATTAATTCTTTGTTGTTTATTGTTTAACATATATATATATATATATAATATATATATATATATATATATATATATATATATATATATATATATATAGGAATGACAAAATTAAAAGAGAGAGTATACATTCTAAGGTTTTAATGAAGGAAAACTGAAAATTAATCTTAGAGAATATGTTAATGGAACGATTTCTTTTGCTAAGCCCATTGTCTAGTGAATTTTTATATTGTTAATATTGGTTTTAATAATTAATTCTCTTTAAAGAGAAAGTTCGTTTGCTTTCAAGAAACATTATTTGTGACGATTTCGACGAAGGAATGAGTGAAATGAACTGAAATGACATGAAAATGAAATGAAATGAAAAGGTTTACATATAGAGGAGTGACAAAAGTAAATAGACCTTTAGGCGAAGTTAGTTAAAAAATTAATTCTTTTGTTTATTGTTTAACATATATATATATATATATATATATATTATATATACATATGAAAATGAAATGAAAATGAAAAGGTTTATTGGCAGACTATAGTCCATATGACAAATATTATTAATACAATGACAGTTCATACACTAAGGATAGAAAATATACAATTGATTAGAAATAATACTGCACTGTCGAAGTTAAGTGGAGCTACAGACAGACGTTTTCGTACCAAGAAGTCCATAGCTTAGAGGATAAATGGCAGGACTCATGGATAGCTTGGATGATCGGGTTGGTTGATTTTTTAATTCTTTGCATTAGACTGTGTTGAGCACGTCTTGTTACCTCCGGGAAGCTCGGGACATTGCGGGTAGCAAACATTTGCGAAGCTGAGCATCTCGGGGGTAATTTATGTAAGAGTCTAAAAGACCTGTTGTACAGCAAATTTAGGGTTCTGCCAGAACCTTTTTTATAATTCACCCAGTTGCTGACCGTATATATTACTGCAGAAAGTACGAAAGAGTGTGTCTTTAGCTTCACTTGTACAGAAACGAAAGTTCCTTATGGTCATATTCGCTTTAGCACACAGGCTTCGAGATTGTTTTCTTATATCCGAGTCATCACTCAAGGAGCTGGTAATAGTTTGACCCAAATACTTAAACTCTTGTACTTCCTCAATTACTTCACCATTCATTTTAAACCTTATATCAGCTGGCTGATTACAGCTTTTAGGATGAAATTGCATAACCTTAGTTTTTGTAACATTAAAAAGAATATCATGTTTCTGCGAATACACTTCGCAGACTTTAGTAGCCGATCCAGACCTTTAACAGAGGGACTTATTAACACCATATCATCGGCATAAACTAAGTTATTTATCCTTGTGTTATCTATACAACATCCTACTGTTGCCTCATTAAGTGAAGCAATTAATCCGTCAATATACACATTAAACAGCATAGGGGAGAGCAAGGAGCCTTGTCTCACCCCGCAAGAGGAGCCAAAACACTCGGATAGTACATTGCCCCACCTAACAGTGAAAGATTGGTGGGAATACCAAAATTTCAATAAATTTAATATGTACATGGGAACCTTCCTGTCTTCTAGTTTTGCAAATAAAATATTGTGGTTCACCCTATCATATGCCTTACTTATATCAAGGAAACAGCTATAAATGGTTGAATTACTGTCAATGTATTTAGATATTGTTTCTTTAAGTACATAGATACACAGGTCAGTTGAGTGGGACCTTTTAAAGCCAAACTGATTAGGAGATGTCCATAGGAAATCATTTAATCGGAGTAACAAGAGTTTTTCTAGTAGTTTCGAGAAGCAGGAAGCGACAGCAATAGGCCTGTAATTATTGCTGGACAGAATGTCTCCGTACTTATTTTTGACCAGGGGCAAGATATATACCCTCATGAACTCTGCAGGGATATAGCTATGAGCAAGCATGGCTGATAGGAGCAATGATATATGCAGACATACTACGTCATTTGCATATTTTAAGTGCTCATTCGATAAGTCATCTACCCCTGACGCAGAACCAGTCTTTAACTCTTTAATTAACCTCTTTACTTCAGAAAATGATATCAAAATATTTTCCCTTGTCCCTCCCACAATCGTTTCGCTGTAATCTATCTTAATTATACCTACTCACACTATTAAGAATGTTAGAGTAGTGATTTTTCCACAGCTTTGCAATTTCTTCCTCCCCGACACCCCGATTGTCGGAGGGAGGACATTTTTGACACCCGTTTGATTCTTAACAAATTTCCAAATTTTGTTATTATCGTTATTTATGCGAGCTTCACAGGCTTTTGATGCTCGAATAGACTCTTCTTCCTGTTTACATCGCCTTATGGCCGCCTTATACTGACCCCGACTTCTACACATATTCAAGTATACTGGTCCTAATCTGGGTCTACCATGAAAGCACTACAAATCATAGGCGTCTTTCGATTCCCTCTTCAGGGGGGCAATAAAATCATTCCATCCAGGAATAACCTTAGTATGATAGTTGTAAGATTTAATCAAGGGGCTTCCTGCTTCTCTTAACAGGGATATTATCTTACTATAATACCTATCTATGAGTTTACAGTGAGAATCATTTGAGCAAGGATTATTTCAGCCAAGGTGCAAAATTTCTAAATTATTAAAGAGGTGACATGTTCTGTCTTTGTATTCTATTCTCTGCTGCATATTAACATTGGACCAATCGACGCGATTATTCTTACCTATTGAGTTCTTTTTAAGTCGTGTTGCGCATAAATTGGTAACGTTAATTAATGTTTCTAATGGTCTATGATCAGAGAGAAATCATGCAAAATATGAATTCTAACAATTCGATCCTTTAGATTGTTACTAGTGAGACAATGATCAATCCACCTGGTGGTACCACTCATATCGCTAACGTATGTAAATTACCACTGGCTACCCCTAATACATCTACATCACTTATACTTAAATTGGCCGACTCGCACATGTTACCCAATTCTCCAAAGAATTCTGAGTTCACATGTGCGTTAAAGTCCCCCATTATTATACAGTGAGAATATTTGGGGTTATCTGATAATGACTTAATTTTGTACAGCAAATCAATATATTCATCTAGATTACTGCCGTTGTTGTATGGTAAATAGCAGTTTACAATTAATATGCAATCATTGTTCACTTGTAATTCAATGCCTAACAACCTTACGTTATCGCTTGTTAAAAATCTTATGTTTTGACAAATTTTTCCTTAATAAGAAAGCAACACCACCAAAAGGCCTACCGTACATTAATTCATCTGACAAGTCTACTGCTGATGACGCAAGGTACATAAAGTCATCATGGATGGTAGAGAGGAATTTTAGCTCTTGCTTAGGTAGCCAGTGCTCCTGCAGGAGTATCAAATCTGCACTGTCGCAGATTTTATGAACATCTACAGTTGAATTCCTCACTGACCTTACATTATATAAGACTATTTTCAACAAGTTATCCGCCATGACTGATAGAAAATTTATTATTAGTAAGATTATTATTATTATACACAGTACAACTTTCAGGCATTGCCGTTAGGGCGTCTATTATTATTATTATTATTATTATTATTATTATTATTTTGCCTGCTATCAAATCTCCTGGAAAAGTGAATAAACTCCTTAACAATAATACCGTCAAGCCATTGACTCATATTATATGGGTTGAAATGCGCATTTGCACCTTTAATTATTACTTTAAAAGAGTTATAATACGGAGATTTCGTGTTTAGTTTATTAACTATCACTATACTGTGTTCACCAATGATTTCTTCTATCATGTGTCGAATATCGCTTGCCTCGTTCGAGAGCTGAATTCGCGACACAAAGAGGGTGAGATTCTCCATCGGTGGCCTCGCCGCGGAGACCGGTTTAGGAGACCTTTGGGACTGGCGCCTATTAACCGTTACCCACCCGTCCTGCTCCCTCGATCTCCCTGAGGCAGGGTTCGCCTGCCTGGGGGATGGGTGGCACAACCTTTGAAGGATAGGAGGCCCCTCCCTTACTCTGTGGATTGGTGAGGGTCTGTTAGCGGTGTTTATACCCTGACGGCCGCGCGTGCCTCTCCTTCTTCGGTGGGAGGGGGGGGAACTGCGTACAGAGCGAGGCGTAATCGAACACCTCTCCTCTGCAGTGGGGGGCAGGGAAGAGGGCAATGATACCTCGACTCTCGGCATTGGACCGTCCCTGTTCCGCAGTGTGAGATCGGGAGCAGGAGTCCTTTCCTGAAAGGGAGGGGGGTTGACCGCTACCCCTGCATGCTGCGTTTCCACCCCATTTTCAGGGGGGGGAGTTGGAGGCGGGGATTTCGTTTCCCTCGCTGCCCGACGCGCTTCTTGGAGATCTGGCTTGCTGAACTACCTCCGCGTAGCTAGGCTTTGGGAGGAGCGTCTCTTTCAACGCATCTAACTCTGACCGGAACTGTTCTATCGAAATCGCGTTTTTCTGATTTGACACCACGTGTTGGTGTTTCAGTTCAACTATCGACTTTTGTACCTCATTATACTGTTTGAGGAGCACCGAGACGTTTACGTCACCCATAGAGATTACCGGTATTCTATGGAAGTTAGTAACGTAAAAGGTAATATTATTCTCATTATCCCGGAGTGTCGACACTTTATTTATAATGTCTTTCAGGGTATTCTCGTTTTTAGAGTTACTTCTACGAGTTGGGAGGGAAGCACCAAACAGGGTGTTTAATTGTACCCTCGCATGTTCTATTTCTTCTGAATGATAAAAATCATGACAGACAGATACAAGAAGGTCTGACTTAATATGATCTACTTTGTCGAATATGAAACATAACAGAGGATTTTCTACAAGATTTACAGCAGACGACCCCATTGTATCTGTAACGGCTTGCGGGGGAGCGTAGCTGGTGGGGGCTGGTTGGGGGTGGCGATGGGGGGAACGCCGAAACGGGTCCCACTTTTTCGTCCTTTTAAATCATGCTCTGGATACCAACGGTTCGATGTTCAGGCATCTTTTCACATTAATTATGTAACTGTTTCTATGACACAAAAAGTATATACGTGGCGTCACTGTACGATTATACTGTAATGAAACATATATTTCCCGCGATCACCGTCAAAACTTTTACTATTAAACAGAAAATTCGCAGTGTATATGATGGGGGTAGGGCGGGAGAGGGGAAACAGATGGGGATGCTAAAAGGAGTGCCCACTCCTTGTCCCTTTAAAACATGTAAGCGTGTAAGTTTGTAAATATATCTAAAGTAATAAAACCTATTCATTTGCTTGGTCTTTCATTTAAGATTTCAGAGCCTTTCCCTGGCCTTATGAAAATATTTTGAACCGTTTATATAGTTAAAATTTACTCGTTCATTCGTTTAGTTCGTTCATTCGTTCGTATGCCCGCTATTTCAAGGTCACTGTTTACCTCCCTCCTCATAGGTCCAAGGAGGAAGTGCCGGATGTCGTTAGAAAATTTTGAGGATATATTAAATGTATTATTATTAATTAAGTATTGTGGACCATCTAATAAGATTGTAACTGGGTAATCTTGGCACATTTACAAATTTATATATATATATATAATATATATATATATATATATATATATATATATATATATATGTAAAGAGGAATGTAATGATATTTTTCTCTTTTTGAAACACAAGGAAGGATTGTCAAAAGTATTTAGAACAAAGTGAATGTGCCTTTTCCAATTTATTTATTATTTAGTATATTTGTGCGTGTGTGTGTGTATAGATTTCTTAAATCGAAAGTAATAATAAAATGAACGAAAAAAAATTGTAAAGGCACATCTTGTGTGTGTGTGTGTGTATATATATATATATAAGGAATGACAAAATTAATAGACAGAGTATACATTCTAAGGTTTTAATGAAGGAAAACTGAACAGTAATCTTAGAGAATATGTTAATGGAACGATTTCTTTTGCTAAGCCCATTGTCTAGTGAATTCTTATATTGTTAATATTGGTTTTAATAATTAATTATCTTTAGGAGAAAGTTCGTTTGCTTTTAAAAACATTATTTGACAACTGTAGAAGATAAAGTGTGTGTTTAAACTCTATTTATTTATTTTGGTTTAAATGTATTTCTTTTATTGTTAATATTATTTTTATTTCTCTTAAAGGAAAGTTAGTTTGCTTTGGTAACGAATTAAGATAAATGGTAGTATCTAGCAACTCACCCTGATAATGTATACCTGAAAAATAAAAATAAAAATGGTATCTGGCAATTCAACCTTCCTCTATATAAAACCCGCTTGGCTTCGGAGCGCCAGACTGATGCGAACTTCGGTGGAGTAAAGAACTATCCTTCCTTCTTAGGTTAAGACTTAGGTTAGGTTTCCCTTTGGGGGGTGAGGACATCCCACCTTCTCCCCCAAAGACCTCCTCCTTCTCTCCTTTCTCTTCCTCTCTTAGTTTAAGGCTACCCCTTTGGGGGGAGGTCATCCTCCCTTCTCCCCCAGAAGCTCCCTTCCCTCTCCCTCCCCTCTCCCCCTTCATTGCATACCCCTACCCCATTCGTTGCATACCCCTCCCCTTTGCAACATACCCCCACCCCCTTTTCAACATACCCCCTCCCCCTTTACAACATTGCAACATTGGTCATTATCTCTGCAACATCTCTGCACTCGTCCATTTTGCGTCCATACTACTGACGACTGTTCCGTTCTAACGGAATATTGATGCTGTTTGACACGCCTGTGCAAATCCTTTCCCGTCTGTTCTTCCTTCAGTTAAATAATGAAGTCCCCTCCATTAAGTTTACTTTAGAAGTGGAACAAAACAACTCAATCCCGGTTTTGGACGTGCGTGTACATAGGGAAAGCCCAGATTTTAAGTTTAGTATTTATCAGAAAAAACAAACAATTTGTCCTACGTACACTTTTACTCCGGACATGACACCCCCTCAAGAAAGCCATATTTTCTCCAATGTTTCTCCGCGCTCTTAGGATCGCCAGTCCGGAATACATGGATGCCGAATTAGAAAAAATCAACAGTATTGGAAGTGATTTGTGTTACTTACCTGCTTTTTTCGAATCTTGTCTTAACAAGGCAAATTGAACTTTCTATCGTGTGAATAATAACCCTCGCACTTTGTCGAAGAATATTTTAGTACTTCCATTTTTCCCAGGCTTTTTGGGCATTGCTAATTTACTTAAACTTTTGAATATTAATGTAGTATTTTCATATGACAATATTGTGAAGAATATCATAGTAAAAAATAGCCCTACCAATAATTTGTGTTACTTACCTGCTTTTTCGAATCTTGTCTTAACAAGGCAAAGTGAACTTTCTATCGTGTGAATAATAACCCTCGCACTTTGTCGAAGAATATTTTAGTACTTCCATTTTTCCCAGGCTTTTTGGGCATTGCTAATTTACTTAAACTTTTGAATATTAATGTAGTATTTTCATATGACAATATTGTGAAGAATATCATAGTAAAAAATAGCCCTACCAATAATTTGTGTTACTTACCTGCTTTTTTCGAATCTTGTCTTAACAAGGCAAAGTGAACTTTCTATCGTGTGAATAATAACCCTCGCACTTTGTCGAAGAATATTTTAGTACTTCCATTTTTCCCAGGCTTTTTGGGCATTGCTAATTTACTTAAACTTTTGAATATTAATGTAGTATTTTCATATGACAATATTGTGAAGAATATCATAGTAAAAAATAGCCCTACCAATAATTCAGGCATTATCTATAAAATTGGTTGTAAACAATGTGATTCCTTTTACATTGGACAGACGGGAAAGGATTTGCACACGCGTGTAAAACAGCATCAATATTCCGTTAGAACGGAACAGTCGTCCAGTGCCCTTTTCGTCCATTTGTCAGAGTTATCCCACTGTATTGACTGGAATATACTTCAATTTTGTTTCACTCAAGTAACATTGTTAGTAGAAATATTCTTGAGTCTGCCATTATTCAACTTACAAATAATTTCAATATTAGCCAGGGCCTTTTTTCGCTTGATCCTGTTGTTTTGAATTCGTTCAGAACAGATTTAGACAAGAGGGGCAAAGTGCTAAAACTCTGGTAGCTTTCCCTTATAAATTTGTATGCTCCTGTTACAATTTTTGTTTTTCTATTTTATTTTTTTGTGTGACGTATATTCTCGAACTTGTTATTTATTTCAGTGTTCCTGAGGATGTCATAAGACGAAATTGCTTGAGCACCATTCTGTGTTTCCGTTTTCCTTCGTGGTTAGTTTCATCATATATATATATACATATATATATATATATATATATATATATATATATATACACACAATTGTTTTCAAATTTAGATTAGGTTAGGTTACTCTTGGAATAACTTAAAAATAGGTTAGGTTGGGTTCAGAGCAATATTGAGTTTTGGGGGACGGCATTCCCCACTTCTCCCTTTCCCTCTTTTCCCCCTCGTTTCCAAGGCAACATCCGCCGTTTTGCCAACATACTACTCCCGTTTCTAATAGAATGTGTATAGAAACAATGTGACAGATTTGTTTATCAGATGTAAAATAACTGCAAAATAATGCAGAATTTTGTTTTTTCACATTGCCACACATTAGAAGACAAAAAGATACCTTTCATTCAGAGAAAACGCAAATGTTTTTACAGATTTTTTAGTCACATAAGAGTTATATAAATTCGACAAAATATGTATTTTCAGTTTATACTTTCCCTGCGTTTCGCTATAATTTCCATGTTGTCATTTGAAATGCTAAAATTAAACATGTTACCGATTATTCTCGATGCAGAAATACGCACATTAAATATAACTGAGACCAAACGAAACAGTTTGATCTGTATGTGCGACTGCTTTTTTTTCTGAATAATATACAATCCTACATACATCTGTGCCGAGGGAGATCAAATCCAATCGCTTTCAGAAACGTAGTTCGTCAGGAAACAGATTACTTGCCTTTGTTTGCCTATTTGAGAATGCCAGACTAACATTTGATATATTGAGTATAGTTTATTAAATGTGTGTATAGTTTTTGGATCGATACCAGAAAAACTAAGTACGTAAATTTCTATAACTTCCGTGTCTGATAGGATTTGTATGATAATTTTACTGATGAATGTAATGTATTTCATTTTTCAAAACAGTACGTGGAGAGAGAACACAAAGGCACTTTGTATAGAAAATGATTACTTTCATTCAAAAACATTTCAGAATTTTTTAATAACAATGTTAAGTTATACATTTTATTTAAAAATTATAGTTAATAAACCATTACAAATATTTCATTTTGGAAAAAAAGAGAATATCCATGTAATTAGTATATAAATTACATCTCTGATCTTCCACAACAAAATTAACACACCGTAAACATGTCAACTGTTTAAATTAACTCGCATGACATATTTGAAGGTAAAGCAGAGATGGCATGACATTTATAAATTAAAACTTAATAGCCGTTCTTGGAAGAAAACCAGTTTCAACGCAACAAGGCCTGTATAGAATTTCATGGTCTATCGCATGGTGAATTTAGATTTTTGCTAACTGTAACCATTATTTTGTAATTCGCTGTTATACATACACGGGTAGAAAAATTTCTTTTTCTATACAGTTACCTAATTGAGTCCAAGTTTATGCGGAATGTGCCCTCCTCCATTATCAATGCACGCTTGCAACATTGACTTCTCTCTTATCGACAGCAGTACCGCACCAAGGATATTTTCTTGGTAATAAGCAGCAGTGATTTTGACATTTTGATCAACAAAAACAATCTCTGACTTCCCTAACTTTGAAATAAAGATGGAAACCATGACTTTTTGAGCAAAATGCGGACGTTCCCTGCAAAGTCGATCTAGACTGATAGATTTTTTGTCCTCTCTTCCATAAACTCGGTCATTTTGTGTGTTTATTGTTGAAGCAACCGTAAAGGTCTTCTCGTCGCTGAACCATATTTTCGACATTTCTCTGTCTGGGAATCGATCTAACAGAGCACAACATTTTTCAACTCTTGCTTGCTTATTTGATGCAGAGAGCTTATGAACTTCGATTCTTTTTAAACATTTAAGAGCCAGAGCATCTTTTACTATACGACGAACACTAGAACGAGAAATACCAGTAGTTTTTGAAATTTCTCTAACGGACTTGTGGGTGTTGGGCCGTTCTTCTTGACTGCTTATCATGGATGAAACCATTTCAATATTTTCCTCAGTACGTGATGTTTTTGGCCTTCCACTGCCTTCTTTTCGTTTGGTCGACCGTGTGATATCGATTTTCTTTATGAGATATTGAATTCCAGATATCGTCCATCGTTTATTTGGAAACTCTTTCTTCATTCGTTTTGTATCCCAATGTTTCTCCTTACGCAGGTTCAATATCAATGCTTCAACTTCCAAAGAGTATTTCATTACGTTATAACTTGTTCACCACATATAGCAGAATGATGGTTTGAAATGAAAAAGGAAATAAATTAATTATTTTGTGTAAAAATTAGGAAATGAAAAAGGAAATAAATTAATTATTTTGTGTAAAAATTAGGAAATGAAAAAGAAAATGAAAAGGTTTATTGGCAGACTATAGTCCATATGACAAATATTATTAATACAATGACAGTTCATATACTAAGGATAGAAATATATACAATTGATTAGAAATAATATTGTAATGTCGAAGTTAAGTGGAGCTACAGACAGACGTTTTCGTACCAAGAAGTCCATAGCTTAGAGGATAAATGGCAGGACTCATGGATAGCTTAGATGATCGGGTTGGTTGAATTTTAATTCTTTGCATTAGACTGTATTGAGCACGTCTTGCTACCTCTGGGAAGCTCGGGACATTGCGGGTAGCAAACATTTGCGAAGCTGAGCATCTCGGGGGTAATTTATGTAAGAGTCTAAAAGACCTGTTGTACATCAAATTTAGGGTTCTGCCAGAACCTTTTTTATAATTCACCCACAGTTGCTGTCCTTATATATTACTGCAGAAAGTACGAAAGAGTGTGTCTTTAGCTTCACTTGTACAGAATCGAAAGTTCCTTATGGTCATATTCGCTTCACCACACAGGCTTCGAGATTGTTTGCTTATATCGAGTCATCACTCAAGGAGCTGGTAATAGTTTGACCCACTTCAACTCTTGTACTTCGTCAATTACCTCACCATTCATTTTAAGCCTTAGATCAGCTGGCTGATTACAGCTTTTAGGATGAAATTACATAACCTTAGTTTTGTAATATTAAAAAGAATATCATGTTTCTGCGAATACTCTTCGCAGACTTTTAGTAGCCGATCCAGACCTTTAACAAAGGGACTTATTAACACCATATCATCGGCATAAACTAAGTTATTTATCGTTGTGTTATCTATACAACATCCCACTGTTGCCTCATTAAGCGAAGCAATTAATCCGTTAATATACACATTAAACAGTATAGGGGAGAGCAAGGAACCTTGTCTCACCCCGCAAGAGGAGCCAAAACACTCGGATAGTACATTGCCCCACCTAACAGTGAAAGATTGGTGGGAATACCAAAATTTCAATAAATTTAATATGTACATGGGAACCTTCCTGTCTTTTAGTTTTGCAAGTAAAATATTGTGGTTCACCCCATCATATGCCTTACTGATATCTAGGAAACAGCTATAAATAGTTGAATTACTCTCAATGTATTTAGATAGTGTTTCTTTAAGTGCATAGATACACAGGTCAGTTGAGTGGGACCTTTTAAAGCCAAACTGATTAGATGTCCATAGGAAATCACTTAATCTGAGTAACAAGAGTTTTTCTAGTAGTTTCGAGAAGCAGGATGCGACAGCAATAGGCCTGTAATTATTGCTGGACAGAATGTCTCCGTACTTGTTTTTGACCAGGTGCAAGATATATACCCTCATGAACTCTGCAGGGATATAGTTATGAGGAAGCATGGCTGATAAGAGCAATGATATATGCAGACATACTACATCATTTGCATATTTTAAGTGCTCATTCGATAAGTCATCTACCCCTGACGCAGAACCAGACTTTAACTCTTTAATTAACCTCTTTACTTCAGAAAATGATATCAAAGTATTTTCCCTTTTCCCTCCCGCAATCGTTTCGCTGCAATCTATCTTAAGATTATCCCTACTCACACTGTTAAGAATGTTAGAATAGTGGTTTTTTCCACAGCTTTGCAATTCATCCTCCCCCGACACCCCATCGATTGTTGGAGGGAGGACATTTTTGACATCCGTTTGATTCTTAACAAATTTCCATAATTTGTTATTATCGTTATTTATGCAAGCTTCAGAGGCTTTTGATGCTCAAATAGACTCTTCTTGTTTGCATCACCTTATGACCGCCTTATAATGACCCCTACTTCTACACATATTCATGTATACTGATCCTAATCTGGGTCTACCATGAAAACACCACAAATCATGGGCGTCTTTCGATTCCCTCTTCAGGGGGGCAATAAAATCATTCCATCCAGGATTAATCTTAGTATGATAGTTGTAAGATTTAATCAAGGGGCTTCCTGCTTCTCTTAACAGCGATATTATCTTACTATACTACCTATCTATGAGTTTACAGTGAGAATCATTTGAGCAAGGATTATTACAGGCAAGATGCAAAATTTCTAAATTATTAAAAAGGTGACTTGTTCTGTCTTTGTATTCTATTCTCTGCTGCATATTAACATTGAACCAATCGACGCGATTATTCTTACCTATTGAGTTCTTGTTAGGTCGTGTTGCGCAGAAATTGGTAAAGTTAATTAATATTTCTAATGGTCTATGATCAGAAAGAAGGAAATCATGCAGAATATGAACTCTAACAATTCGATCCTTTAGATTATTACTAGTGAGACAATGATCAATCCACCTGGTGGTACCACTCATATCACTAACGTATGTAAAATTACCACTGGTTACCCCTCATACCTCTAGGAAAATTAATTATTTATGGAGAAACTGAATGTCATCTGAAAGTATCAGTTGCTGACTTTGACCGCCTTTCAATTGAGCCCCATATTCTGATACCTCCCTCCAGTTGTGAGCCTGTACCTCTACTCCTTCGGCGTTGAATCTAGATTCAAAGCCAGCGTTTGAAGGAGTAAAAGTATGGGTACAACATACGGCCTCAGCAGTAAGATCAGTTTAGAGCAGAGCTTTCCAAACTTTTAACGTTGGCGACAAACTATTTAAGCATAACAATTTTCACGACACATTAATTAATTTTTGTTATCAAATATCAAATATCAGATAATTTTTCAGTAGGTGGTTTATCTTGTAGCCGATTTTGTTGATAGAAAAATCAAAATTTTCAAAATACAAAAAACACTAATGTGTCGCGACACACCAGTTTGGAAAGCTCTGGTTTAGAGAGTGAGCCACAATATTTTTTCAAAAGTTGAGTAATAGTTTTTTTGGCCCACCCTCTATATAGGGTGATGCATAAATGTGTTTCTTAAATCATAAAGATTTTTTACATTTTATGCAAATAAACAGTGTGATACATTTGCTTCATTAAAGTATTCTTTCCTACTTCTTGAATGCATGCCTCTCTCTCTCTCTCTCTCTCTCTCTCTCTCTCTTTCTCTCTCTACCTACTATTCCCTCACTTGTTCATACGTACTCACTTTCCCCCTTTAACTATCTCTATTCTCATATTCTGCGACGTGCTGAGGCATTCAAGAAGTAGGAACGAATTTTGAATATTTACTTTAATGAAGGAAATGTATCACTCTGTGTATTTGTATAAAATGTAAAAAATCTTCAGGAGTTTCATTTTTATGTCGCGTGTTATAGCTCGAAACCTACTGGTTTCTCTACCTATGTTTATATGGTCATTTTTCTTTACTTTTGCCTCAAGAATACACCCCGCGATTTATGAAACGCATTTATGCAGCAACCTCTATATGGGATGAATTTCACACTTAAACACGTGAAATGAATGAATGATGCAAACCCACAAGAAAAAGAAAAAATTATTCCAAGGCCTTTCGTGTATTCGGCAGTACACCTCATGTGTATATATATATATATATAGACCTACAGTGTATATATATATATATATATATATATATATATATATATATATATATATATATATATATACATTAGCTCCTCGCTTTACGTGGGAGTTACGTCCTGAGAGAATCGCGAGTTATGAGAAACAGCGTTTGGTGAACATAAATTCTTATGGGAAAAGTTTACTTGCGTTTCAAGTCGTTCAAGTCGTCGTCGTCGTCGTCTTCAAAATTGCACATCGCTGAGGTTGAATGTGCTTGGGTGTACACCCGACCATAGTACTGTTTTGGTAATGGTGTTGGAGTTTCTTCCACCATCTCATCGTCCGACGATAGCCACGAGGTAAATGAGGCGTATCTCCACACGACAAAGAACTACTGTACTGTATAGGCAAAACATAAGCGGCCAGAGATTCACTTTCGTTGCTGTTGCGGCATTTTCTTTCGGCACAAACCGTATTATATCGAAGCTTGCCGTGTTATATAGAATGTTGTGTCACAAATTTTCAACCGTATTAAAACGAAACCGTGTAATGTGAGACGGTAAATCGTAATATACTGTATATATATATAATTTTATTATAATTACACGATCAACCCATTTCATTCATCCTAGTTTTACAAAGGACATCAAACAGCAACAGACCAGCTGGTCCCTACCATGCTATCTGCTTAAGAAGAAAAGTTAAAAGATGTAAGAAAATTTAAAGACAAGTGAAAGTTTTAAAGCAAATCAAAGAAAAGAGGCTGAAAAGAAGGAAAGGAATTTAAAGATAAAGTAAATATTTAAAGTAAAGAGGAGGGAACCCGAGTGAAAATTCTACAATACTTCTACGCGCTAACAAATGCTTCTAACTGGGGTTTAAGACAAGATAAGCATCTAGTCTCTATTTGAAGGATTCGATCGAATTACTTTGAACCAGAGTTGGAAACGGATCACCAACTTTGACCCGTGACCCGTATGACCCGTCCAGCACTTGATCCGTAACCCAGTTGACTCGCGACCCACTGACTCGGCACATCTGCTGACCTAAACAATAACTTGAACAAAACGTTTTTCAAAATACATCATAAAGTAAACTTTATTTTGATACACAAATACTGTACAAGCTGACTCCTACTGGTAATATTTGAAAACTGATATGTAACAATAACTACTAGCTGTCGACACGCAAAAACATACGAATTTTTAAAATTTGACTAGAAATTTGTGCCCCACCTAATCAAAGCATTAGTAGTATGCCCGCAAACAAGACGAGTGCAGAGCAATTGCAATGTTGATCAAATTAGTGCCAGTGCCACCCACACCACCCCATTGTTGCAAGGTGCCAATCCCCCTCCCCCAGTACCAACCCCCATGGTGCCAAAAAAGAGGGGAAATCCCCCCAGAAAGTTGGGGTGTGTGCACCTAACCTTTTTAGGGGAGAAGCTGGGACGGCCTCAACCCCCAAAAGGGTATACCTAACCTGAGAGAGAGAGAGAGAGAGAGAGAGAGAGAGAGAGAGAGAGAGAGAGCGAAGACAGAGTATCCTACACCTGGAAGATCCAGGTGCATAATGGGAGCTCAGGGTCGCATCACTTGGCTTAGAACTCAAAATCCGCAAGCTGGCTTAATCCGCGAATTGGCTTAGAAGACTTAGAAGGCAGATGTGTGTATATATATATCAGGGCTGGCAGGTCGGACCCGGATCCGGACCCAGACCCGGGTTTAACCCGAAAGTGAGATAAGACCCGGTCCCGGACCCGGACCCAATAGTTAATTAGAAAAGAGACCCGGACCCGGACTTGAAAGTGAATTTTAAAATTGACCCAGACCCAGACCCGACCCGAAAGTGAAGGACCCGCACAGCCGGGTTTTTAGTTTACAAAATTTATGTGTGCGCCTTTAGATTTGGCAACAATTTATTGAATTATCACTCCACCCTCCAAATGACTGACTGGAAGTGGAGAGTTAACGGTGACGGAAGAATAGCCTAATCCTAATATATTTTATTGTTTGTTAGTAAGTTGTGTACTGTGTACATTGGTTGGTCTCCAGTGCTTCTTTTGCTATTTATATTTGCAATGCCTTTACAAGGTCTTTTTTCGGTGAGGAGTAGTAGCAAAAAACTAGCCTTACAAATGAATATTTTAAATATAATAATATTGATAAAACATCTACATGCCAAATTGAAAAGTGTGAAAAAGTGTATAGTGGCAAACATGTAACAAACCTAAAGTGACACCTAAAATCGTGTCATCCAGACATATATCGTAAAGTTTAGGATCATGATAAAAGTCTACCTAGCACTAGCAGTACTTCGAAAACTCAAATACAAACCAAGGGAATGAATGTAGGCCAAACTAGTGTTAAAAACTTTTGTAAACAAATTAAAGTTGGAGTTCACCCACATCTTCATAAGAAAACTTTAGAAAATGGCCTTATTTCGTGGGTGACAATAGACGGGCAGCCTTTTAGCATTGTAGAAGATATTGGATTTAAAATTTTGGTTGAACCATTTCTATCTGCAATGAATACAAACATAACAGAAAAAATCTTGCTACTTTGACTCTCGATAGAGCAATAGCTGAAAAAAATAAGTTAAAAATACTTCTTAAAAAAAATGTTTCATTTAAAAGTAGATTGTTGCAGCCGCTTAGATAGAGGATTTTTAGGTATTCAAACCCAATATGACTTTGAAAACAAAACTGAAGTGAAAACATTGGCTGTCAAGGAACTTCACTGCTCGCATACAGGTAAAAATTATTTACATTTCACACAAAAAATTATTTTACATTTCACAAATATATACATATACATATATATATATATATATATATATATATATATATATATATATATATATAAATATATATATTATATATATACCGTATATAGCGTACAATATTACAGTATATGTAAAAGAATGTTACTTTAAATCTAAATTAGTAATAAATAATTAATTTCATAGGAGGTGTTTTGAAACAAACCATTCAGTCTGTGTTAACCGAGTACGACTTGGGATCTGCACAAGTTGTATCCATTGCAACAGACAATGGGTCCGATATGATCAAGTGCTGTTAGGGGGCTGAAGAGAGCAATCATACATCGTACTTTGCCCGTTAGCAATGCATGTATAACTATACCTAGTTACTATTAAATATTAATACAATTAATACACCTACTTTCAAACATTTCCAAAATCGGATTAATTAATATATATGGTTAAGCTTCTACCGCATAGCCATATAATGTTTTACTATGTTTCAGAAAACATGTTAATGTAGCTACGGTAGCAGTCTTATTACCTATCCTATACCAGATTATAATTATTACATTTTTAATAATGGACCCGACCCAGACCGGGCCATATACTGAAAGACCCGACAGGACCTGACAGTGAACTTTCGGGTCCGCCCCGCGGGGCGGACCAGGATCTGAAAGTAAATTAGAAGAATGACCAGGACCCGGAACCGGACCCGAAAGGAAATTAGAAAAATGACCCAGACCCGGACCCGACCCGAAAGTGATAGACCCGCACCGCCTGATATATATATATATATACTGTATATATATATAAAACTTTCCAGCTGCCAGATTGCGCTATTCAGATATTCTTGACAGTCGGCTTAGAAATCCGTCAGTCGACTTAGAAGGCGTAAATGGCATATATATATATATATATATATATATAGTTTAAGCTGCCACATTGCGCTATACAGATATTCTTGACAGTTGGTTTAGAAACCCGTCAGTCGGCTTAGAAGGCGTAACCAGCCATTTGGTGTATATATATATATATATATACAGGGTCCGCAAAAAAAAAAGGAGCATGACGAAAATTGCTCTCACTCCCGCATTTTTTGCCGGACCCTTAAATGTTATATATCTAGCTAAAGATAAAAGAGCCCAGAGTTGTATAAAACAAATTTCATCAAAATCGGTCATAAAATAAAGATTTTATGGCCACAAACGTGCAATGACTAAAAAAAGTGAATTTCCGCGTAAAAATTTAATGTTTTTCTCATTTTAAATTATTTTTTTCAGATGCCTAAATAATTTTAATCAATAAAAATGATAATATGCCCTTTTCTAAAGAAGATAAAATATTAATAAAACATTATAGACTTGATAAAAATTATGGCGCAATAAAATTATTACAAGAGTTTCCGAATAAACCATGGTCGAAAGGAGGTTTGGACAAGCTGTTAAGAAAAATCGACGAAACTGAAAGTACTGAAAGGAAACAAGGAAGCGGGAGGCCAAGATCAGTTCGAACCGAAGAAAACATCAGAGATGTGGAACTAAGAATTTATAGTCAAGAAGGCAGACCAGGGACTCACGTGACACCGTCAAGAATTGCTAATGAGTTGAGCATATCCGGAAGTAGCGTCAGAAACATTATTAAAAACGACCTTGCATTAAAACCTTATAAACGGATACACGGGCAGAAATTAACTGAAGTTAACGAACAGAAAAGAGTTGTTTGTTCTGAACACATGTTAAGAAATATCACTCCCGAAAAAGTAGACCTCGGCTTTTTTACTGAAGAAAAGAAGTTTACGGTAGAACCACCGTGAAATTCCCAAAATGACAGAGTGTATTCAAGAGTTAATTGTAAAAATGAAATACCAGATGATAGACTTTATGCTACCCGTAATCATTTTTCTGCCAGCGTAATGGTATGGGTCGGTGTGTCTAAACTAGGCAAGACATCTGTTTTTTTCGTAGAGCCAAACATCAAAGTAGACGCCCGCTATTACACTGAAACTTTGTTGGAACAAATGCTGCCCGAAATGAGACGATTGGCGAATAATGGTTACTTCTTATTCCAAAAGGATGGCGCTCGGGCGCATACCGCTAAGTCAACTATTGAATTTTTAGAAAATAATGTTCCTGAATTGCTTTACCCAAAAGATTGGGCCTCTAATAGTCCAGATTTGAATCCCGTAGACTACGGAATATGGGAAATGTTGGCTGAGAAAGTGTACAAGCATAAGATCCGAAATGTCGAACATTTGAAAGAAGTTATCGTACAAAAATGGGAAGAAATTACCCAAGATCAAGTAGATAAAGCTATAGATCAATTTAGGCCCCGATTACGAAGGGTTGTAGAGGTTTCTGGCAAACATATCGAACAATTTTTTTAGTCTTATAATTTCGTTTTCTTTGGAAATTGTAAAATTATATGACATGTTGCAATAAAACTTTTATATTTTCTTTAATTTTTGACGTATTGACATGAAATTTGGTACTAACTTAGTTTATTTGTTGCTTATTTGCATAAAATAAGTTATTTGTCATTATGTGTAAAAATAAATGTACAGTAAACATTTTCGTCATGCTCCTTTTTTTTTTGCGGACCCTGTATATATGATGTAATGGTGTTTTATTTATTTATTTTGAGTGTATATATATAAACGATATTAAGGAATAACAAGGGGAGATGGGAATATATATATATATATATATATATATAATATATATATATATTCCCATCTCCCCTTGTTATTCCTTAATATTGTTTATATATACACTCAAAATAAATAAATAAAACACCATTACATCATTTTGTTTATTTAGACGAGTTAAGGGAAAATAATTTATGAAATATATTGGAAATAAATATACATTCATAAATAATATATAACAAAAATACACACATTAAACGAAGGATATATATACATTCTTAAATAATAATAACACCAAAACTTATATAAAAAATAATAATAGTACAGGTTAAAACTATATACCCATTAATATATATATATATTATATATATATATATATATATATATATATATAAGCACACCGGACAAAAAATTAGTCACCCCTCTCAGAATGTACCTAATAACGTGTGACGGCGCCTCTGGCCTTGATAACCGCACGAATCCGGCGAGGCAGAGACTCTACGAGGTTGTGCATGTACTGAACATCGATTTGCTGCCACTCGTTCATCAGCCGGTCCCGAAGTTCCGCCAGAGTCCGCGCTTCACTTTCTGTTTCCAGCCTGAACAACACCTTCGACGCATTCAGGATTAAAGGCTTCATTGGACCTGCGATGTACTCGTCGCCTCCCATCATTGGAGAACAAACAAAAACGGGACTCATCGGACCAAATTACACGTTTCCAATCTGCCGCAGTCCAGTTTTTGTGCCTCTGAGCCCATTTATAACGTGCCAATTTGTGACTTGCTGTTAACAGCGGCCTCTTCCGTGGTACCCTGCTCCAGATGTCCATCGCATGCAGTTCTCGTCGCAATGTCCGTTCGGAAATTGGTCGCTGGAGAACCTCATTGGTTTCTTGGAGCAATTGTTCTCTGGTTTGAAAACGATTTGCAGTTACTAGACGAGAAACATGGCGGCGGCCCCTATTGTCGAGAATTGTTTTCCGGCCACAGTTACGCCGTCGATTGTCAGTTGATTGCGAACTACACCACTCTTTGTAAACTCGCTGGACAGTACGCGTTGACACACCAACAAATTGGGCTACTTCAGACATTTTGTGTCCGTGGGCTCTGCCAAACACGATGGCTCCTTTTTGCCACTGAGTAACGTCTGCCTCACGACCCATTTTGCAGACTATATCCAACACACACTTTGTTCTTCACCACCTCACGAAACAGATCTGATCCTGTGTGCTACGTCACCGCTACTTGTCACTTACCAATGCTACATCAGCGCCCTCTGTGTGACCTTGAACTTCCTACTATCGGTGCTATTAGGGGTGACTAATTTTTTGTCCGGTGTGCTTATATATATATATATATATAAACAGCAAAACTTATATAAAATCGAAATACATACACTTTATGGTCTACCGCGCTTAACTAAAATACTAAACTTGCACGTGATCGAGTCTACAGTTACATCATTGTTGCTTTGTACTATACAATAAATACGATTTAATATTATTTCACCACTCAAGGTATGCGGGTGCCTATTCTCGATGTAAAGGGCCTTCATATCGTTCAATACTATTTTTGTGCCCACCTTACAATTGGTTGGCAAGTTATATTGAAACACGGACAGTATACAATCAAAACCACCGACAAAGAGGGCGTCGTTAGCCACATCATTATTAAATTGAAGTTTATAAACACTCCTTTCCAATCGAGGGATTTTTCTTACCGATCCGAGCTTTTCAATCGTGAACTCTTCTTCAAAACGCATAGCGGCAGTTGAAATAATCTTTTAAATCGTAACGACAGCTGAACATTATATAAAGATACAACTCTTCAGGGTGAACAGTGTAGGCGAGATTTGCCCTGTACCGCTCAAGTGCTTTGTACCAAAGTTCGGGATATTTCGAAGAGTCTAAACCTTTTAAATAAGCATCCAGCTCTAGACCATTATCGCTTTGTTCACTCCTACATTCGAAAAATCTGTCGAGCAGAGCGGTGTATGCGTATTCAAGAACCGTATCAAAATAAACCATATCCTTAACACGTGCGTCTAATATAGGTTTTAGTTTGCGGAAACCAATGATTTCAAACATTCTGTCGAGGAGGAAGCGGTTTTGCGTGGGGACAAAAACGTTATTATCAGATGCATTTTTCCACATCAGTCGTATATCAATGCATGGCTGATCGTTATTTATACACAACGTACAAACAATGGCATATGAGGGGGTATCACTAATCTGTTCTTTTCTTGTACCTACACCTGTAGGTATTTTATAACGATCTTCACCCCACTTTTCAACGATCACGAAGACTCTATTCATCTTCTCAACACTTAAATAAACCACATTAAGTTTACTTGAGTTTGCTTGTCTACAATTCGTTTCAAGTACATAGTTAATGGCACCGGTTTTACGCGTGAACACACGCAATGACTTCGTCACGGACACGTCGTATACGGCATTGAGAATGCTGCTCAAAGGAAGCTCCATCGTTTTCTATTGTGAGAGTGCACAACCAGTCGGGTCAAGCTCTGAGATGACTATGAGCAGCCGGTGAGTTGTTTGGCAACGGGATAGGTGTGGAGGAGTGGTCATACCAAGCGTTAATGTTTCGTGTACGGGTTTGTTCGAGCATGAAAGAATCATACGAGTACTTGTGCCCATTATATCGGGCAATTTCCGATACATGCGGCAATATCGATTTTAATGTTTTATCGGAATCCGCACTAGACGTTCATTTCCACAAACTAAACACATTAACAATCCAGCGCACTATTTGAGAGAAACATGTGCCCGTATTGATCCTTTTTGTTTAACAGTCGATACTTGTCCCTCAATTCTATTAAAAACTCACACAGGCCTTTAGCCACAACCTCACTGCGAACCTCGTCCTGATATACATGAATGTAGTGGTAAAAGTACTTTAGTTTGTCCATGATGACAAGGTTTACATTCTCAGCTGCAGGGTACGCGTACTCGGTATGATGCAGCATGACATAATACCGTCGGTCGCACCACTCATCAACAAGACTCACTACCCATACACGTTGCTTCTCTTTTGCACGCGTTGTTTCTTTCACCTCACGGTATGTTACTTGTTACTTACTTTTGTTACGTTTGTTGAGTTTGAAAGACGGTTCAGGATCGACCTGCGGTCGACCCCTCTGCAGCATCCCGCCTCATTTGCGGGACTTGATGAAGGAGGGAATTGCTCTCTGATCTCCTCCTGCCCTCGTAGCCAGCCACGCATGGCTGGTCAGGGACTTTGCACAAGAATCTCTCCAGCTGGTTCTTGAAGTTATTCAGGTCGGTGTGCTGGAGATACCTCACTTCTTTGGAAGGACATTGAAAAGCTTTGGGCCCCGCATTCTGAGGGTATTTTCCATTCTCGTTTTCGTGGTTCCTTGTCCCACTGCAGCTGGGACCGTACAAAATCTGCCCCTTCTCCCATTCCAGTTTGTTTCTATTTCATTTCTGAGGTTAGGGACAGAGCCCTCAAGTATTTTCCATATGTATATTATTGTGTACCGCTCGCGCCTTCTTTCAAGAGAGTAGAGTTCCAGCGATTATAGTCGAGACCAGTAGTCTTCACCTTCCGTTTCCTCTATCTTAGACGTAAAAGTCCTTTGCATACCTTCAATGCTCGCAATGTCTCTTTTTCTCTGTGGGCTTGTGAGTATGTGTACGCTTTCATACAGTTTAGTCCTATAACGTTGTCCATTACATCGTGCATTACCTCCATGCACTCATCGCAGATAGTCTGGCTTAAAGTAGATGTGGGATAACGTCTTTGGTTTCAGGGTTTGTGTAAGATTCTATATCGTAGTACACAGTTATACAAGGTCTATTTTTAGGCTTAGCGTCTACCTTATATTTTTCATGACATGTGGAACAGTGCATTTCATCGCATTTATGCTCAAACGTACCCCAATTATCCATCATATGAAACATACCACATTCACAGATTCTCATTTTCCTGTAAGTGCCAATTGACTTATGGAGCTCAAAGCATTTATTATTGAAAAATGTACGTCTACACACATTACATTCCCTTTTCTCGGTTTCAACTACACGACTTTCACATTTGGAGCTTTTACACTGCTCACATACCATGTGGCATTCCTTACAATGTTTCACTATATCATCCGCAAACTCAAGACATCCCTTACACAAATCATGCTGCCTTCCATATTTTTTACTTTTATCATAACTAGAGTAAAGGTCCCTTATATTGCGGATGGGGAGATACGTTGTTCCTGACAATCCTAAAATATGTAGGGATCTTGTACGATCTCTCACACAGCTTTTAAAAACATACATAGTCCTACGACGATCATCCATTCCAAATACAACTTACGAACATTCATTTCCTGCTCTACCCTTTTCAGCTCTTCAGGTCCCATACTACACTCAAACTCAAGCTTATAATCTGTAGCCAGTTTACGGGCACGCTGCACAACCGTAGGCAACCAAATATTTTTGATTCAGGTATTTATTGCAGTAAACATATGGGCTAAGACTACTGCTATAAGGCCGCAACCACGCTCGGCGTTTATATGCTCTCTGTACTGTAAATATCCCGCGAATTGAAGTTAAGAGTATAAGGTGTGGCAGTATGACCAGCAACCCGGAATACTCTGTCAATATCTACTAGTGTTGAAAACCGGTTTGTAAAAGTCCCCTAAAAATCGAAAACCGAAAGAAAAAACCGGTTTTATCGATTGATTTTTATTTGGCTCAAACTTGCGCGAACGTGCAGCTACGCGCTACAGCGCACAAAATATAACTTCGAATACATTACCTATTAAGTTAAATTGTGACAAACTGGCAACTGCTCTTCAGTATAATTTTTGCCTATCTGGCAACTCGATCTTCAGTTTGTCTCGTCATGTAGGCTGTAGTGTAGAGTCAGTCGACTAAAGCCCTATTCGCAGTATAAGACCCTTAATGCCCTTTGTTTCTTAAGATGTAATTTCCAAAATAGGGATAAAATCTAAATTAATTTATATATTTTTTCTTACAGGAAGAGTCAATTTTCTGTTTTCTAGGTAAAGTTTTTTTAAAAAATTTTATTTCAATGTTTTTTCCAAAATAGAGATAAATTTTATTTTTATTCTTTATAAGTTTTTTTACAAAAAGAAGTTTATTTCTTTCTAAGAATAGATGTTTCATTTTAAAAAATTATTCCAAATCTAAATTGTTTGAATAATGTATTATTTTGGCTAAAATAAAATATGTCAAAGTTGTCATTTTCTTATTCATATGCATACATATGATGCTGCATTTTTGCATTCTTTTGACCAAAAAATAGGCGATAAGCTATGCTTGTTAAGAGTTAAAGTCAGTACCTTTCAATTGTGGCTTTTAAAAATTACTATACTTTTCGGTCATAACCGGTTAAAACCGGTTTTCAAAAACAGATCGATTAAAAACCGGTTTGTAAAGTTTCGATTATTTTTCAACACTAATATCTATCGTGAAGTTGTCCATATTGAACGCTGTACTACTTTGAAAGGCCTGCATTATACGCCCCAAGATATATTCTATATCTACATCGGCCAAGCGTCTGAATGGTATTACTACGCAAAAATCATCTACATCCCCGTCATCTGACCCGAACGTAGAGATGACGCGCAACGTAGAAATGTGTCACAAATTGGGGTATTAGCCAATCAAATGTTTCCGAATCAACGTAAGGAGTTTTTGGAAGTTTATAAAGAAGCTACAAATCAGCGTTATGAATATTTGCTCTGTGACCTTCACCCGCGAAACACGTTTACGATACTTCGAAGAACGAATATATTCCCAAACGAGCCTGAAACGGTGTATATTCCAGAATGAAAAATAGGCTAAAGAAATACCGTGAATTAATAAAAATCAATCATCGATTGACCCAGGCATTGCAGCAGATGTTTGTTAAAAATATTGACTCGGACTTTTTAAAATGCAACTGTGAAATCTTCCTTAATGTTATAAAATGTAATGTACCAATGAAAGCCCCTCAGAAGGCTCGCCTCCGTCGTTATAAGAATATAATACGTACGCTCGCTCTTGAAAGTCAAACTGTGGGGAAGAAAAAGCGAATTATTGTTTTTCAGTTTTGGGACCTTTACTCACTAGATTAATATAATGAAGAAAGTGGTGGTGATTCCACACGAAGTGTATGCTTCACTGCAAAGTTAAAAGAGTCCAAACACGGTTCTAGAACCCCGTAAAAGCAGGCTTAAAAGAATGGAAAGCGAACTGATAGACCTATTAAAGAGTGAAAAGTCACCTGATGAGAAAAAGATCTTATACCAAGAGGCTCTGCAGAAATTTCTTCATGAGTACGAAGATTATAAGGATCCGACAAGATTCCCGTGGTTATTAGGCACAGCGCGGGAACCGATGACCATGGCGACATAGGACCTGGGACCGACGTTAGAGATGACCAACCACAGAATAACGGTGCACCCCCACAACATATCGAACATGTATTAAAATGCAGTCTCCCACATACATTGAGGAATAAGGCTTAAGTCTTTATAATCTATTGAGCGAGGACCCCATCATACAGTGGACCGATAGAAGCGAGGTCATTGTTGAAGGAACAAGGGTACAGGGATCGAATATCGTCGACATTGTCCATGATCTGGTGAGAAAGTGGAATATTCCATCACCATCAGGATGGAAGCATATTAAAGCAAGACTACAACAAATAAATGTCCCCAAAACTTTGGTAGAAAATCTGAATAGGTTAAAAGACTTGGAGCAAGTCTCGCATGTGCCACAACTGAGTACGCCATCACCCCCAGCGGTAGCATCTCTGAAGAGGAGAAAGAAGAGACCAAATAACAACGGCCAACCCTATCTACGTGTCTCTAAAATATGCAAATGGCTAACATATTAAGAAAACGCTATTATGACATTTTTAACCCAGCCTCCTTTGGCGGTTAGGGTGTCCCACTTATGACCTTTTTTTTCAGATTCATTGAACTTACCTTTTTTCCTGTTAGAAATGGTTCACTTTTACTAAATATATCAAAAAAAGATTCAATTTAACAATTTTGGGGTCCCCGACCCACCCCCGAGAATGGGCCTCCCTGAAAATGCTAGAAATACCCATTTTTGTATTGTAATCAACCTAAATGAACAAGATTTTTGTCAAATATCAACATATTTGATATCAAAAGAAAGGTAATTCGAAGCTTTATTCAGTAAGGTACAAGAAACAGTAGTAGTGTGTTACCGCCTCTTTTAGAGCATCATCGCAATGACGAGTAAGAACTTTATTCATCTTATCGAATCGAAGTGGGCACAACTTGGTTAACATTAGGTTAAAATTATATAAATTATAATACTTTAAGCTTTTGACAATGTTAACAAAGCCCCATCGTTTTTTTTATTTATTTCTAAAAATAACATGAAAAAAGATCTTTACCAATAACATAAGAAAATAAAGGTTAAAACAAAAGAAAGTAATCTTAGGAACCTTATGCACTTAAAGCAATGAACAAACTTTTATTCACTTGAAACAAAGCTTAAAATAAAAACAAAAACAAATAATCTTAGTTACATTTTAATCTCAGAGCAATCACTAAATTTTTCTTCGTCATGTTTCGGATTGCATGTCTATTTTGTTCAACGACCTGCAAAAGTTGTTGAAACTCGTTTTCATCCTTACAATGCCCATGAAAATCTTGCATGAACTTGACGCCACGCTCTGCCGTGTCATTTACTACTTTGGCAGACGAAATAAGGCCTCTCATTCTTTAAAAATCGTCATCTTCTTTCCATAATGATATGGGTTTTTGAATCGATTTCCTAGATGAGTTGAGAAGTCTGAATAGGCACCAAGATCCTGGACCTATGAGGCGATGGAGTCTGACACCCTCCTTCAGAATAGAGAACTCTTGAGGAGGATCATATTTTGTTAATTCTATGGCCATCTTAACCTTTTCTTCATTATTAACAGAGCCAAACAAAGCTATGGGGATGAGCTCTTCAGTCAAGTACCAATAATGACCTCGAAAAATGGCTAGGGCAGATTCGGCAACCTCATTGTCTATTTTTTTGTATTTTATCAATTCATTGTAGAATCTAAGATCATTTACAGGAGCGTCGGATGATTTAGTACAGGACAACCAATATTTTCCATAAAAAAAGGATGTAAACTGACAAAATCTTTCAAGTTTTTGAATAGTGACATCATCGTAGCCAGCTTTGTGAGAGAAGGCAGACGTTTTATTGGTGTAAAGGATTGAAGCCATCCATCTTGCATGATGGAAGGCTCCTGGCTTAATCCAATGAATTCCTTTGGAAGGCACTTCATTCAGAATGAGGAGAATTATCTCTGCCAATTCTCTATAGTCATCACGAGGAAGAGAACTCTTTTGGTTAAGAATATCATTCATAAAACTGATGATGGATTCTCTCATATCTCTTAAATACCTATCTTTTATTTCAAGGTGTCTGTGAGGCAGTTTAGTGTCAATATTTTTCCAAACACTTTCTCTAAAGTTCTCCAAGGCTTCATTTTCAGGTGAATTAGTTTTGCCAAATATTCTGATGTAGACAGTAACCAAAATCCTCTCAGAAATATGATGACGGCATGCCATCCACGGTAATTTTTTTCCAAGAAGTTCTTCCACGTTTTGGCATGCACCTTTTTTCCATCCGGTGTTTGAGGCAGTTGTATCAAATACTAGCCCATACACATTATCTTCTAGCTTCCATTCTGAGATGGTTTCAAACACGCTTGTTGCTTTAGCTGATCCGGTACTGTCTTTGATATTTGCTATGATATTTATCATTTTGCTATCCGAATGGATCAGAACATACTAGGGAGGAACGAAATCACCTTGGATGTCCTGCCACGTTCTTTTTCTTGATATTGTAGCTGCTCGAGCTGAATTAGTTTTGGATATGCTCATTTCTTCTTGTCTGCCACACTCTGCGGCGACAACTGATGCAAAAACTGTACGTTGCCTTATGGAGAGTCCAAGACGATCTGCTGTGTTTGATACTAGTGTTCATTGAAGCAAACTACTTGGTCTTGGTTTTGATGGGCCTGGCTGGGGTTCTGGAGCATATTCTTCACCGAAGAATTATCTGTGTCATCACTCTCAGTGATGGTTGGATTGCCTGATCTCTTTTCCAATGCTTTTCGCTCAGCTTCTTTCGTTTGTCGCTATCTTTCTTCATCGAATCTTACTTCTTTCCTTTGAACTTTTGACACATAAGCATTATCTAAAGGACCAAGACACATCTTCCTCTCCCCTCTTTGTCGTCTAGGAAATTTATGTCCTTTTTAATTTGTTCCTGAGTTCTTAGGAAATCCGTTCTTATCTCATGAAATACGTTTTGTGTAGAAATATCAAACAGATCATTCAACTGACCCAAGTAACTTTGTTTTTTGGTTTCATAACATTTAGCTTTTTTCCTCTTTATTATCGTTTCATGTAATTTTATCAAGTTCAGTAGCATGGTTCGTGGGGTTGTCTTACGACATCCTTTGATGGAATGCCCGCCTTTTCCCAAATTGTTTGAACTTTCCTCTTTGGAAATATTATGGCCTTGCATTTGTTTTCTTCTGAGGTAGAAAAAATGCTTCAAAACGTCTCCTTTTGATGGCAGCATGCATCCCTCTTGGCCACTTAGATCATCCTTTAATGCACCAAGCAAAGAGTCGAAGTTTGTTGGATTGTTTCTTAATACAGCTTTATTTTTATTCATTCTTATAATACCTCATAATTAAACATATTTTCTTATTTAAATACCTGAAAAAATCACAAAATGTTTAATTCCACAATAAACTCTTGCAATTGCGCCTTTCTTAGCTAAAATAAAAGAAGTCCCTTTCTTAGTTGAGAATTTGAGCCCCACTAACCTGATCAAATGCCTTTTACTGTACCTTAACCCAAAACATACTGTAGTGAAATTGAATCTTTTTCTGATATATTTAGTATACGTGGACTATTTCTAATAGGAAAACAGCTATGTTCAATAAATCTGGAAAAAAAGCCATAAGTGGGACACAATAGGTTGATTACAATACAAAAAATGGGTATTTCTAGCATTTTCAGGGGGGCCCACTTACGGGGGTGGGTCGGGGACCCTAAAATTGTTAAATTGAATCGTTTTTTGATATATTTAGTAAAAGTGAACCATTTCTAACAGGAAAAAAGGTATGTTCAATGGATCTGAAAAAAAAGGGTCATAAGTGGGACACCCTAATGGTGGTGTTGATAGCCTGTACAGAGGTGTTTACAATGATGGAGTAGGGAAAAAAGATGTTGAGAGGTTTTCGCGGGAGCAGGATGCTTATACACTTCATAAGCCGGTGAGAAAAAGGTTTAAAACATCCAGGACAACAGCGGCTTCGATTGATTCTATTTGGCAAGCGGATTTAACAGACATGCAAAGATATTCAGCATATAATGATGGCTATCGCTACATCCTATTCATAATAGATGTATTCTCTAGATATCTGGGCTAGTTCCACTGAAAAATAAATCGCCTGAAACAGTTGCAAAAGCTACCAAAACGCTGATGTTGAAAGAAAACAGGGTTCCAGGCTATTTTTCTACGGATATGGGGAAAGAATTTATAGGCCGAGCTTTTCAGAACATGTTGGCAAAGTTTAATATTAGTTACTACACTAGCACTTCTATACATAAGGCCCCTTTAGCTGAAAGAGTTCAACGTACCATAAAGGAACGCATGCATCGCTATTTTACACATAAAAACACATACAGATATGTAAACATTCTGGAATCATTAGCGTCGTCACACAACCGTTCACACCATCGCGCGATTAGAACACCTAACAAGGTTTTAGAAAGAGGTACGCACACAGAGTGTGAGGTGAGAAGAGATATTCGTAGAGGACGCCACACCCCACACGTTTCAAAATCAATGATTATGTAAGGCTATCGCGTTCGGGAAATAAATTCGCGAAGGGATTTGAGCAAGGATGGACACGTGAGATTTTTAAAGTTAGAGCTATGAGACCTAAAGGCGAGATAATGATGTATTACGTCCAAGATTTGAATGGGGAAGAAATCGCAGGAGGCTTTTACCGCGAGGAGTTGCAGAAAGTGACATTTAATTTAGGAAAAAATGTTTTTAAAATTGAAAAAATTTAGGCAGCAGAGTTTCAGGAAAGAGAAAAAAGTACTCCCCGGAGTGGGGAGGCCCTGTATTACACTACGGTAGTAATACTAGGACAGGGTCGTTATGGTGCGGCCGAGGATGTTGTGCGAGACTTAAACGGAAGTTTATAAAGCTCAAATCTTACAGCTGATTTAGTATACGAGATCGTAAACAAAGAAACCCCTGCACATGCTCTGACCCTAAAATCACAGGATAATAGAGGTATTAAAGACAAAAAATTGTTCCAAATTATAACCGAGGAACGATATGGAGCAGCGTTCAAAAGAGATACCTTTCATGAGGCACAACATGACTTGTCCAGGTTACTGTATCAATTGAAACTGGAGAAATTGGGTGATGGCTATCCATCCTCAGACATGTGCTATATTTAGAGCAATATCGTAGAGCATCAATTTGTTGGGGATACCCGTCTGCTGCGCATTGCACACATTCACAACCATATGACAAGCCCCATTATGTGAATGTTGCGACTAATCTATTAACAAATATCTCAATATATATAAGAACGATTGAGGGAAAAAATTTCCCATTCAGTGATGGGAGCTTAACAGTGAAACTACACTTTCGTCGCATTCAGTTATAATGACCCGAAAGCCTTTCACAGTCTATCGAGGGGTGAGATATCAGCATGGGAGTGGGCTTGGTTCCATTTTTTCAACCATACTACGCACGGCTGTCCCATTGTTCAAGAGGGTGGGGGGCAGATACCTCTGGAGGAAAGTGTTACATCCAGGTTTTAACAGGGTAGAAGATATAATGGGTGGAGCTAACCCTAAAGAAGCTCTAAAAAAACATTTAAAACGTACACAGGACGAAATCATAAAAGATACAAAGAGAAAAATGCGTGGTGGCGGGAAGAAGAAAAGGGTTGTCCAGAAGAAGGGGTTACCAACACGTGGCGCTAAACGTAAAAGGACATAAAAAAAGTGGTCTAAGCGAATGAAACCTATGGTTGATCATTTTTTTGACTAATATAAGCTGAGGACATTGCTCTCACGAATCATAAACTGATTGCTACTTGTCGAGAGAGGTGGCACTATTTCTGACTCGTCATGGCACGCTTCATCTATCCGTGTAGCTCACAGTGTTGTAAATCGGAGCTGTCCCTCTTTGATATGCCCCCAACACAAGTTTCTATTGAGCACAGTGACTTTATTACAATTAACCCATTAAACACAATTAGTTCCCCGAGTGCCCCTATAGAATTCGTGATACCCAGCTCAGGTCTATACTTTTTTGATCCAAGCTGCATGCACATGTATGCTAAACTACGTATAGTCCATTCTGATGGAATGGACTGCGATGATAATTATTCTGCATAGCCTGAAACCAACTTTCTGCACTCGATATTTAGTCAATGTGAAGTGTATTTAAACCAGGTCAACCTTTCGGCAGGAATGAGTTATTATCACCTACGACCCTATCTGGAGAATGTCCTCAACTTTTCGAAAGAAGCGAAGGATACCTTTTTAACTACCGAGGGCTATTATCAGACCACAAACGAAAGTAATATAAAGGATAAATTTAAAAATTCTAAAAAGAAGATATATAAATGGTATGGACGTCTGCATACAGACTTCACATTCCAGGGGAAACTGCTTATGAATGGCGTAGATATGAAATTGAAGCTCACCCGCACGAATCCTGAGATCTGCATAAATCTGGGGCCTGATCAAAAAGAGGGCGCAAAACCCGTTCTGATTCACATTATGGAAACATATCTCCATGTGCGTCGAGTGAAATTAAGCTCTGCTAAACAATTAGAAATTGAAAAAAATTTAATACAAGCAACAGTGAAATACCCAATTAACAGAGTACAGATCAAACTATACACTGTGCCAGCAGGGTTGGCCTTGTAGCAGATAGAAAACTTGGCACTGAGAATTCTACCTAAAAGGTTATTAATTGAAATGCAGGATCACGCTTCGACGAATGGAAAATAAAAAAAGAACGCCTTTAAATTCGAGAATGTCGGCCTTAAAAATATAACTCTATACGTCAGTGGCGTTGCCTTGGGTGGGACTATGGATACGAACTACTCATCAGACGATGTGTTCCTGCTTTGCGCGAGAGCTTATAGTAATCTGGTCCACATTGCAGGTGCTTGTGATGAGCTCAGGATTAGGGTAACGTAGAAAGAATTCATCAATCAATTTAACCTTTACCCGTTTGATATCACACCCGACTTATCTGCTAGTGTAAATACACACTTAAGTCCACAACAAATGGGAACATCTCAGTCAGATTGGAATTCGCCAGCCCGATAGACGCTCCTATTAGTGTACAGTATACCTCGAGTCACAAGCCCTAATTGAGGTTCACCACTTCAGGAACGTAGTCGTCAGTCACTGACTTTTAAAATGCATGCGAATGCACTTAAGCGAGTAATGAATAGTGACCGACTCACACGCTCCAAATTTATCGGTGTGCAAAGAATGAAACACTGAATTTACCACTTACGAGAAAATGCGGGGGGAATTATTGTCAACACGGACATTGTTGGTGGCGAAGGGATTCATTGGTTTGCAATATACTTTAAAAACAGGGAAAGACTGTATTATTTTAATTCACTGGGGACTCATTCCTGGAATGACTCTGTTATTGTATAAAATTTCTCGAACAGTTGCATATCCCTGAAATTGAATGGAATCCCCACCGATTACAAGGATATTTTAGTAATACTTGCGGGATGTATTGTCTTTCATTTCTCATGCAAATATCACGTGGAAAGGGGTTTATAAATTTTTTAGAATTATTCGATTTGTGCGACATTGAGCTGAATGATGAATTGGTATACGTGCAGATAAAAAAGGTTCGCATTTGTGCGCACTCGCACGCGTGTATATATATATATATATATATATATATATATATATATATATATAATTATAACTATATTGCTTAAAATATAAGATGTCCCCAATAATGTTAGTCTTGTGCTCTGTAGCTTATTTATTGGCTGCTAAATCTGTAGCTAATTTAAGCTGAATTGTACTAATTTATAAAACATGATTTCTATCATTTAATAAACTGATGAAAATGCACTGTGTCTCGTTCTTCAACAAAAGAAAAAAAAAGCTTACATTAGTTCCCCGACGACCTGGCAATCGTTGGACCGGATGTGAACCAATACTTCGACCTCCGTATTCAGGTCACTGGGTTGACCTCGCTATAAAACCTCCAAATCACTGTCGGCTATTTGTTTTTCTTCAAAGCTCTCACGAAAAGTAGCTATAACACGTGCCAGTTCATCGTCGGACCGAGAGGAGAAAGGAAATTAACTTGATTAGTTCATACATTTTTCTGAATCTTTTTCATTTAAAATCCAATTTTTTTTTCATAAATCTGTTTTGTATTCAGAAAGCCTCGCGCAGTAGTAATGCAAACTAATCTATAATTAAAAATTGAGGATACCTGCTATTTCAATGAAACATTTTACAACAAAATGTGGTGAGTAGAAAATGTATCATTACATCCACACCATATATATACTATATGACGAATTAACAGCGAAGAAGTCACAGAATGGTTAATAATTAAAAACAATTGTTTTTCACCAAAATACACAAAGAGGAACATATATATATATATATATATATATATATATATATAAGAAGAGAGAGCTACAAGGAGTTACAAGTACACTAATTTATAGCGCCAGAAATACTTTTGTCCTAACTGTGCGTACTACGCAACGCCTACCATCACAGGGTTTCAAGCCCAGGACCGTTGGAATTTCCTTACCTTTAAAGTTTTAGTAATTCTAAAACCCTACCTGTACAACTTTCTATAAATTAATTAAGCGTAAATATTTGATAAACAAAAGTGACTCTAAATTCTTAATAGAATACATTAATTACAGAAAGCCTAGCACAGTATCCTGTAGTAAACATGCATTTATATGTCAGGACACTGCGATGCATATGTGGGAGGAGAGAGTTACAAGGAGCTCCAATAAGAGAAAATGCAGGATAGGTTACCCGGATCAAATAATAAGCACAAAGCAACTAGCCTAACTGGGCTCAATGGAAAATTAGCTGGGTGTACTACACATCGTCTGTCAACACCGGGTCTCGAACCCGTGGGCAGATATCCTCTCACTTCGTTTATTATGGCTTTCTATAAATTAACTAACACGTGCAAGGGTTAAGCACTGAATGATGCGATGTATATATATTTATTTATATATATATATATATATATATATATAGCCCGAGAATAAATCACAAACTAAATTATTATATAATTACTCACATTTCAAATGAGGGTGTTTCCAATGGTTCGTTCTCGCCGTCACAAATTTCTGCAATGGTTTGCGTTGAGAGTAGGGCGTTCCGGTCGGCCGCTGCGAAAAGATAGAGCGTAGCCCCTGCACCCTGCAGAGAAGTCCCCGTCTTCAAACAATTGCGGGGAGCAGTAAAGCTGATTTGTCTGACTGGAATTGTCCATAATGAGAGAATGTGTGGTTAGTTGTTGATAAAATCAGTGTTTTGGATGAAGCTGTAAATGTTTCCTTTTATATACACTACCCCGATTGGCCCCATCCCCAATATTCGATTCGCGAGTTTCCTGTGTGAGAGCAAGACTTTCCGCCAACCAGAGATCCTGGGTTCGTTCTCATGCCCCTCCCATTGGGTTGTAATTGGACGAGCCGCGAATTCTGGGAGCGTGTCTTTACCAAATATAACTTATTCATTCCATAGGTTATTTTGCTTTAAAATTGTATTGACGTTTTTATGTTATAGTTTAAGGCTATAGTTGTGACTTAAAGATAAGTTTGTATTGAAGCAAAATAGTTGCGTAAAAGAGGAAAAATGAATAAGTTACTGCGAAATAGAATCTATTTTTATTATAAAGTTATGTTAATATCTTTTTTGTAATAAGGTTTAAAGATATATTTGTGTCTTAAAGATAAATTTATATTGAAACCAAATAATTGGGTAAAAGAGAAAAAATTACTAAGTTACCCCGAAATAGAATCTATTTGGGCGAAAGACGAGAAATGAAATAGTTATCCAGAAATACAATCTATTTTTAATATAAAGTTATATTTATATTTTTTTGTAATAAGGTTTAAAGATATATTGGTGTCTTAAAGACAAATTTGTATTGAAACACAATAAATGGGGGAAAGACGAGGAATGAAATAGTTACCCCGAAATAGAATCTATTTTGTTTTAAAAATCATATTAATGCTGTTTATGTTATACTTTAGGGATAAAATTGTATATTAAAGATAAATTTGTATTGAAACAAAACAATTGGCCAAAAGAAGAAAAAATCAAGTTACCCCTAATTTAATTTCTATTTTGTTTTAAAAATCATATTAATGCTGTTTATGTTATAGTTTAAGGATAAAATTGTATATTATGGTGAAAATTTGATTTCGTATTAAACTTAGTTTATCTTATTCGATTTTTTGTATAAAAGATCGTTACGAAACATCAAATTGGCCTCGTGCTGTTCCACCATGAGAAGCTTAATAGAAAAACTATTAGCGTTGCCCTTTATTAGAAACCTTGTCGGTCTACCCCTTTGCCCCATAAACGTATTTGTTTATGCTTAATAGCTCTGTCTATTGGTTCGTACTTAGAGACCTTGTCGGTCTACCAGGAGCTGGTAAGTAAAAGCCTTTGGTAAGGTGGGTTTGGTTAGGTGATGGTAAACTATACTTAGACGATTGGTGGTTGTGGTGCTTGTTGTCGTCCTGTTGTTTTTTATTGTGTGGTGGTTATACTCATATATATTTTGCTATTGGGGCTTTATATGCATCTGTTTATATACGTTGTGTGTGTGTGTATTAGGGTGAACCATTTTTGGGTCATTTTCAAAAAGTCAAGGTCCAGGAGTCTAATGTTGTGCCAAATGATGTCCTAAACACGAATTTAACAAGCATTTTCTAATCCAACAAATTTTGAATCCCCCCACCCCCCTTGAAATTTTGCCCATCCCCTTTTCCTAAAAACCCCATATATCTAAATAACTATCAACTTTATCGAAAAATGTTATAGAATAAAAATGATTTAGAATCAAACGTTCTATTAGAAACGTTCATTAAGATAGAAATTTACGTAATTTTGAAAATTTTCATTTTCTTCTGTCCAAGAGCACCTTATTGTATTAATATAAAATAAGGTGCTTAAGTTACATTATTTATGAGTATATTGTGAGTATAATCCAAATTTAAAAATCCTTTTTTACATTGAATTTTAATAAACAAGCATTGTTTTTACTCTTGTTTCTTTTCAGACTGCTTTATTTGAAAAATAAATAAAAAATGAGTCAAACAGCTACAAAACAGCATGACTTTATTCTTGGTCGTTTGCAGGCTGATATTATGAGTTCATCTAAAATTGTTTTACCATCCAATAAAGATGTTCTAAGCCATTTTATTTATTTACGGAGAATGCAGTATAAGGGTCCAAAAGTTACAAAAGATTCTACTGCTAATGAAGTTCTACAGAAGCTACTAATAATATGGCAAAAAGCATGCATTCCTACTATAGATATTAGTAAAAACCCTAAAGGCAGGAAGATGCTGTTAAATCTAGAAGAAATGCATAATAATTTAATCAAGCACAAAAAAAGAGCAAGCTTTGAAAATGAACTCTCTAATTTCATGAAAATTATGGATTCCCTTTTTGACATCTCTTCTCAAAATGCCGTTGAATTAATCCAAAAAGACCGCATGAGAACTGAGCCTCAGAAAGCATATGATATTTCATTCTTAGAAGATCAAGAACAAAACGAGAAACATGTTTAGGTTTGCTAGATGCAGATTATGCATCAAAAGTACAGCGCAAGTACATTAGATTAGAGAAAGAGAAGAAACGCAAAGAGAAACATAAATCAGTGAAGCAAGTGAGTGCTACAGCCAGAACATCAGAGACCCTTCTTTCTAGCACGACCAGTTCTGAGACAGACAGCTATGAAGAGTTTCCGACAGAACCTACAGCAGGACCTTCAAATGCTTCCAGCCCCAAAAATATTCTTGCCTCGCCATTGGTTTCCTCCACTGCAGACAGACTTAATCTCTCTATTGGACAACGGACTGTTTTTGCTGCTGCAGTAGCCATTAGGTGTGGCAAGGATATTGAAAAACTGTCTCTCTCCAGGACCACATCTGCAAGAGCCGCTCGAAAGACAAGAAAACGAAAATATGAAACTTGCATCAAGGATTTTACTCCTCCTGATCACTGCCTAGTACATTGGGATAGCAAGCTGCTTACTAAATCATGTTCAGAACAAGAAGACCGCCTTGCAATACTTGTTACTGGATACCAAAATGTAGAAAAACTTTTATCAGTTTCTATAATAGATGATTCCACTGGATTATCTCAAGCCACTTCTGTATTTCAAAGTATTGAAAAATGGAACTTGAAGCAAAATGTCTTTGGAGTATCATTTGATACCACTGCATCCAATTCAGGATGGATGAAAGGTTCCTGTAAGTTACTTGAAGAACTTTTGCAAAAGAAATTGATTTGGTTAGCATGCCGCCATCATGTGGCTGAAGGAGTTTTGTGTGCTGTGTATGAAACCATTTTTGGCCCAAGTAAATCTCCTGAGTTTGAGTTATTCAAAGAATTTCGCGAGTCTAAATGGAAGAAAATTAATACGAAATCTACATACAATGTTCTTGATGTTAAATCAAGGTATCAAAGAGGCCTAAAGGAAGAATGTGTAGAATTTATGACCCAATGTTTAAGAAAATCTGACTGCTTTCCACGTGATGACTATAAGGAAGTTGCTGAAACAACTTTAATGCTTTTAGGAGAGGTTTCCAGAGAAAACAGTCATTGGCGGAAGCCTGGTGCAATGCACCGTGCCAGGTGGATGGCAATGATTTTGTATACAAATAAAATGTATGTTTTTGCCCACCAAGCATCATATGATGAATCATTGATTAAGAAATTAAAGAGAATGTGTCTATTTAATGCATTAATTTATGGAAAATACTGGCTTTTATGTTCTAATTCACTAGATAGTCCAGCTAATGATCTGAAGTTTTATCATGATTTGGTGAATTACAAGAAGGAAGATAGGGAAGTTGCAAATGCTGCTTTGAAATCTTTTGCCAATCATTACTGGTATTTGACGGAGGAAGTGGTCCCTTTGAGTTTCTTTGGATCGCTAAGTAATGATGAAAAAGATAAGATCGCAAAATCCTTAAACAAATATCCAGTTCCAGAAAATTATGTATGTGGGCAACCTGTTTTCCCCATTTTAAAGGAAGACACAAAGCTTCATCAGCTAGTAGGTCCAATTTCATGGCATTTATTTCAATGCTGTGGGTCAAAACCAGACTCATGGATAAAGAAACCAGCATCAACATGGGAAGAGGTCGATGACTACAACAAACTAAAAAACATTCTTTCATCTATTAGAGTAGTCAATGATACCGCTGAAAGAGGAATCAAGCTGGTTCAAGACTTTCATGACAAATGTCAAAATGAAGAATTTCAAGGTCTTTTGCAAATTGTGGAAGAGAATAGAAGACTAATTCCTGATCCTAGTAAAGAGACTCTTAAAGAATGAAACTCAGTAAAGAATAGTTCATTAACAGATAGATTAGGTATTTTTATTTGCAGAGATTGTTTTAATTTAGAAGAGGCTGATTTTTTTTTGTTATTAAATATACCATAAATTGTCTTTTCTTATTTTTATGTTTAAAAAGCTCTTATATCAATGATTTCTAATTAGGAAACTTGTTTCTTTTTATTTTTTGAGGAAAGTGTTGAATAAAGGAAAAAAAAAACGATGGGACCTCACAACTATAGATAAAGTGTTAATTTTTAGCTTTATTTTATATATATATAGTTTTGAGGTTGTCCTCACTTTGTATAGGCTAGTTATAATAAAAACTAATTATGATTTGCATTATAACTAGCAAATACAAAGCCCATCGCCGCGTAGCTGCATTGGGGTGATGCTTCAAAGGTGGCGGTAACACCTTATTTAAGAAGAAGGCACTGCAAGCAAAAAATTTTTTTAATTTAAATTTTTAAAAAATAAATGAAAATTTTCAAAATTAAGTAAATTTCTATTTTGATGAACTTTTCTAATAGAACTTTTGATTCTAAATCATTTTTATTCTATAACATTTTTCGATAAAGTTGATAATGTTTGAGATATATGGGGTTTTTAGGAAAAGGGGATGCGCAAAATTTCAAGGGCGGGTGGGGGGGATTCAAAATTTGTCGGATTAGAAAATGCCTGTAAAGTTCGTGTTTAGGACATCATTTGGCACAACATTAGACTCCTGGACCTTGACTTTTGAAAATGACCCAAAAATGGTACACCCTAGTGTGTATGTGTGTAATAATTGTGGATCTATGGGCGTATATATAGTCGGGGAGTGTATGTGCGTTTGTGTGCGCTTTTAATTTGTTCGATGGTTATTAATATATACAGGCCATTTATGCCTTCTAAGTCTTCTAAGCCAACTTCTGCCAACTGGCTGATTAAACCAACTGGCGGATTTCGAGTTCTAAGCCAAATGATGCTACCCTGAGCTCCCATTGTGCACCTGGATCTTCCAGGTGTAGGATGCTCTGTCTTCCGCTCTCTCTCTCTCTCTCAGGTTAGGTATACCCCTTTGCGGGGTGAGGCCGTCCCAACGTTTCCCCCCTTTTTTTGGCACCCTGGGGGTTGGCACCTTGCAACAAGGGTGGGTGGCACTGGCACTCATTTGATCAACATCGCAATTGCACTCGTCTTGGTTGTGGGCATACTACTGCATTGACCCGCCTTGACCAGCTCCCGGGTCGGGCAGGTCAACCTTATGACCCGTGATCCGCATCGACCCGTCTTGAATTCACTCCAAAAGGACCCGCAGGCACGTGACCGGCTGACCCGTTTCCAACTCTGCTTTGAACTACGCTGGCTGGCAATCCATACCACAAATTAACTATACGACTGAAGAAAAAATGTTCAACTTCATTAAAATTTAAATGTTTACCTACTAATTTGACACCATTACCGCGAGTTCTATCTACATTTCTGAAGGTGAAATATTTTCATTAATTGAAGATTTAAATCTCAAATACGCCTTTTTACAAGTGAGAATACATTTAACGTTTCTAAATGGGCAGCGTATGACTTGTTTCTAAGTCTAGGAATCATCTTAGAAGCCCGTCGCTGCACTGTCTCCATTCTGTCTAAGTTCTCTCTGGGGACCAAAATCGAATGCAATATTCCAGGTGAAGACCTACTAAGGAATTATATAATGTCAACATTGTTTTCGCCGACTTGAATTCAAATGATCTACCAATAGATCCGAAGATTCTATTTGCTTTTCTGACCGCTTCGATACATTGCTTGCTCAGTTTAAGAGTGTCAGGAACAATGCTACCTAAATCTTTCTCTTCCATAACACTCGTTATTGTCTTGTCTCGCACAAAATACATTTCTTTAACATTGTTTCTACCAATCAATGTGCAAATTTTTACATTTATGTGTATTAAAGTTCATTTTCCAAATTTCCGCCCACTTGAGTAATTTATTAATATCTTTTTGAATTTCTAAATGTTCTTCCGCTGATATTGTTCGTATTCCCCTAGTTTGGTATTATCTGCAATTTTGAAATTATACTCTCAATAATTCCTATGTGCCTAATACTTACATAAATAATAAAAATAACCGGTCCCAGAACCGATACCTGAGGCACGCCGCTAATTACACTTTTCCAGTTAGACGCTTTGCCATTAATGACCGCTCTTTGTTTTCGTCCACAAAGCCAATTTTCGATCCATTTGAAAACATTACCATCAATTCCGTGAGAATGAAATTTAGCTAATAATCTTCTATGCGGCACTTTATCAAACGCTTTTAGAAAGTCGAAATAAAAATATCTACTGTTGTACTCTCGTCATATATATTTACAATATCATTGAAGAAATCGAGCAAATTAGTAAGAAAAGAACGATTACGTCGAAACCCGTGTTCAGAATCTTTTATTAATTTATTGATTTCTAAGTGATTAACTATTTTGTCCCGAACAATCGTCTCCATAAGCTTACCAGTCAGACTAATGGAACGATAATTTCCCGAAAGCGATTTGTCCCCTTTTTTAAATATTGGCGTAATGTTTGCAAGTTTCCAATCGAACGGAACTTCTCTAGACTCTAACGATTCATTCTATATATACATCGGGTGTTTCAGGAGGAAAGGTCAATACTTCGGGAGGTGATAGTATCGGTCATTGTGAGAAAAAAGTTCATATGAACATGTGTCTAATTTTGAATGGTTACGGAGATAGAGCTATTTGAATCTACAAATACAAGAACATTGTTAATGGTAATCAAGAAAGAGAAACCAATTAATGTTTCTAACATTAATGTTTAAACATTGGCATTTTGAATGGTATCAGATACAGAAATGATAAATTTGTTACAGTTTAAAATATGTTTTCGAAAATCCCACCGTCAACCTTAATGCACTTTGCAACTCGTGTGCGAAGATCGCGTGTTGTTCGTCTGAGTTGATCTTGAAGTTCCTTTATGCGGGCAGCAGCATCCAAAACGCGCGCGAGCATTTCGTCTCGTGTATGCACTTTCTTTTGTAAACTTGACTTTTCATCCACCCCCACAAACAATAATCAAACGGAGAGAGGTCTGGAGACCTTGGTGGCCATTGAATGGGACCACCGCGGCTGATCCATCGACCAGGGAAAGTTTGATTTAGGCATTGCATCACCAGACGGGTAGAATGTGGAGGAGCTCCGTCATGCTGAAAGTACATCCCAGCGAGTGTAGCCAAAGGAACATCCTCCAATAGTCCTGGCAATTCATTTTGCAGAAATTCTAGGTAACTTTTTCCTGTAAGACGATTCTCTAAAGTAAAAGGGCCAGTCAGCTGATTATCGATGATACCGCACCACACATTGGCAGAGAAGCGATGTTGAAAATTTGTTTCCACAGTGGCATTTGGATTTTCGTCTGACCACCGATGAGAGTTACGAGTGTTGTTGATACCGTCACGGGTGAAAGTAGCTTCATCGGTGAACAGTATTAATCGAAGCAATCGGCGATTAGCATTTACCCAATGACAAAATTCCAGTCGCATGGCAGCGTCTCCTGGTTGAAGGTGTTGTACACGCTGTACATGATATGGATGCAAGCCTTCCTCACGTAATGTTCGCCATACTCTTATGTGTGGTACACCGAGACGTGTAGAAATTCTTCGTGAGCTAGTAGTAGGAGTACGCTCTACCAACTGAAGAGTGTTTTCCACTTCATCCGCATCTTCTTGACTTTCACGTTCAGATGAAACATTAGCGCTGGGAAGTGTACCAATCTCACGCAATGTGTTGAAAACCCTGGTAAACACTCTTCGATCCGGAATTCTGCGGTTCGGAAACCGTTGACGGTATTCTGCAACAGCAGCTGTTGCACTTCCATCGCAAAAACCGTAGACATACACCATATCTGCATATTCGGCATGTGTGAAGGTGTGTGGCATTCTTAACACTGCTTCAAACACCAAAGAATGTCAGTCACAACAGTCAGCTGTCGATTGGCTTATGTTACATGCTTACATTACAGCTTACATAGTTCAAGGTTATAGGGGAGGGAAGGGGAAGGAAGAGCTGCGCGCGCATCAGATTCAAACAGCTCTATCTCAGTAACCATTCAGAATTAGACACATGTTCATATGAACTTTTTTTCTCACAATGAGGGATACTATCACCTCCCGAAGTATTGACCTTTCCTCCTGAAATACCCTCTATATATATATATATATATATATATATATATATATATATATATATATATATATATATATAATATATATATATACACACTGTATATTAGGGTGTGCCTAAAATTAAACTTTATTTTTTCTAATACCACATATCTTTATTTTGTGGCAATGAATGAAAAACTAATATAGACAAAATTTCATTGGATTTAGTTAATATTAACAGGGTGCTCAATTCACTGAAAAGTTCCACTTCAAAAAAGTTGTACCATAACTAAGTAAATTCCATACTTTTAAGACTTTATTTCAACTTGAGCTTAATTATTTTCAAAATTTAACATAAATATACTTTTGGAGTCTTCTGAACATTCACTTAAGCCTATCTTTTTAATCTCTTTGTAGGCCTATACAAAAACTACACACATAATATATTTTACACATAAAATAACCACAGTATATTTTTTGAATAACATTTATTAACATACATTTTTTAGTAATATTTCTTGGCTTTGGGGTTTTGTTTCCTATGGTGTTCTACAACCTGCAAAAGGTATTGTTTTTAATTTTCATCTGTTGTGTGTGCTGCATTGAACTTCGTAATGAGAGCCACACCACGTTCTGCAAGATCATTTACAACTCTCAAATTTTTAGCTATTTCTTTTGCGGCATTGTAATGTGCCGAAACTGACCACCTTTCAGGATCTTCATGAAGAAATTCTGCGAATACTCCTGTGATTGTGAAAAATGATTTGGTTCTTTGCGTGCAAAAATGAGGTAAAGTTTTGTGAGAAGGATCAAAAGGCTGAACCCTACGCACAAAATCTTCATGGCAAGGAACTTCATTTGCATTTTTGGCCATCATCCTTTTGACGTCAAATATCTCTGGATCAAAAAATGCAAGAGCAACATTTACCTCATTTAAGTACCACAGGTGGCGTCCAAAGACAGTAGTAAGAGCATTTGATAGCTTTTGATTTCTAAGACAGTTCAGCTCTTGAAAGAGCTTCAGATCATTTGCTGGAGCCTTTATGGCCACAGAGCTTTGGAACCATGCTTTTAAATATATCTTTACAAGAAATATATCAAAATTTAAAACGTTTACCCATTTCCTTTCTGAAGCTGTATTTCCTTTTAATCTCAAATTCGGTATTTCCTTCTGTAGATCGAATTGATTTCTAAACAACCACATTTTGAGAGAGTAAATGGCTCTTGACATCCAGCTTGCTCGATGGACAGGACCTGGGCGCTTAAAAGAAATACCTGTGATTGAAATCCCGCCCAAAAATATGATTGAGAGCTCCAGAAGCTCTCGATAATCATCCCGAGGCTGTTGTTCGTGTAGGGTTGCGTTTGCGAACATGATAATGTCATCTTTAAGAGCAATAATTTCTTCTGCACCAACATCTGCATGGATAATAGGCCGATACTCATTTTGAATGACCTTTGGCAAGAATTTCTGGAAATGCTTGAAAATTTCTATATTTGGAGATTTTGAGTTATCGTTCAAAAGTATCTCATATGCTTTGCACAAAACAAGCTCATGAATGTGATGCCTGCATGCCAGAAAAAGTATATCCTTTTTAAGGTATTGCTCTAGTATAGTGCATGTACCTGCCCTTTGTCCAGTGTTGCTGGCAGTGGTATCGAAACTTACGCCAATAATTTTATGTGTGATATTCCACTCTTCAATTGTTTCAATTACTGCTTTAGCGACCGTCTCTCCAGTGGAATCAGGAAGTTTTGGGACACTCAGTAATTTTTCAACACCATTTCCAGAATCCGCGATTGGTAAGCGATTAACATTTGTCTGATCTTGACTTGTGAGGTCTGGTAACATTTTGCCATCCCAGTGTAAAACAAAAGGGACATGAGCATTGCCGAAGGAGTTTTTTATTTCCAGCGCACTAGTTTTCCGATATTTGGCTCTAGCCCGATGAATGGCCCTGTGACTAATTATCATGTCACCAACGTCATGTCCAAGACTTTGTGCTACGGCACTGATAATATGCGATGCACTTCTACTTGTTGATGTTCTGTCCAGTGCAGAGACAACTGCTTTATCAATTACCCGTTTAGTGCCTCGTTTAGGTGCCTTACGAACTGAAACTTCCTTTAGAGCTTTATCAGTATTGTAGGTTGAAGTTGAGGGAAGGCAAATATCTTCATCGCTGCTGGAACTGATGCTACAAACAACAGTTGCGACAGTTTCTTGCATTTCTGAATGAGCTTTCAAACGCTGTGATTCCAATGCTCGTTCTCGCTTCATGATTCGTTGCTGTTTCTTGACTTCTTTCTTGTCTATACCTGCCATATAACCTGGTCGGCCTTTCTGTCTTTGAGCAATAAGAAAAGCACAGTCTTCCTCTCTTTTGGTTAGAGATAGGACATTTTGATGAGCAATGTCAAATAATGTACTTAGAGATTCGACAAATTTTTGTTCCTTTGAACACTGAGTCTATGTTTTCCTACTTTTATTCTTTTTCAATAAATTATAATCATCAACAAGTTTATTAATCAGTTTGATAACATAAGGTTTGTGGCTCGTTGCAATTTTTGCCTTGTCCCATATATTCATCAATTCCTCTGCTACTAAATTTATAGACTCCTAACGGGAGCATTTTTCTTCGTGCAAATGGAAAAAATAAACTGACAAAATTTCCTTTTTTAGTGGTAGTTTTGTCTCTGGTAGGTGCGCAAATGGAATTTCTAACAGATAACCAGCTTCTTTACTTCTTGTAGAAGACATAATTTTGTTTAACCACTATAAGGATCGAATATCATATTCTAAACACTATCTGAAAATCTGAAACAGAAAAACACAATTATATATATATGGTTGTTACAGAAAAACACAATTATATACCTATATATATATATGGTTGTATACGTATTAGAGGTCTGCGCAGGCACCCGCAAGTATTTTGAAGTGGGGCCCACATCACGCCCGCAATGTGGGTACCCGCGGGCAACCCGCACAGGCCTCTAATACGTATACACACATGTAAGCGTGTTTGTGAGCGTGTGGGAAAAATTAGCATTGCCTATCTGCACCGACGTAAGGTTCGCGAGTGACTGAGAATAACAGGTTTAGACTTGAGCTTTTGAAATCGTTGAGCACCCACTTAATATTCATTAAATTGAACAAGATTTTTCCTAAAAAGTTTTGTTTCGATATGTAACCAATTCACATTGTGTGCTAAGCTGTAAGTCAATTTTAAAATTTTATCATATATATACAATGGGCACACCCTACTGTATATATACATGTGAGAGGAGAGACAATTGCGCAGTTCATTTCTTTGAGTACCATAGTGTAGTTCATATCCGCACCTTGAGTTTTATTAGGATTAATTTTACCTATGACGGAGAGTACTTCACTTTCATCAATGATAAAACCGTGAAGCTTTAAATAATCATCAATGAGCATGATTACTGGAACGGGAATGTTGTTCACATTTTTGTTAGTGAAGACGGAAGAGAAGAATTTATTTAAAACTTCCGTCATTTCTACAGATCTACAGAAGCTAAGGCTAACAAAGACCCTAAGATCCACTCTAAGGTTAGCCCGAGAAAAAGAAGAAAGTAAGAGGTTAAAAGAAGAGAATAAGGAGTTAAGTAAGTAGCAAAACCTATCACTCGTGGGTTAAAATTCATTCAGAAAGAGAGAAAGAAAGACACCATCACCATCCGCCGGCCACTGTCGACAAGTCGGAAAAATAGTCGAAGAGAATACTCCCAGCTGTTGCAGACCAGTCCTCCACTCCATAGGGAGGTAGAGGATGCAGCCCACTCTGCCGGAAAGGGGTGAAAGATGAAAAGAAGTAAAATAAGAACGCATTACAAACCATGCAACACATTCTTAACTCAAAGAACAACACATTCTTAACTCAAAGCAACACATACCTCCAGCAGTTTCAGACCGGTCCTCTACTCCATAGAGAGGTAGAGGACGAAGCCCACTCTGCTGGAAAGGGGTGGGGGATGAAAAGTAAAATAAGAACGCATTACAAACCATGCAACACATTCTTAACTCAAACACTATCATACCATGCAAACTACAGACATGCAATGAAGAGAGTTACAGACATACAAATAAGGAGAGAGAGGGGGGAAAAAAAGTAGAAAGAATAACAAAAAGTGGGTTAGCTTACGGTACGAGCTACATCTAAGTTCGTGTTAGTCTAATTTTTTTTTTTGCTGGCATCACACGCTGGCATGTCACAAGCTGGCATTATCGTCAACAGACTCATCCTCGATCACCACCGCCAGAGCTCCTGTTGCTAATGGTTTTATTATATTAGACAACGTTAATAATTCTAACGAGGGAGAGGGAGAAGGGTGCGGCTCGGAGGGAAAATGGTGCGGCTCGAAGGGAAAAGGGGGATTGTTTTATTATTATATTAAACAACGTTAGTATTTTTAAAATGCCTATCTAAACGGTTCTTAAACATATTAACGCTGGTAGAGTTCACGACGGGCGCGGGAAGATTATTCCATTTATCAATTACTTTAAACGTAAAGAAGTTTTTAGCGATATTAGAGTTCTTCGGATTCGATTTAATTTGTTTCACTATATATAGCTCATAGTTGTGCTTATCTGATGAAAAATAAACAATATATATTTAAAACATACGCTTTTTAAGTTTAAGTGTGACTACATTTCATATGTTCAAAAATAGTTTATATTCTAAATTAATTAACTTTCGAAATTCAGCTGTAAATAGGTGCTTTGTTTCTAACTATACCAAATTTATGTAGTAAATTCGTCAAGTGGAGGTTATATCGAATTTTCCTTCCCAAAAGATTATTCCAATTTTATATTGTAGTGAGTATATGTCAGTAGGAGAACAACCTACTGGCAAAACAGTAATAAACCAAAGAGGAATAAAAACATCTTGTAAATAGTCTCCGAATGCCCGAGTTGAGAATTTCAATGAAATACACATTTGAACTTTCAATAAATTGTTAACCGAGAGATTCGACGCAGTGTTGTGTATTAGTTTTTAAATAGGGAATTTAATGATGTTTATTAGAAATTAACATATGTAAAATGTAATTGTTTGAAATATAAAACACTAGTTCGCAACATGGAGAGAACGAGATTTGAAATGCGCTTAGGAATGGAGGTATATACTACCCAAAAGCAGAGTCGTGATGGGATATTGTAAAGTCGTTGTTGTGTTAAAAATGTAATTTGTGATATAAATTTATTTAACTTAAGTTTTCTTCACGATCCAGTGTTAAAATTGTGAATTTACCATCGCTTTCCCCCGTCATTTTTCTTATCTTAAATAAAATAAACTGGTAAATAGTGATAATGTTCGTCATTTTAAAATTCCCTTCTTCGTTCAAAGATGTAACAGTCTGCAACCCGTGTTGAATCCCATAACGGGCCAAGATACCTCGTATAAAGTTCAGAAAAGCAGCGTAAAGCAGTGGAAAGAATGCAGCTAACGTAAAATTGAAGTAAAGTAAATAAAAATTATAAGACGTTTCACGACACGAAGCAGGTAATGTCGTTATTGTTAAATGTGTGCATTGCGAGCTCAGTCGAAGATTTTTACCGAAAAACTTAATCATATAATTCCCCTAATACCATAATTACCATATCAAACTCTACTATGCTTAATATTCATCAAATGAATAGATAATTACAATGGTTCTAAAATGCTTAGGTCTTTTGATGGATGGTTAAGAGTTTTAGATTCCTTTGCATCAATTATTATTGACCTCATTAATTAAAATCACTGTATAGAATTATACACTGTGATTATTGTTAATTTTCAGGCCTATCTGATGACTCAAAATTTTTACACAAATACATATATAGTCAACCATTCTTTTTTATTAAAGTAATCTATGTATTAATTATGTTTTCAACTTTTATGTTCAACGGACATCAATTAATTTCGTAACTTCGTTATTTGGTCCTAATTCCTAAATTCCTTTCCTAAATTCCTGGACAGAACTTTTGGAGTGTCTGTAATTTATGCCTTTAATCTCAACTCCTAAACAAAATGGTAACATGTGGTTTCTCTCCAAACATTACAGAGGCTATGCGAGGAAATTAAACCATAAAATACGTTACACTTATTGACCATGTATGGAACAAAGGTTTGTATTTCTGACCACTTCTGTTGTTTCCTAGCGATAAATGAAAATCATAGAATTCCGATTAAATATTGTATAAAATAAAAGTTACGAAAATAAATTTAGATAGAGTTAAAAACTAATTAGGAAAAACAAAGGATCACTTAGTAGTTTCTGAAGGAGCAAACTACATAAATAAAAAAAAATTAAATTTCTCGACCAGAGTGAAAGAGGCATTTAACGAAATCTGTCCTGTAATCACAGTATCCAGGAAAGACAAAATAAACACTAGTTGAACTTCTCTTACGCGCAATCCAACAAAAACACCTAATATATAAACATGTAAACAAAAGTACAATACTTCAAGAAATATACGCCATTTACGTAAGCAGTTCAAATAATCTAATTAAAAAACAAAATGTGAATATTATTATAGCGATAAATTTGAGGAAGACAAACACTATTTAAAGAAACAATGGAAAGTGATTAATGAAACTACATAAAAAAAGAAAACATTGTTTTCCCACAAATTTAATTGTAGTCATTCGGTTACTTAACAATACTTGGACATCGTTGATAAAACCACAGCCAAACATATACCTTCTTTCACACAGAGTAAGAAACTTTGGTACTATCCTACCCACTCCTGTGTTCCGTTTCATTCATATTTCTTACACAAAGGTCGAAACAGCAATATTGTCTTAAATAGGCGGATGAAGCTGCCTTCATGTACTCATACAACGATATTGCGTCCCTTGATGAAGTAGTAAATAGATATCACGGTAATTTATGATTGGCAGAAAGCTAACGAATTATCCTTAATAAAAATATGAAGTTTTTTGTTAATAGTCAAAAAGCAAACGCATATAAAAGGGGTTCAATTTCAGTTTGACAACATATTAGCTGATATTTTCCAGTGAATAACCACGCATTGCAAGTCGCCATGAATACAGATAGTCAAGCAGAAATCTTCTCGTCACCTGGCGTATATGAAGTTGGGGATATTACGCAAGTTATATTCGCGAAGTGAAATGAGTATATATACATGTTTATGTATGTATATATATATATATACACACGGTAATGTGATTTTATCTTATTGGTCCATAGTGTGGGAGGAACGATGTTACTTTTCAACGCAGTTGATTGGGAGGGGCTGTTTTCGTTGCAGGATGTGGCGAATATTTGTGAAGCTGGACAGATTAATACATTGAACAGCAACACGCACGAAATGTTAGTAGAAAAATTATGTACCCGTATTTCAGCCAAAGCTTTTTTACCTCTCTCTCTCTCTCTTTCTATATATATATAGTGGCCGGTCAAATGATAAACAAATTACTGATGGCTGTAAATTATGCAAATTAGCTTCTATAAAGCGAATTAATATTCCTTTTTTAAAGTTAAAAATTGTATTCATGTTTTCTCTTTTTTAATAGAAATTATCACGATTTAACCTAACCCTACTCGTTGAATACTAACTGGTATGTCGAATAGCACCATATAACTTTATGCAAAAATTTTGAGAACATCTCCCATTTATCTTTAATGATTTTAAGCATAAACACAGTTTTACCACATCCTGTAGGGCCAGATTTAATACATGTGAATGGGCTCGTGAACTTGAATGTTTCTACAGAATCCATTTCAACACGTCACACTCCTTAGTTGAACATTTAGAAACTATAATAAAATTTTAAGTGATGCTCCTTGCATTCTACAGTTTTGTTTTCCTCTTCTTCCTCAGAACCGTGAATTACGATGAGGACGAGGTGCTGCGCCAGCAAAATGTCCCATCATCGATATTGCAAACGATACCGATGACAGTGTAGTTGGGGCTACAGACTCCAACCTCGCTAGCGAACCCCCAGCAACGCCAACTGTAGCCCCCCCCCCCCCGTCGCGAAAAATCGAGGAGAAAGTGGGTACATGATGAAGTTGATGATTCGCTTTCCACATCAGTTATAAAGCGTTTAGGGAGTGCGTCGACTGTTAGACCTCAGTAACACAACCCGAGCCATATACGTCTTACGACCCCCCCCCTTCTACATTAGTTCCTTCTACAAATAAAAGTGTCGTACCCTCCACAGCAGCAGAATCTCGTTCTGTAGAGAGTAGCATAATATTCGAGCTGGTGCGCACCGCCACCCGCACCCCGTGCCCTGATTAGAAACCGGTACGTATTCAGGGTAGACCTGCGAACCATGTATAGCAACGGTGTTGAACACGGACTACTTCGCGTAGTTGAACGTATTGTGGAGTTTGCCCTTCAGAACAGCAACGGACGTGAAATCAGGACGAGGCTGTCCTTCGGGTTCGGGTCAGATGATGGGGATATAGACGATTTTTGCGTAGTAATACCCTACAGGCACTTGGCTGCTGTAGATATACAATATATTTTGGGGCGTATAATGCAAGCCTCTCAAAGTAGTACCGCTTTCAACATGGACAACTTCACGATAGATTTTGACCACGTGTTCCGTGTTGTGTGACATACGGCCACAACTTATACTCTTAACTTCAATTCTCAGGCTATTTACAGACGGCTTATAAACCCTGGGCTTGGTTGCGGCTTTATAGCAGTAGTCTTAGCTCATATGTTTACTGTACTAAATGCATGGAACCAAAAGATTTGGTTGCCTACGGTTGTGCAGCGTGCCCGTAAACTGGCAGCAGATTGTAATATGGGTCCTGAAGAACTAAGAAGGGTAGGGCAGGAAATGAATGTTCGTATAGTTGTATTTGGAATGGATGATCGTCGTAGGACTGTGTATGTTTTTAAAAGCAGTGTAAGAGACCGTAAAAGACCCCTACTTATTTTAGGGCTGTCAGGGAGAACGTATCTCCCCATCCGCACTATAATGGACTTTTACGCAAGTTATGATAAAAGTAAAAAATATTGAAGGCATCATGAATTGTGTAAGGGATGTCTCGAGTTTGCGAACGATATAGTGAAACATTGTAAGGATTGCCACATGGTATGTGAGCAGTGTAAAAGCTCCAAATGTGAAGTCGTGTAGTTGAAGCCGAGAAGAGGGATTGTAATGTGTGTAGACGTACATTTTTCAATAATAACTGTTTTGCTCTCCATAAGTTAATTGGCGCTTGCAGGAAAATGAGAATCTGTGAAAGTGGTGTTTCATATGAAGGATAATTGGGGGAAATTCACGCATAAATGTGATGAAATTCACTGTTCTACATGTGCCATGAGAAATAGAAGGCAGATGGTATAAAGCATGTACGTTTTATGAAAGATGCTAAGCCAAAAAATAGACCTTGTATAACTGTATACTACGATATAGAAACATGATCAAATCAAAGAGGTTATCCCACATCAACTTGTAAGCCAGACTATCTGCGACGAGAGTGCATGGAGTTCGAGTGTGATGAGTGTATCAAATGTGGTAAACGAACAAACTATTTTTAAACGATCGCGCACGACAACCCCGTGAAACTCTTTGTATCCTATATCGTCAAGTTAGCGGACAAGTTAAAAAAAATGATGGCGCCATAACGGCGCCTGTAAATATCTTCGATGACTCGTGTTCAAGCACGAGTCATCGAAGATATTTACAGGCGATCCCTTGAAAACAGGAAACAAACTTATACAGATGAAAATAAGAGGTAATATTCAGTTTAAAGACACTTTATTATTCACACCTTGTAAATTAGCCAAGCTACCCAAGGTGATGGGCGTAGCCGCCGAATTTTCAAAAGGGCATTTCCATGACACTTTCCTCACTAGCGACACTTTAAATTACGTAGGCCAACCTCCCTCCAAACATTACTTTAACTATGCTAACATGAGTGATAGTAAGGGTGAAGAGTTTGACCGCTACTACAACAGTTGTAATGAAGATATTCCTTACAATATAACGGATGAACGTGAGCGTTATTGCATGAATGATGTACACTTGCTTAGAGTATGTTTCCAGGACTTTAGAAGGATGTACATAAACCGGTACAACTGCGATCCGCTACAAGTCGCAACCACGATCGACTCATTGGGCTTTACGGTGTTCAACAATTTCATGCCTAAAGACACACTAGCCGTCATTCACAGAAACACCCCACGCAGTTATGGGCATAAGGCTATTTACTAGCTCATACACCTATAGCATCAGACCGGTGTATACAAAAAACATGCCTGCAACACGGAGGAAGCCCCCATTAAGGTCAATGGCCGTGGTTTTGGGTGGATGGTCTAAGCGAAGACTGTGCCACTGGTGAGAAGACTGCATATTCCTTTAACGGTTGCTGATGGCATGGATGCCCACGTCCTGAGTGTGGAATTGTAGGAGATATCCATGGTAGATCTACTGACAGTCTTGCATGGACTTGCACCAGCGATCAGCTTATAGGGTCCCACTTCACTCACAAGGTCTTGTAGGAGCATGAATATAATGCACGGATGGAAACAGATCGAAGTACTGCGAAGAAATAAACACCATCAAACGTTCAATGGTATTGGATCCTCTCAAATGCGGCGATAGCTTGTTCAGTGGACGTACAAATCCCTTCAAACTATACTTTCTACCTTCGGAGGGCGTGAAACTCCATTACTACGACTTCTGTTCTTTATACCCCTACGTGATGAAGAACAATCCGTACCCCGTGGGAGCACCTGAAAAACTGGTTGCACCCGCCCTGCCCACCATCGAAGAGTTCTCAGCAAATTTGAACGAGAACTATTTCGGTCTTTCCTTCGTAGACGTGCTCCCCCCTCGCGACTTATGGATGCCGATCTTACCCGTCGTTATAGACAACTAGCTCATGTTTCCCCTGTTCGTGAAGTGCGCAGAGGAGAAAAATGGGGCATGTAATCACACAACCAACAAGCGGAAGATCAGAGGTGTATATACAAGTCCTGAGCTCTCCCTAGCCGTTCGCCACGGTTACAGAATATTGAAAAAATATGAGGTGTGGAGGTTTAAGAAGTTCCCCAATCTTTTCACGCCATATATAAACACTTGTTTTGAAGGATAAAGTAGAAGCATCAGGGTATCCGCGAGGAGTTGAGACCGAAAATGAAAAATCGGCGTATATTCAGCGCTACCTGATCGTGAAGGGATATAACTTGACCAGTCCCAAATTGTAAAGAACCCAGGTAAGCGCTTTTGTGCAAAGTTGCACCTAAATAGTTTTTTTTTGGAAATTTCCACATACAGGCAAGGAAACGTCCATCTAGCCCAAAGTTATAGCGAGGTGTGGGATTATGCGAACGTTCCCGATAAGGAGGTCATGAAGGTCGTGAATGAATGTATTACGTACATAATAAAGTACAACGGGACCGAATTGTCTGCAGATACATCACGTGTTACAAACATACCTGTAGCCACCTTCACCACACCGTATGCTCGCATCAAACTTTGGGGACTACTGCACTCTCTTGGGTGGAGGGTTCTGTACGCAGACACACAGTGTGATATTCACGGAGAGGGAAAGTGATTACATGCCATCTATTGGGAAATTCCTCGGAGAGTTGACTGATGCAATCAAGGGTGAGTATGGGGATGGTGCTTACGCTGATTCTTTTGTCTCAACAAGTCCAAAAACATATGGGGTACGGGTGAGGGTGGGGGAAGATGTGAGATATATTGTGAAAGGTAAAGGCATCACGTTTAACCATGCGAAGTGGCGGATCGTTAAATTTGATTCGCTGAAGGAGCTAGTGAGCTTGGAAGATGAGGGTGACCAACCACCCCAACTGACTGTATGGACTCACAATTTTCGAGCACAGAAAATTTGGGTGTGTCTAGTTACTTGTTGACGATATGTTTATTTATTTATTACGTGTATTTGAATATATGCCATGAATTAGAGACTACTAGCAAAAGGTCGGCGCTACGCGCCGATTTTGCTAGATCTGCGGTGCTTCGGCTGAATTGTGGGCCTACGGCGTATTTTATTTTGAACATCAGTAGCCCTTTATCTGGATATCATTCCTAGTCCTCTCACCTTGGGCCTCAGTAATTGGGGTGCCTGCGGCCTTCCAGTTACTTGCAAACCAATTATTCATTCAATAAAACTACAGAAAAGAACGCAGCCATGAAAATCTAAAGCTTCACAAATCTTAATACAATGAGCTCGGATTTGAAGCCTAAGATTTTCATGACTGCGTTCATTTCTATAGTTTTATTGACCAAATAACTGAACCGACAGTAATTGGGGGCCCTGCGGCCTGCCAAATCATAGTTTTCATTGTTTCGAGTTCATCAATAATATTGTTATAGTGTTCCATTAGTTGTGATAAGCATGATCTTCCTGACCGGAATCGATGTTGGTTATCATTTTTTTTTCTGAGTTTCCCCATTAACCCCACCCCCTCCCCCAATACCCCCTCCGCCACCCCTCTCCCCCATTTACCCCACCAATTTTTTTTTCTGAGTTTCCCCATTAACCCCCTCACCTCCCCCATTACCCCACCCTCTCCCCAATACCCCCTCCCCACCCTTCTCCCCCATTTACCCCCACCCTTCCCCCATTAACCCCAAGGGGGGAAGGGGGCTGGCACCTTGCAAAGGATTTACTTTAATTTTTTTTGAAGGGGGCTGGCACCTTGCAAAGGATTTACTTTAATTTTTTTTTGGTTACATATATATATCGCATCTATTTTTCTGAGTTTCCCCATTAACCCCACCCCCTCCCCCATTACCCGACCCGTCCCCCATTTTGTGCCAAAATTATGATTAAAAATGAAGAAATGGGAAGAACTATACCCCTAAAAGGGGGGGCAGGGTTTATGTTAGGGAATTTTTTTTAGCATGGGCACTGCACAATAAAAAGACGCATCGAATGGTGAAAACCGCATTGTTCTACACCAATTGTAGCGACCTGTAGGTGTGCGCAAAAAACTGTTACATATATATATATATATATATATATATATATATAAGGCTTCATTTCTGAAATAATATATTAGATTTACTTGTTGACGATGTGTTTATTTAAAATAAATCATGTTTCAATTAGCGTTTCATTTTCTCCTCTTTGTGTGTGTGTGTGTGTGTGTGTGTGTGTGCAGTAAAAAAGTTATGCACCGACCACTGTATGCCCAATCAAAGGGGTCACGTGACTCCCTTCACTATTTGGTCATATCTCAACCCTGCGTTCTGAGTTGACCTCAATAAGCCGTAGAGCTCAGACGTGTATTTTGAAGAATTCTCACGTAGACGGAAAATAGCGAAGGCTACCTTTGATATTGCGTGCTCGACATTCATAAAGTGGTATTCGATAAAGTCTACAGACGTGGTGAACACTCAAAGAATCACTAGTTCTCCCTCCTTTGAGGCTTTTAATGCCATATTGAGAGGAGCGAAGCATGAAGAGCAGGAGGTCCAAATACTCTACGGATGTTCTGGCGAGAGCAGTGCGGGCTTTCGTTGTTCAAACAATGTAATGAACTACGTCATTGGACTAAATTGTGTAAAGGCGCGCATACACTACGAAGTGAAAGAAGCATCACGTGCAGAAGAGAAACAACGGGTGTGGGTTGTGAAACTTGTTGACGAATGGTATGACAAGCGGTATTATGTTGTTCATCACACCGAATACGCATACCCTGCGTCTGAGAATATAAATCTTGTTATCTTGGACATTTTAGAATATTTTTATCATTACATTCATATATATCATGATGAGGTTCGCAGTAAGGTTGTGGCTAAAGCTTGTGCGAGGTTTTAATAGAGTTTAGGGATGAGTATCGTTTGTTAAGCAAAATTGACAGATATGGACACATGTTTCTCTCAAATACAGCGCCGGAGTGTTAATAAAATGTGTGTAGTTCGTCAAAAAGGGAATGTTGAATACCTCTGAACGAAGATCTCTGGTGCGCATTCCGGAGAGTGGGAGTGATAAAACATTAAAGCCGATATTGCTTCATGTATCGGAAAAATTCTCTAAACGATTGCCCAGTATAATGGGATACAAGTATTCATATGACTCTTTCATGTTGGAACAACCCCGTACACGAATCACTAACGCTTGGTATGACGCACCCGTGTAACTCGTTCCCCTACACCTCCCACCGAGCCAAACGGCTCACCGGTTGCTCATAGTCACCTCAGAGCTTGACCCGACTGGATGTGCACTCCTCACAATAGAAAACCCATATACGATGGAGCTTCCGTTGAGCAGTATCATCAATGCCGTATACGACGTGTCCGTGACGAAGTCAGTGCGTGTGTTCAGGCGTAAAACCGGCGCTGTTAATTATGTACCTGAAAGTGACTGAAACTAGTTGCAGACAATCAAACCCTGTAAACGGAACGTAATTTATTTAAGTGTTGAGGAGATGAACAAAATCTTCGTGATAGTTGAGAAGTGGAGTGAGGAACGTTATAAAATACCTGCAGGTGTAGGCACAAGAAGAGAGCAGATTAGTGATTCACCCTCATACGCTGTTATTTGTACGTTGTGTATAAGTCGAGACTAGCCATACATTGATATACGTTTGATGTGGAAGGATGCATCTGATAATAGCGTCCTTGTCCCCACTCCAAACTGTTTCATTCTCGACAGAATGTTTGAAGTCGTCGGTTTCCGCAAGCTAAAGCCTATATTAGACGCGAGTATTACGGATATGGTTTATATTGATACAGTTCTCGAATACGTGTACACCGCTCTGCTCGAAGGGTTTACCGAGTGTAGAACTGAACAAGACGAGAATGGATTGGAACTGGATGCGTATTTAAAAGGTATAGACTCCTCGAGATATCTTGAACTTTGGTACAAAGGACTTGAGTGGTACAGGGCTGAGCTCACCTACACTATTCACCCTGAAGAGTTATTTCTTTATATAATGGGCAGCTGTCGGCATGATTTAGAAGATTACTTCAATTGTCGATATGTGTTGTGAAGAAGAGTTCACGGTTGAAAAGCTCGGATTGGAAAGAATAAACCTTCGTTTGGAAGGGAGTGTTTATGAACTTGAATTTAATAACGATGTTGTGGCAAACGATGCCCTCTTTATGCGTGCTTTTGAATGTATTCTGACACTGTTTAAAGAGAGTGTTAACTTGCCAGCCAATTGTAAAGTGGGTACAAAAATAGTGTTAAACGAACTGAAAGCCCTTTACATTGAGTGTAGGCACCCGCGTACTTTGAGTGGTGAAATAATGTTAAATCGTATTTATTGCGCAGTAGAACATACATGTATTGGAATTCTTCTGCACTATGATTTTGAAGTTCATATATAAGTGTGTAGATGCGCGTACATATATTAAACGTGTATATAGATTTCTCCTCTGCTATTATTATTTTTGATGCTTTTATATAAGTGTGTAGATGCGTATACATATATTAAACGTGTATATACAGTAGGTTTCTACTGTACTATTATTATTATTATTTAAGAATGTGTGTGTGTATATACTATATCCTTCGCTTAAAGTATATATTTTGGGTGTATATAGATTTCTTCTACTATTATTATTTTGATTGTATATTTATCTCTGATATATTTCGAAAAAGTGTATGCTAAATAATTGATTCCATGTTAAATAATTCAACTAAATAAACCGAATGACGTATAGAAGAGTCAATATATGGTTTGACCCTAAAAAAATTGCAACAAAAGATTTTTTGCTGGATTTCGGTTTGTTGGGTCATACTGATGAACATACAAAAAGTCTATAGAAATCTGACCTACGGAAAGTTGTCATTTTCAAGGTGGCGCCCAAGATGGCCGCCAATACCTTAAAATGGCTATAAGTCAGTGACTATTTATCCTACAGTGATGATTTTGGTGTCTATACCTAGGTTTTAGGGATCAAGGAATCGCATAAAACCAATTTAAATAACATCACTTAATATTTATTATGTAAAAACAATACATGACCTGTAATCTGCAGCAGAAAATGTAACATTACCTAAATTCAATACAGTTTTATACCCAATTACCCATTGTGAGACCTCCTGACGTTGTCACTAGTTATAACTGTCATCTTCCTCAAAGACACCATTGTTGAGATTGTTGCAGCAATTGTCTTGGCATTGTCCACATACAGGGGTGCATGGAAGTCCATATTTTCTGCAGCTACAACGTTGGGTGCTACATCCAGGTGTGCAATTGCAATGGATGATCTTGAGTAGAGTTCCTGGGGCACGGTTCTTTTTCATCATGATGGGTTGTAGATTATTTTTATCTAGACTCCAACCCCAATTTGTTGGAGACATACCAGTATCCTTCCACAACCAGACCATTGTCTGATAATAGCGGAGGCAGTGATACTTTGTGGCACAAGCCGTTGGAGGAAGATGCTCTGGTGTCACAAATGCTTTGGCGGATATTACATTGCATGCTCTGTCGTTTGCTTTCTGGTTCATTGTGATGGATTCAGGTTTCATCTCCAGTGATAATGCGCTCCAAAAAGTTTTCACCTTCATTATGATACCGCGTCAAAAGACGAGAGCAGACGTCCATACCTGGATCCATCACTATGAACTAGAAAGCAAACGACAGAGCATGCAATGAAAGCATCCAACATCTCCCGTTGCAAGGAAGTTCAAAGCGCAGCCGTCAGCAGGTAAAGTTATGCTAACACTGTTTTGGGATACACGAGGCCCTATCCTTGAACATTATCTAGAGAGTGGAACTACAGTAACAAGTGCATCGTATTCTGACATGCTTCAGAATGAATTAAAGCAAGCAATTCGCACAAAACGGAGAGGGAGGTTGTCGGAAGGTGTTATTCTGTTACACGACAATGCACGCCCTCATACCACTGCACGGACTAGAAAATACCTTTAAGAACTTAAATTTGAAGTTCTCGACCATTCAGCCTACAGTCCAGACCTAGCACCTTCGGATTTTTACCTGTTTGGACCACTAAAAGACGCTTTAAGAGGTTAGCGATTCCAAGGCGATGATGACCTGAAGGAGGCAGTGCATGACTGGCTACGGACACAGCCAAAAACATTCTTTTGTGATGGCATTAGGAAGCTTGTAGATCGCTGGACTAAGTGTATTGAGAAACAGGGAGACTGTGTTGAGAAGTGATGTGTTTATAATCTATCAGATGTGAAAATAAAATTGTGAAAATAAAAAGTGCGGATACTTATTGAATTACCCTCTTGTGTATATATATACCTTTCAACATTATTCGTGTTCCTTAGGTCTTTGGGCAGCTGATTGAACAGTTTTGGTCCTCTCACAACAAAACTGTTTTCTTTCAGGGTGAAGGATGTTCCCTATCTTGCCTTTAATTTGGGAACACGACACAGTCTTCCTTTTCTACTTTCAACCGTTGTTTGGGGAGTTATAGGGTTCAGAGTAAGATTAGGGACTAGTTTCTCCATTATTTTCCAAGTGTAAATAATGGAGTATCTCTCTCTTCTCCTTTCCAGTGAATATAGGTCTAGTTCGCGTAACCTTTCCCAGTAATTTAGTTCTTTGCACCCGTTGATCTTGGCTGTGAAGCTTCTTTGGATCCCTTCCAGCTGTCTAATGTCTTCTTTTTTATATGGGGATGTTAGGACCGAGCAGTATTCCAATTTGGGTATGATCAGTGTTTTCAATAGAGGAATCATTATATTCCTATCCCTTCGTTTAAAGGTTCTCAATATCTGCCCCGTTACTCTCTTTGCTCTGTTTACTGCTATCTTACTTTGTGTTTCAAATTTCTTATCATCAGTCATTACAACCCCTAAATCTTCTGCTTTAAAATTTCTCTGAATTTCCTATCCATTTGGGATATAATATTCTATGGATTTTAGGCCTTCTCTTTTTCCGTACCGTAACAGCTGAAATTTCTCAGTGTTAAACTTCATATTGTTGTCTTCCGTCCACTTGTAGATTCTGTTTATGTCGGTTTGTAAAGATCCTATATCTTCTGGGTTCCTTATTTTTCTACTGAGCTTTGTGTCATCCGCAAAGGATGTTACTGTGCTGTCTCTGGTAACGTCCTCATCTATGTCAGTTTGCATGATTATGAAGGGTAGTGGAGCTAATACTGTTCCTTGTGGTACTGAGTTGAGGACCTCTGATTCTGATGAAGATATTCCTTGTACTGTAACGACTTGCCGCCGCTCACTAAGGAAATTGTATCTCCATTTCCCTACCTTTTCTGTTATTCCCATATATTTCAGTTTACAGTATGTATTATGATTCCATGGTCACACTTGTTAAACACTTTGGCAAAGACTAAGTATATTACATCATAATGTTCATTACTTTCAAGTGCATCAATAATGTTGTTGTAGTGTTCCATTAGTTGTGATAGGTATGATCTGCCTGACCGAAACCCATGTTGGTTATAATTGAATTTTTTCTGACTTTCCAAAAAGTCATAGATTTTCTGTCTAACGATCTTTCAAATATTTTAGTGAGATGAGATGTAAGCGACACTGGCCAATAGTTTTTGGCCTCGGATCGATCTCCTCCTTTATATATTAGGACTATGTTCGCGCTCTTCAGGATACCCGGTATTTCTCCCGTGTCTAGTGATCGTCGAAGTCGAAGTTCGTTATACTTTCCCGTTTTAGTTCTTCTTCAAAGAACGCGTTTCTATCGCATATCAGTTTGTCAGTGTTTGGGATACTGAAAGATGATTCGTACTGAGCTCTTAATATTTCAAGTACTTCTGTTAGATCATTAAATAGAGCACTGTTCTCGTTTTTCAAAGGTCCGATAGTCGCATGGTTTTTCGATTTTCTTTTTTGAAAATTATAGAAGTACTTTGAGTTAACCTTTATTGCTTCTATAGCGTCGTCTTCTTCTTTTTCTGTATGCTTCTCAATTAGTTCTTGTACGACGTCATCAAAACTCTGCGGTTTATCATTTAATATTTATCTGATGTTGTTAGCTTTAAAGTTACTTAATTTTGCAGTCACTCTTTTTCTCTTTCGGAACAATGACCTCTTTTCTCTCTCGAACCTGCTTCTCGTTCCTCTATGTTGTATTTTTGGGACATGTCTTTCCACAATTTCTAACGTCTCCTCTGAATTCATTAGCATCTCTTCCGTTCTCTTGGCCTCAAAAATGATTTTTCCAATCTATTACTTCCATGCTGGATGCAACATCTTCCCAGTTTATAGTTTTGGAGTGAAAATTAAAGATTTCGAATTTGCTTCTTTCTGTTGTTCGTGTTCTTTCCTTTCCTGTTGCTTTTATATTGGTTATTTCAATAATGTTGTGGTCTGATATTATAGTTGGGGATATTTCTACATTATTAATTAGGTTGCGGTTGTCTGTAAATACCAAATCTAGGCAGTTGTTTTTTCTTGTGTTTTCTGTTATTTCTTGTGTTAACATAAATTCATCAGCTAGAACTAGTAGCATTTTTACCTGTTCCTGGTCTTCCCGTGTGACCCCTTGTCCTGGTGTATACATACATTTTTTCCTATCCTTTTATATTTCATGAATGGGAAATTAAAATCACCACAGAGAAAAATATTTGGGGTTGAAGAGTGTAGATCTTTTACCCAGTTCCTTTCCTCCTTAATGGAATCTGAAAATTTTGAGGTTGGTGTGTTTGGGGGTCTATACATTACAATTAGTACCATATTTAATTTTTCAACTTTTGCTGCTACACATTCTACGTAGCTGTTTGAGGTACTTATAGTCATTTCTGCCATATGCCTTTCGCGTGTGTAAATAGCACATCCTCCTTTACGTCTCACTATTCTGTAGGCTCGGAGGATGTTATAGTTCTCAATTTGTATTTCGTTTTTGTCAATACAGAACTCACAGTTTTCATAGTTCGCCTGGCAGTCCTTTAGATGAGTTTCCGTGAGGCATGCAAAGTCTGCTCTGGCTTCTTGCATGAGTCCTTTCATGTATAAAACTTTGTCTGGGGAGTGATTTAACTTAAGGCAATGAATGTTCGCTAGGATTATTTTTATTTTTTCTCTATCGTTTTCGCATACAGGTGGTTCAGATTCGTTTTCCAATGGTGGTGCCGGTTTCGTTGCCTTGTGGTCCTCCGAGAATTTGCCTCTTTTAATCTTTGTCGGTACATGTTGTTCCGATAACGCATGAAGTGTCTTTGTGCATGCCTTCTGTCCGGCTCTCGGATTCCTGTATTTGTCAGCTGACTTTGTATTTGCTGGATAGTACTTAGCAGCTGAATTGTGTTGGCTACGTCTAAAAAATTGGTACCCTTCTTTGAAGTTCGTTTTTCCTGTTCACTCATTGCGTTCCTTTGAGGGTGGTGGTAACGGCATTTTTGTCAGTATTTGCACCTCCCATATCTTGCATATATATTAATTCTGAAATTCATCCCATATATATATATATATATATATATATTATATATATATATATATTGGTAAAGGCCGCTTCTGGCAAGCTTCAATTTCAATTTAAGCAGAAAGCCACAGACAAGAAGGAAAGAAACATCCATCATGTTGGAAAGGGACTATATTTTGTACATTGCAACGTTTCAAGCACAAACTATGCTCATCTTCAGGCAAAAATTCTAAAAAGTTAAAAACAGAATATTAAAAACCATAATGACATATAAGCAAAATAAAGTAGGGAAAAAATTCACAAGCTTTAAAAACAATGAAAGTCACACTAAAAAATTCTAAAAAGTTACAAACAATTAAAAACCATAATGACAATTATAAAACAATAAGGAACAATTCACAAGCTTTAAAACAATGAAAGTGACACTAAAAACGAACAAGGAATAACAGTTTAAAATACAAAATGTAAAACTCCCAAAAAAACTAAAAATTCACAAGCTATTTTTTAAAACACTAAAAAATGAAAAACCCACACTAAAAGGAACACACCTTAAGTCTAAGCAGCACAGATTCCGAGGCAAAACTAAAAAAAACAGAAGCATCTAAAAACAAGTAAAGGTTGGTTGTTCAAGATGTTCAGTTTAGACGGAGGGGAACGGATGAAATATCAGAGTTAAGCGAAGGGGAGAGAGTTTTAATATACAGGGATTCTAAAAGTCTTAAAGTTTGCTCACATGGAGCGGAATCTAAAATGTTAAAATTAGCTAAAGTTATATCGACTTTGCATAGAATAACATGGCTGCGTATAGCTGAAGCTTCTTTAGTTCTCAATGGTTTGTCAGGTCTATGCCTTATGCCCATATGGGCACAGAAACGCGACTCGAGGCTCCGCACAGTGCTACCAATATAGCTCAGATCACATCGGGGACACTTAAATTCATAAACAACAGCACTGCGCAGAGCATCCGATACACGGTCTTTAACATTAAAATATGAGCCAATAGAACGACGGTTAACAAATACTAGCTTAAAATCTATTTCACAATAAAATTTACTAAGTGGCACAAGGTTATTACGGCAATAGGAATTCAGATATCCCATTTCTGGGAGCACAAGATAATATACATCTTTAGGAACGTTAAAATTATACATTTTTGGTTTGTAAATGTTAGCTAGAAATCTATTGATAGCGTTTTCTACAATCTGCAAAGGATAACCATTATTCACAAAATATTTTCTTAAAAAACAAATTCATTCGACTCGTATATATATATATATATATATATATATATAATATATATATATATATATACTGACAAAGTAAAAAGAAGGAATGAGTGGTAAGAAATAAATCCAGAATATTGGGCCTATCTCCAGGGCGCTCGGGAATACGAGTAGGGTGTTTTACAATATGCTCTGGGCCAGCGTTTCTTAACTTGGGGTGCTAGCACCCCCAGGGAGTCCTGAAATCGATTTTAGGGGGTGCTGGAAAAGGGCTTCTGTCATGTGCAGTATGGATACGTTAGGCCCGTTAACCAAACTCCTTCACAAACTCCTAATCTTTTCTATTTTATTAACAGATATTATTGTATGAGAATTTGAATATATATTTAATTACGAAAGATTTATTGCACGTTCACATTATCACCATTAATATTAAGAAGGAAGACGTTGACTCTGTGTCACAAGAAATTTACTTTTTTTGCATGATTTTGACCCCAAGATTAGGGGGTAAGTAATTCTCCTTGATTGTTATTCTTAACATTTCTTTTGGCCGCTTGATCTATTGTTATATTCAAGAACAAGTATTTTATTATATTGTTATATTCAAGAAAGTATTTAGGTTTGAATATGTAAATATAATTCTTTGTGTCTTGTCTTAATATCATTTTAAAATTTTCCTCATTTATTTTTTACTCTAAATGTGCTGCTTTCAAATGTATGTTCACTTTGCTTTAACTTGATATCTTTTTATTCAAAATATTATTGGTCAACTATAAATTGTACTCATATTCTTTTTTTTTTTTTTTGTATTTGCGTGGTGCTTTTTGCTACTAACTTTTGCTAACTTTTTGCTACTAACCAGGTGAAGGGGGTGCTGGACTGCCTAGACCTAACTACAGGGGGTGCTGATGTCGAAAAAGGTTAGAAACGCTGCTCTAGGCCATTCAGGATAGAGAAGTTGTAAAGTAGTTCAGCAGAAATGTCAGTGAAATGGAAAGCAAGCGAAAGGCAGTGGTGAACAGTAAAATTTCCAAAAATGGAGATTTCAGCAAAAGTAGAGTGGGAAAGAGTGTATTCCACTTTGAAAGTGAGGTGTGTGTGTGTATATATATATATACAGTATATATATATATATATATATATATATATATATATATATATACACACACACACCTTTGGCTTTCCTTCCATTTCACTGACATCCCTGGTGAACTACATTGCAACCTCTCTATGCTGAATGGCATAGAACAGGTTATAAAACACCCTACTCGCATTCCCGATCGTCTTGGAGATAGGCCAAACATTCTGGATTTATTTCTCACTTTTCATCTTTTTTCTTACTCTGTTAAACCTGTTTTTGTGTTGGGCTTCTCTGACCACAATCTTATATCTGTTTCCTGTCCTATCACTCCAATTCGGCCCAAGAGGAGAAGGCTCTGGCATTTTGGCGCCGCTGATTGGGAGGACCTTAGGCAGTACTTCTCTGATTTCCCATGCAATGATTACTGCATCTGTGAACGAGACCCCTCCGAGTGCTCTGAGCGCGTCACGGCAGTAATTCTCTCGGGCAAGGCGGCGTCCATTCCATATTCTATTCTTACTACTAATGCAAAAAAAATTCTAGGTTTAGCTTTGTTTGTTATAATACTATCTACAACAGAGAGAAGGTTTTCAAAGGTACTTTCACCATCCAAATCTTGACACTTAGCTTATATTTCTGCCCAGAATCGTGCAAAATCTGTTCTTCGACTCGCCAAAAATTCCGTGCTGGAAGTAAGCTTTCATTCAGCTCGTCCCAAAGAAAGCCCGCCAACTATTGTCCATTTGCTTTGATTTCTTGCATTCCTAAGTTTTTTAATCTATCCTTAATATGGAGATTCTTAAACACCTCTCTTCTAATAATCCTCTTTCAGATCTTCAGTAGGGGTTCCTCAAGGGACGTCCCATTGACGATCTTCTTCCATATCTCTCTGCCTCTTGGTCAGTCTCCCTTCAGGGTTTCGGTAAAACCTTTGCTATTACACTAGACATATCAAAAGCTTCTGAAAGAGTTTGGCATAAATGTTTAATCTCCAAACTACCCTCCTTCGGTTTCTATCCTTCTATCTGTACCTTCATCTGATTTCTTTTGTAGCCGATCAATAGCTGCCGTTGTAGATGGCCACTGTTCTTTTTCTGTCGCTATTAATAGTGGTATTCCTAAGGGTTCTGTTCTGTCATCCACTCTTTTACTTTTATTTATCAATGATCTATTTAGTCGTACTTCCTGTCCTATCCACTCCTATGCCGATTATTCTACTCTTCACTTTTCCACCGGCTTCACAAAGCGTCCCTCTGAACAGTCACCTCATGCTTTGCGTAGGACAGCTATAATGCACTTGACCTCTGATCTTTTTGCTATTTCTTATTGGGGCAGAGAAAAATTTGTGGCTTTCAATGCCTTAAAACTCAATTCCTTCATCTGTCTACTCCTCACAATCTTTCAAATGACTACCCCCTTACCTTCAACATTACACAACTCGATCGTTCCTCTTTTCTTAACATTCTTGGCGTTTTCTTTTCTCGTGATCTTTCCTGGAAAGATTACATATACTCTCTTTCCACAACAGCTTCTTAGAAGTTAGGTGTGTTGTACAGGCTCCACAGTTTCTTTACCCCTACTTAGTTGTTGTCTCTGTACAGAGCCTTGTCCACCCCTGTATGGAGTACACTCCTCATGTGTGCGGTGGCTCAACTCATTGCGCTGTACTTGATTGGGTAGAATGAAAGGCTTTTTGTTCTATCAATTCCCCGCCTCTTACTCACTGTCATCAATCCCTCTCTTCGCCGCAATGTTGCCTCACTCTTTTTACTATCGCTATTATAACGGACACTGCTCTTCTGAACTCTCTAACTGCATGCCTCCTCCTTTAAGGAGAGCACCCTCTACCAGAATTTCGACATAGCCTTACACCTTTACTGTCCAACTCTTTAACACAAGGATTAATCGGTATTTTCCTTCTTTCATCTACTCAACCGGTTAACTCTGGAACAACTTCCTCAATTTATCCTTTTCCCTGTTTATGACCTCCAATCTTTCAAACGCAGTCTCCAGCCATCTCGAAAACCTTGGATCTTGAACTTGGTTCTCTTCTTACTCTATGTGGGGGGGGGGGGGTTGCAGGCATTGCCCTTGGCCCATCATTCCTGTCTAAAAAAAAATATATAAACGGCATGCGGATAGGCGGAAGGAGAGAGCATCTTTTAGCATGGATTTGTGTATTGTTACTCTGTATACATTAGATTAAGTTCGTTATTTATTCACAGAAATGAAATTGAAGGGAACAGAATATATACGAAAATATTTAGTAGCCCGGTCCACTAACCTCAGATAGCATGTTTTGGGGTAGTCCCCAAAATGCGGAGAGTTCGCCCCCGGAAACTATAGCAAGTATAGCATTAACTTGCAATCCAGAATAAAAAAAATGCAATACAGTCACAACGCGTTTTTAAGAAAATAATATTTTGACTAAAAGAGCGTTCGTAATTAATCTGTGTATTTCGTATGATTAAAAACATCATTATCGGTATTTTAATAAAAGTTACACACCAGCTTTATTTTTCTCTCAAAGTCTACTCATTTTCCTGCGCGATTGGCATATACAGAATTTGTTTTCAACAAATCCTTTCGTGTTGAGAATTCCTCCTACTGTTCCTCTATTATTTCAAACAATATTTTGTGTTGTTTGTTAAGAAACATTTTGTTCCTCGATGATAGTCAATAGTCCGAGATATGTTTTGGGAACAATAAACCGCAGTATTCAGCATGACCATCGGGACCTAATTATAATTCCAGAAAACGAAACTAAGGGAATTTAAAACCTCTGAATGGTGGTACACCAGGGGTGAATTTTTTAGTGGATTCAGTTTTTTGGAGTTCATAAACTTCAGCATTTTACAAGTTTAGAAGGAAGAAACTTAATCAAAAGGAATCGAGGTTGAAAGTCATGATTTCTAATCTATTTCATTATACCGCACAACTGTGAGTCCTGACTCATGGCAGTTGAAGCAGCCGTGAAACCTCAACTGTAACAACAACTGTGAATCCATTCGTGGTGGTATTGACTTCAAATACCCTATTATAATAACAATAATAAAAATAATAAAACTTTAAGTATATAAAGGAAAGTCAGAATCAAAGAATGGCTATAACAACACACTCCACAAAGATTTTGAAGCATAATATTTTTACTTCACGAATAATCTCAATATATTTCTTATAAAAATTATGCCTTTAAAGAAAAGAACTAAAAACACCGAAAAACTAATTGCTAAATAAAGGAACGTCAAAATAACTCGAGAAAAGCAATTAGGAATCTATTGATTGAGAATTAGGAAAATTTAAGGGGAACATTTAAAGGGTAATTCGGTTCATTTGTCGGAAAATTGGACTTCAAAATGACGGAAATTAAATCCTGACGCCATTTTTAACTTAATAACTTAATGCTACTTTTTATTAACGAGTCAGGGATTAATTTTTAAGATATTAAATATTTTCCTGTGCGCATATGTGTGTGTGTGTGTATAAGAATATGTGGGTGTAGGGCGGAGAAAGATATAGTGAGGTAAGTATATTATTACAGTAAAACTGGTATTGTTTCTTAGTTACGTCTTTTTATTAAATAAATTGAGGTGTATATATATATATATATATATATGAAAATTATTTCACGAAAGTGACACGTGAAAAATATTTATGATGAATAAAACCACGAAGGGAAAATAAACAGACTGGTGCTCAAGCGCTTTCGTCTAATGACCTCCTCAGGAACACTGGAGTGAAAGGAGAGTTCAAGGCAATATATAGGTTACAAAAATAAACATATATATATATATATATATATATATAGTAAGTATAGAAAAAATTGTGGGAGGAGCAAACACATTTGTATGGAAAAATGACACTTTTAGCATTTTGGCCGAAATTCAACATAAATTCAAATGGCTCGTTTATGAAATAGGTCACAAAAGAATAAAGAAATAAAAATGAATATAAATATAAATTGAAAAAAAAAAAAAAATTACAAAATAATGCCTTAGTGATATATACGTCACAGCCTAAATAACCATAAAGAAATAAACCAACAGATAAAAAACCAAAAATTATAAGTGGAGTCTACAAATTCAAGCTCAAAAGGAAAGTTTACAATCAATTTAATAGATGATGCCAAATTGATATATATGTCACAAAGAAATAAAGAAATAAACCCAAAACAAAAATAATAATAATAAATTGAAAAATATATTTTAAGAGAGGCACGCAAATTTATAAGGGAAAAATTACCAAAGGTTATTTAGTTATTGTCTGAATCATGCATACTGTGGTCACAAACGAATAAAAAAGTACAAGTAAATATAAATTGGAAAACAAAATGATGCCTAGATGATATATAAAGAACTATAAAAATATATACAACATATATAAGGTATATATACGAAATATAAACGCAATATATAAGGAATATATATATATGCATAAGGGAAAAAAATTACCAAAGGTTTTTATAATTATTGTCTGAAAAATCGGTAGGTCACAAAAGAATAAAGAAATAAAACTAAATATAAATTGGAAAAATTACAAATAATACAACTACACATGTATACCCGCATAACCAAATATAAATACATATACATACACATATACATACATACATACATACATACACATATATATATACATATACATATATATATATATATATTAGTGATGTAGCGGATGTCATTTTTTTCACATCCGCGGATGCGGATGCGGACGAGGATGTTTGATTTCAACATCCGCGGATGCGGATGCGGATGCGGATGTCTACATTTTCGTTATTTTTTAGGATATATTCGAGATTTGTTGTGTTTAACGTATATAATAAGTTATTATATAGAGAGAGCTGTAGCTATAATGTAGTATAATTGATTAATTGTACAATAATTGCTGTACTTTTCTCTGAACATATAAAATAATATCAAGCATCTAACTAATATAGAAATCAATTAGTGAATTCGTCTGCAAATAAATTCGTTATATTTTGTTGAGTTTCAGCCACAATTAGAAACCATAATTGTGTTACCAGGATGCGGGACGTGAACCCAACTCAAATGCACCCCACCGACCTCTTTCCCCAACCTCCGCCCTTATAGAAGGAGATCTTTAATTAGCTTGATAACTATTTATATTAAGTTTAAAGTTTTATTAGGCATATTTATCAATGAGTAATTAAAATAAAGTAAACTAAGATGTTCATCGTTTAATGTTCAAACTTAATTATAGGAAGGTTATGCTTAAGGAACATTAATTTTTTTGCCTTTTCTGCTGCCAGTCTGTTTCTCTTTTCATCATATATTAATCCAGCACTGCTAAATAATCTCTCGCTTGGTACGTTTGTTGGAGGACAGGCTAAATGTTTCCTTGCAAGTTTACTCAAGTATGGATAGATATTCTGCGTATTTTTCCACCAACTAATAGGATTGTCACATGCAGCCAGGCGTTTTTCTTGGTGATAGCTCTCGATCATTTTTACTACATCTTTTGACATCGCGTAGGTCTCGTCATTGCTGCTTGACTCAAGAAACTGAGAGACAGATTCTGTGATAGATTTGCTCGTTGAAGGTGTTGGTTCTGTCACAAACTTTTATTCTTTTGGTGGGTGGCGAAGCGACAGATTCAAGAGATTGAAGCTCTTCAACTGCTTTGCCAAGTGATGATTTAACTCGTTCTAATGTACTAGGTGAAAATAACTTAGCTTTGTAACGTGGATCTAAGTAGGTTGCAAGAGAGTAACTTCATACAAGAACAGCCTCTCGTCTTGTCGCTTGCATCACTTTTGCGCACAATGAACTAGTTCTATTAATATAGTAGAATTTGATAATTTCCGCTTATTAATGACATTTTATCTCAACGGTCCACATCCGCACGACATCCGCAGTCCAAAGTGCGGATGCGGGTGCGAGAAAATGTGCGGATGTTCCGCGGATGCGGATGTGACCTACATCACTAATATATATACACACATATATATATATATACATATATATACATACATACACATACACATACATACATATATATATATATATATACATACATACATACACACATACATACATACACATACATACATACCCATACACGCATACCGCAATAAATTGAAAAATAAAATTGTAAGAGAAACACAGATTTATAAGGAAACAGAGACCAAAAACAAATTTTTACCACAGATTTAGCAACCTGCCATTTTTGTTTAAATCCATTCTGAAGGAATTCAGAGCAACGGGATCGAGTTGAAACAGACCTTTACTCATGTTAAGGTTATTTGTAAGTTGAATTATAGCCGACTCAAGAATATTTCTATTAACAATGTTGCTAGAGTGAAACAAAACTGAAGCATTATTCCAATCAATACAATGGGATAACTCTGACAAATGGACAAAAAGGGCACTGGACAACTGTCCCGTTCTAACGGAATATTGATGCTGTTTTACACGCGTTTGCAAATCCTTTCCCGTCTGACCTATGTAAAAGGAATCACATTGTTTACACCCAATTTTATAGATAATGCCTGAATTATTGGTAGGGCTATTTTTTACTATGATGTTTTTCACAATATTGTTATATGAAAAAACTACACTGATATCCAAAAGTTTAAGTACATTAGCAATGCCTAAGAAGCCCGGGAAAAATGGAAGTACTAAAATATTCTTTGACAAGGTGCGAGTGTTATTATTCACACGATAGAAGGTTCGTTTAGCCTTATTAAGACAAGATTCCATGAACGAAGATGGGTAACACAGCTCACTTCCAATACCGTTGATATTTTCCAATTCGGCATCGATGTATTCCGGACTGGCGATCCTAAGAACGCGGAGAAACTGAGGAAAATATGGCCTTTTTAATAGGGGTGTCATGTCCAGAGTAAAAGTGTACGTAGGACAAATTGTTTTTTTTTTTTCCGATAGATACTAAATTTAAAACCTGGGCTATCCCTATGAACACGCACATCCAAAAACGGGATTGAGTTGTCTTGTTCCACTTCTAAAGTAAATTTAATGGAGGGGACTTGGTCATTTAACTGAAGGAGGAAGTCATCCAGGTCACGATTCATGGGCCAGATACACAAAATATCGTCAACGTACCGCAACCAAGGGATGCCAACCCCCAGGATCCTCGGAATGTAAGTAATTTCAAAAAACTCCATATAAATATTGGAGAGAAGGGGCGACAAAGGGTTGCCCATGGCTATCCCAAAAACCTGTTGATAATGCTCGCCATTGAAAGTGAATTTACAATCCTTGATACAAAGCTTAATAAGTTCCAAAACAGTGTGTGCAGGTAATGGCAGATCATAGTTCTGTAATTCTCGGGCGAGAAAGTCAAGCATATCATCAATCGGCACTTTTGTGAACAATGAACAATGAACAAACGTCGAAACTGATCAATCTATCGTTGGTATTAACGCGAACATTATTCAATTTTTCAGTAAGATCCATGGAATTTTTTACGTGTGACTCAGAGACAGTTCCAAGAATGGGGAACAAAACATTAACAAGCCATTTCTGTCCATTTGTCAGAGTTATCCCATTGTATTGATTGGAATAATGCTTCAGTTTTGTTTCACTCTAGCAACATTGTTAATAGAAATATTCTTGAGTCGGCTATAATTCAACTTACGAATAACCTTAACATGAGTAAAGGTCTGTTTCAACTCGATCCCGTTGCTCTGAATTCCTTCAGAATGGATTTAAACAAAAAGGGCAGGTTGCTAAATCTGTGGTGAAAATTTGTTTTTTTTCTCTGTTTCCTTATAAATCTGTATGTTTCTCTTACAATTTTATTTTTCAATTTATTGCGGTATGCGTGTATGTGTGTATGTATGTATGTGTATGTATGTATATATATATATATATATTATGTATGTATGTGTATGTATGTATATATATGTATATATATATGTGTATATATATATATAGGTATAGGTATATATATGTGTGTATGTATGTATATGTGTATATGTATGTATATGTGTATGTATATGTATTTATATTTGGTTATGCGGGTATACATGTATAGTTGTATTATTTGTAATTTTTCCAATTTATATTTAGTTTTATTTCTTTATTCTTTTGTGACCTACCGATTTTTCAGACAATAATTATAAAAACCTTTGGTAATTTTTTTCCCTTATGCATATATATATATATATTCCTTATATATTGCGTTTATATTTCGTATATATACAGTACCTTATATATGTTGTATATATTTTTTTATATAGTTTATTATCTTTATATATCATCTAGGCATCATTTTGTTTTCCAATTTATATTTACTTGTACTTTTTTATTCGTTTGTGACCACAGTATGCATGATTCAGACAATAACTAAAAAACCTTTGGTAATTTTTCCCTTATAAATTTGCGTGCCTCTCTTAAAATTTATTTTTCAATTTATTATTATTATTTTTTTTTTTTTGGTTTATTCTTTGTGACATATATATCAATTTGGCATCATCTATTAAATTGATTGTAAACTTTCCTTTTGAGCTTGAATTTGTAGACTCCACTTATAATTTTTGGTTGTTTATCTGTTGGTTTATTTCTTTATGGTTATTTAGGATGTGACGTATATATCACTAAGGCATTATTTTGTAATTTTTTTTTTTTTCAATTTATATTTATATTCATTTTTATTTCTTTAGTGACCTATTTCATAAACGAGCCATTTGAATTTATGTTTAATTTCGGCCAAAATGCTAAAAGTGTCATTTTTCCATACAAATGTGTTTGCTCCTCCCACAATTTTTTCTATACTTACTATATATATATATATAAATATATGTATGTATATATACATGTTTATTTTTGTAACCTATATATTGCCTTGAACTCTCCTTTCACTCAGTGTTCCTGAGGAGGTCATTAGACGAAAGCGTTTGAGCACCAGTCTTTCTTTTCCCTTCGTGGTTTTATTCATCATATATATATATATATATATATTATATATATATATATATATATATAATATATATATACACACACACACATACTTGTCAATAATTCAGTCTCCGGAAACCGAATTCTTATAAGGAACAATAATACAATTGCAGGAACAAAACATTTTCATTATTTATTTAGCCCTTTAAAGACTGAAGGTACAAATTGCTAACGTTTCAAATACAAGCATTCATAACTTAACCCTACAAAAAATTCAGGGCTTAAAGGGTTAAACGACTAAATGTTTTGGAAGTTCAGTTTCCATCCTCAGTAGCTATGAAACAAAATATAAAATAATTATTATAATATAATTATAATGTGTACATTATATATACAGTATATATATATATATCTTGGGAATGGAGACGTAAATTCCATATTCTACAGCATTTCTACTATTGAAATAAAAAACTTTAGTTTAACTCTGCTTGTTCTAATGCTATCTGCAATAAAGAGGAGGCTTTGAGAAGGTAAAATCGACGTACAATTCCTGACTCTCACTTAGCTTATATAATTCTTTCATCAGACGAAAACATGAAAACCTATTCAATTTTAATTCTGCTCGCTTTCTCTGGCATCTAGTCAAGAACCTTTCAAACAGCTTTACTTCTTTTCCCCTCAACGGCTCAGTTGCCGTCTCTTCTTCCGATAAAACAGAACTCTTCACTCAAATTTTCGCCTCCAATTCATTCCTTTACAGTAGAATGACTGCAAAATATTCGAGTGCACATGCAACTGCAATGTTGATCAATTGTTGCAAGGTACCAGACCACTTCTCCCCTTGTTGCAAGGTGCCAACCCCCTTCCCCATGGTGCCAGTGCTACCAAAAAAAAGGTTATGCAAGGAAGGTGGAATCCCCCAAGCTGCCATCCAAACCTAACCTAAGATAGAAGAGAGCAGAGTGACCATCCTTCGCCTGGAAACCCAGGGGCATAATGAGCGCTCTTGACAACATCAGCTGGCTTAGAAGTCTTAATCCGCCAATTGGCTTAGAAGGTGTTTAGAAAGGAGTGTATATGTATGTATATATATATATATATGAAAATTATTTCACGAAAGTAACGTGAAAAATATTTATGATGAAAACCACGAAGGAAAGGAAACAGAATGGTGCTCAAGCGCTTTCGTCTAATGACATCCTCAGGAACACTGAAGTACAGAGAGAGTTACAGCCTATATATAGGTTACAGAAAAAAAATATAATATATATATATTTTTTTTTCTGTAACCTATATATAGGCTGTAACTCTTTATGTACTTCAGTGTTCGTGAGGATGTCATTAGACGAAAGCGCTTGAGCACCATTCTGTGTTTCTTTTCCTTCGTGGTTTTATTCATCACATATATATATATATAATAAGCAGAAAGCCACAGACAAGAAGGAAAGAAACATCCATCATGTTGGAAAGGGACTATATTTTGTACATTGCAACGTTTCAAGCACAAACTATGCTCATCTTCAGGCAAAAATTCTTAAAAGTTAAAAACAGAATATTAAAAATCATAATGACAATATAAACAAAAAGTAGGGAAAAAAATTCACAAGCTTTAAAAACAATGAAAGTCACACTAAAAATTCTAAAAAGTTAAAACAATTAAAAACCATAATGACAATTATAAAACAATAGGGAAAAATTCAACAAGCTTTAAAACAATGAAAGTGACACTAAAAAAGAACAATGAATAACAGTTATAAAATACAAAACCCCAAAAAAATAAAAATTCACAAACTTTTTTAAAACACTGAAAAATGAAAAACCCACACTAAAAGGAACACACCTTAAGTCTAAGCAGCACAGATTCCGAGGCAAAACTAATAAAAACAGAAGCATCTAAAAAACAAGTAAAGGTTGGTTGTTGTTAAAGATGTTCAGTTTAGACGGAGGGGAACGGATGAATTATCAGAGTTAAGCGAAGGGGAGAGAGTTTTAATATACAGCGATTCTAAAAGTCTTAAAGTTTGCTCACACGGAGCGGAATCTAAAATGTTAAAATTAGCTAAAGTTATATCCACTTTGCATAAAACAACATGGCTGCGTATAGCTGAAGCTTCTTTAGTTCTCAATGGTTTGTCAGTTCTATGGCTTATTCCCATATGGGCGGATTATGTTAATAAAACCTTAGAATTGTTAAAAGATGTTTCGAAATCTAAACTAATTAAGGATCGTGCTAAAATTGTAATCTTACGGCTTGAGGATAAAATTAATAGGTTACTGTCATCTTTGAAAACTAAAAAAGCAATAGATGTGATAACTTATAAAAAACTTTTTGCAACGGGATGTGATCTGGGACGATTATATAGTCTCCCTAAGATACACAAACCCGGAATTCCTTTGAGACCTATTCTGGCTTCATATAGCTTGCCCTCGTATAATCTTGCCAAATTTTTGGTTAGTTTGCTTTCCCCTTTCTCCAAAAATGAGTATACTATTTCTGATTCCGCGTCCTTTCAAAGGGAACTCCTTGATAAGAAATTTAACTCAAACCATTACTTGGTAAGTTTTGACGTTAGTTCCCTGTTTAGCAATATCCCTGTGGACGAAACTCGAAAAATTATTCTTGACAAGGTTTTTAGTAATTCCCCCAAATTTCAAAGTTTTGATAAAAATGACCTTAATTCTATGTTAGAGCTAACTCTTAAAGGTAGTACTTTTACGTTTAACTGGAGATATATACCAGCAGACTGATGGCGTGAGCATGGGATCTCCGATCGGCCCGTTGGCTGCAGATTTTTTCATGACTTTTTTAGAAACCAAAATGTTTACCCAGCCTCCTACCCATATAAGGCCTATTTTTTATAGACGATATGTTGATAATATTTTTGCAGTTTTTACCGATCCTAACAGTGCTCATCAATTTTTTACGTTTTTAAATAATTTACATCCAAACATAAAGTTTACTCTGGAGGAAGAATCAGATTCCAAGCTGCCTTTCTTGGATTTACTGATTAGCAGAGAGAGCGACTCTATTATTACTTCAGTTTTTCGTAAGAAGACGTTCACCGGTCTTGGACTCAATTTTTTAAGTTATTGTGATTTTAAATACAAGCTGGCATCTGTTAACACCCTACTTAACCGAGCGTATAATTTATGTTCTAACTATCAGTCTCTGCATAATGAATTTGTTTTTTTAAGAAAATATTTTGTGAATAATGGTTATCCTTTGCAGATTGTAGAAAACGCTATCAATAGATTTTTAGCTAACATTTACAAACCAAAAATGTCTAATTTTAACGTTCCTAAAGATGTATATTATCTTGTGCTCCCAGAAATGGGATATCTGAATTCCTATTGCCGTAATAACCTTGTGCCACTTCTTAGTAAATTTTATTGTCAAATAGATTTTAAACTAGTATTTGTTAACCGTCGTTCTATTGGCTCATATTTTAATGTTAAAGACCGTGTATCGGATGCTCTGCGCAGTGCTGTTTATGAATTTAAGTGTCCCCGATGTGATCGGAGCTATATTGGTAGCACTGTGCGGAGCCTCGAGTCGCGTTTCTGTGCCCATATGGGCATAAGCCATAGAACTGACAAACCACTGAGAACTAAAGAAGCTTCAGCTATACGCAGCCATGTTGTTTTATGCAAAGTGGATATAACCTTAGCTAATTTTAACATTTTAGATTCCGCTCCGTGTGAGCAAACTTTAAGACTTTTAGAATCGCTGTATATTAAAACTCTCTCCCCTTCGCTTAACTCTGATAATTCATCCGTTCCCCTCCGTCTAAACTGAACATCTTTAACAACAACCAACCTTAACTTGTTTTTTAGATGCTTCTGTTTTTATTAGTTTTGCCTCGGAATCTGTGCTGCTTAGACTTAAGGTGTGTTCCTTTTAGTGTGGGTTTTTCATTTTTTAGTATTTTAAAAAAGCTTGTGAAATTTTATTTTTTGGGGGTTTTGTATTTTATAACTGTTATTCATTGTTCTTTTTTAGTGTCACTTTCATTGTTTTAAAGCTTGTTAAATTTTTCCCTATTGTTTTATAATTGTCATTATTGTTTTTAATTGTTTTAACTTTTTAGAATTTTTTAGTGTGACTTTCATTGTTTTTAAAGCTTGTGAATTGTTTTCCCTACTTTTTGTTTATATTGTCATTATGATTTTTAATATTCTGTTTTTAACTTTTTAGAATTTTGCCTGAAGATGAGCATAGTTTGTGCTTGAAACGTTGCAATGTACAAAATATAGTCCCTTTCCAACATGATGGATGTTTCTTTCCTTCTTGTCTGTGGCTTTCTGCTTAAATTGAAATTGAAGCTTGCCAGAAGCGGCCTTCACCAATATATATATATATATATATATATATGAAAATTATTTCACGAAAGTGACACGTGAAAAATATTTATGATGAATAAAACCACGAAGGGAAAAGAAACGCAAAGTGGTGCTCAAGCGCTTTCGTCTAATGACATCCTCAGAAACACTGGAGTGAAAGGAGAGTTCAAGACAATATATAGGTTACAAAAATAAACATATATATATATAGTAGTATAGAAATAAAAAATTGTGGGAGGAGCAAACACATTTGTACGAAAAAATGACATTTTTAGCACTTTGCCCGAAATTCAACATAAATTCAAATGGCTTGTTTCCAGCCAATTTTTTATAGTTATTGCCTGAATGGTAAACAAGTCACAAAAGAATAAAGAAATAAAAATAAATATAAATTGGAAAAAATTACAAAATAATGCCTTAGTGATATATACGTCACAACCGAAATAAACATAGACATAAACCAGCAGATAAAAAAACAAATTGTAAATGGAGTCTACAAATTCAAGCTCAAAAGGAAAGTTTACAATCAATTTAATAGATGATGCCAAAATGATATATATGTCACAAAAAAATAAAATAAAGAAATAAACCAAAAAAATAAATTGAAAAATAAATTGTAAGAGAGGCACCCAAATTTATAAGGGAAAAAAATTACCAAAGGTTTTTTAGTTATTGTCTGAATTATGCATACTATGGTCACAAACGAATAAAAAAGTACAAGTAAATATAAATTGGAAATATATGTCGTATATATTTTCATAGTTCTTTATATATCATCTAGGCATCATTTTTTTTCCAATTTATATTTACTTGTACTTTTTTATTCGTTTGTGACCATAGTATGCATAATTCAGACAATAACTAAAAAACACTGGCTCCTTCAGTGAATCAAAGTTAACGATCCGTCGGTTCTCCTGGTTAAGCGTGATGCCTTTCGCCTGTGTGATTACAGGTCACGTTGTTCTCCTCTGCGCACTTCACGCGCAAGGGAAACATGAGTTTGTGGTCTATAACGACGGGTAAGATCGGCATCCATAAGTTGCGAGGGGAAAGCACATCTACGAAAGAAAGACCGAAATGGTTCTCGTTCAAATTTGCTGAGAACTCTTGGATGGTGGGCAGAGCTGGACACTCCAGTTTTTCAGGTGCTCCTACAGGTTACGGATTGTTCTTCATCACGTAGGGATATAAAGAGCAGAAGTCGTAGTAATGGAGTTTCACGCACTCCGAAGGTGGAAACTATAGCTTGAAGGGATTTGTACGCCCTCAGAACAAGCTATCACCACATCTGAGAGGATCCAACACCATTGAAGGCTTGGTGGTGTTTATTTCTTCACGGTACTGCCCATCTGTCTCCACCCGTGCATCATACTCATCTTTTCACAAGACCTTGTGAGTGAAGTGGGAACCTATAAGCCTTGTCCGGGTGCGGGTCCATGCAAGACTGTCGGCAGGAGGTCTACCATGGATATCTCTTAAGATTCCACACTCAGAACGTGAGCAACCATGCCACCAGCATCGTTAAAGGAGTACGCTGTCTTCTCACCAGTGACACGGTCTTCGCTTAGACCATCCACCCAAAACACACGACCATTGACTTTGATGGGGACTTTCCCCATGTTACGGGCATGTTTTATGCATATACCGGTTTGTTGCTGTAGGTGTATGAGCCTTATACCAATAACTGCGTGGATTGCTTCTGTGAATGACGGCCAGTGTGTCTTTAGGCATGAAATTGTTCTTGAACACCGTAAAGCACAGAGAGGTGATCGTGGTTGCGACTTGCAGCGGATGACAGTTGAACCGGTGTATGTAGTATAAGTTTGTTTCCTGTTTTCAAGGGATCGCCTGTAAATATCTCCGATGACTCGTGTTCAAGCAGTTCCTTATAAACGAACTGTGTGTCAAATTTTACGCCGTTATGGGCAAGAATATACAGTCATTTATTTGGAATATTCCGCTAACTTGACAATTAAGGACACAGAGTTTCACGGGGTTGTCCTGTGCGATCGTTTTAAAAACATTTGTTCGTTTGCCACATTTGTGACACTCATCACACTCGACTTCCAAGCACACATCGCAGATAATCTGGCTTACAATTAGATGTGGGATAACCTCTTTGGTTTCAGCAGCCGTATATGTTTCTATATCGTAGTACACAGTTATACAAGCTCTATTTTTAAGCTTAGCATCTTTAATATGGCATACATGCTTTATACCATCAGCCTTATATGTCTCATGGCAAAGAGAACAGTGAATTTCATCACATTTATGCGTGAATTTCCCCCAATTAATTATCCATCATATGAAACATACCACATTCACAGATTCTCATTTTCCTGCAAGTACCAATTAACTCATGGAGCTCAAAGCATTTATTATTGAAAAATTTGCGTCTACACACATTGCAATACCTCTTCTCAGTTTCAACTACACGACTTTCACATATGAAGCTTTTACACTGCTCACATACCATGCGGCAATCCTTACAATGTTTCACTATATCGTCCGGAAACTCGAGGTATCCCTTACACAATTCATGATGCCTTCCATATTTTCGACTTTTATCATAACTCACGTAAAGGTCCCTTATATTACAGATTGGGAGGTACGTTGACTCTGACAGCCTTAAAATAAGTAGAGGTCTTGTACGATCTCTCACACAGCTTTTAAAAACATACACAGTCCTACGACGATCATCCATTCGAAATACAACTATACAGGGTGATTCAGCAAAGAGTACATTAAATTGGAGGATGAAATCCATGGATAATTCTAAACCACAATGTCTCTATGATAAAATGTCAGATTCTGCATAGTTTCCATATTACAATACATTTAAGATGTTGTATTAATGAGAGTGAATATGAAGTGAAACCCCAGTAGGTTTTTGTAATCATTTATTCACAGATCTCTACAGTGTGACCCCTCTTTGTTACAACCTAAAGTAAATGTTCAAAGTTGCCCCCTTCTGCCTCAATGCAGGCCTGTACACGTCGTACCATTGAATGTCTGATGCGTTCCAGAATGCCTGGACTGTGTTTAATTTTCTCGCACCTGTCACGAACACGTGGCCTAATTCCTCTCTTGTTTGAACCTCTGTATCATACACCAACGTCTTTAAATGGCCCCACAGGTAGAAATCCAAAGGGTTAAGATCAGGGGAGCGGGGTGGCCAGGGAACGGGGCCACCACGCCCTATCCACCTGTTGGGATAAACAGTATCCAGATATTCCCTTGATGCTCGGGCAAAATGGGCAGGTGCACCATCATGCATGAACCACATGCGACGTCGTACTTGCAGTGGCACATCTTCAAGTAGCACTGGCAGTGTCTCCTCGAGGAAATGCCTGTAGACGTCTCCGGTCAGCCACTGTGGTAGCAGATAAGGGCCGACAATGTTATCTCCAATAATGCCAGCCCATATGTTTATTGAAAACCTCACCTGGTGTGCTCTACGTACTGTTGAGTGAGGGTTATCCTCCGCCCATGTATGCATGTTGTGAGTGTTGAAAGTACCATCTCTTGCGAATGTTGCCTCATCTGTGAATAAAACATTACTAGTGAACCGACGATCAACAGCATGGTGTCGTAAAAACCACTGACAGAATTCGATCCGTCGTGGATATTCGTCAGGATCCAGCCCTTGGACCTTCTGATGATGATATGGGTACAGGAGGTTTGTATGCAGGCACCTCCAAACGGCTGACTGTGGCACGTGCACAACAGCTCCAACTGTTCGTGTACTAGTAGATGGCTCATCTTTATGTCCTCCAATATCTGCTCTAAATCGACGGAAAGATCCCCTTTCCCTCATCCTCCGATCAACAGCGATGAATGATCGGGGGTTTGGCAGCCTTCGGTTTGGATACCGTTCTTCATACAGTCGTACAGCCTGTGCAGCATTTTCACCTGCTGCCCCTAACACAAGGTGCATATCAGCATATTCACTATCTGTGTACTGCTCCATGTTGTAGTGCACTCTGATACGGCACCTGACTGTGACCTACAGAAGTAAGATAACAGATAGTGATAGATACAATTACGAGGTGCAGTTACGATGTTAGGAAATACCACAACATTACCTTATCACTTCAGTACAGATTGGCATAACATGTAAACAATAGCCAATTCAGGAATAATTGTATGATCTACAAATTTGGCAATCAAATCAGTAAAAACCTGCAATACGACGTATCCTCCCACACAGTGGATGGTGATATGGGTCCGCTCCGTCCTGTGGCAACGATGGGAGTGGTCTGGGGCGCACACCAGCCAATCCACATTACCTCCCCTCCTCCTCCCCCTCCCTAGAGGGGTCAAACAAGAGAGGAATTATGGCCACGTGTTCGTGACAGGTGCGAGCAAATTAAACACAGTCCAGGCATTCTGGAACGCGTCAGACATTCAATGATACGACGTGTACAGGCCTGCATTGAGGCAGAAGGGGGCAACTTTGAACATTTACTTTAGGTTGTAACAAAGAGGGGTCACACTGTAGAGATCTGTGAATAAATTATTACAAAAACCTACGGGGGTTTCACTTCATATTCACTCTCATTAATACAACATCTTAAATGTATTGTAACATGGAAACTATGCAGAATTTGACATTTTACCATAGAGACATTGTGGTTTAGAATTATCCAAGGATTTCATCCTCCAATTTAATGTACTCTTAGCTGAATCACCCTGTATAAGCATTCATTTCCTGTTCTACCCTTCTCAATTCTTCAGGACCCATATTACAGACAAACTCAAGCTTGCAATCTGAAGCCAATTTATGGGCACGCTGCACAATCGTAGGCAATCAAATTTTTCTAGCCCCCTTATTTAGTACACTAAACATATGAGCTAAGACTACTGCTATAAAGCCGTAACCACGATCGGTGTTTATATGCCTTCTGTAAATAGCCTGCGAATTGAAGTTAAAAGTATAAGGTGTGGTCGCATTTCCCGCAACACGGAATACTCGGTGAATATCTATCGTGAAGCTGTCCATGTTGAAGGTTGTACTACTTTGAGAGGCCTGCATCATACGCCCCAAAATATATTCTGTATCTACAGCAGCCAAACGCCTCTATGGTATTACTACCCAAAAATCATCTGCATCCTCGTCATCTGGCCCAAACCCAAAGGACAACTTCGTCCTGACTTCACGACCGTCGCTGTTCTAAAAGGCAAACTCAACAATACCTTCAAGTACGCGTCGCAGACCGTGTCCCATACCACTGCTATACATGCCTCTAGGGTCAACCCTGACTACGTGTCGACTTCTAGTCAGGGCTGGGGTGGGGGTGGCGGTGCGCACCAACTCGAATGTTATACCATCCTCTACTGAACGAGAAGCTGCTGCTGCTGCTGCTGTGGAGGGTGCGAACAGAATTAAACAGGGATAAGGTGACACATTTTTATTTGAGGAAGGAGCTAGTGTGGGGGGGTGTATCGTAAGACGTAGAGGGTGGGGCTCTATTACTGGGGATCAAACAACCGATTCACTCCTGGCACGCTTTATACTTGACGTAAAAGGCGATTCATAATTATGCCTCCGCTTTTATTTGTCGCGTGGGGTCGCTACAGCTGGCGTTGGTGGGGGTTCGCTAGCGGAGATGGAGCCTGTAGCCACAACTACACTGTCATCGGAATCGTCTGTAATATCGATGATGGGGACATGTTGCTGGCGCAGTACCTCGCCCTCTTCATCTATTCACGGTTCTAGGAAGAGGAAAAACAGGGCTGTAGAATATAAGGAGCATCACTTAAAATTATATTATATTTTGTAACTGTTACACTTAGGAGTGTAACGTGTTAGAGATGGATTCTGTAGAAAAATTCTGGTGTTTGCCGAGACCCTTACAGTGTTTTCCCACCATCTTAACATAAGCGTATTCTTCATTAACCAGAATCTATTTTTCAAAAATAGATACAAGCACGATGTATCGTTAAATACACAATATCTACTCTTAGTCGCACAATAGAGACGTGTCACAAATTGGAGTATCATTCAATCAAAAGTTCCCGAATCAGCGTAAGGAGTTTTTGGAAGTTTATAAAGATATCTGCTTTGTGGCTTTCACCAGTGAAACACGTTTAGGGTGCTTCTAAGAACGAATATATTTCCAAACGAGCCTGAAATGGTGTACATTCCAGAATGACACAGAGGCTAAAGAAATACCATGAATTAATAAAAATCTATCATCGACTGCCACGAGCAGTGCAACAGATGTTTTTTAAAAATATTGACTCCGACTTTTTAAAATGCATCTGTTAACGTTATAAAATGCAATGTACCAATAAAACACCCTCAGAAGGCTCGCCTACGCCGTTACAAGAACATAATACGCACACTAGCTGGTAAAAGTCAAACTGTGGGAAAGAAAACACGAATTATTATACAAAGAGGCGGTTCATTCTTCCCCATCTTATTTTCAGTTTTGGGGCCTTTACTGAATAGATTAATATCATGAAGAAAGTACTCGTGATTCCACACGAGGTGTACGCTTCACTACAAAGCTCAAAGAGTCCAGATACGGTTCAGAGAACACCGTAAAAGCAGGCTTAAAAGAATGGAAAGCGAATTGTTAGACATATTAAACAGTGAAAAGTCACCTGATGAGAAAAGACTCTTATACCAAGAAGCTCTGCAGAAATTTCTTCACGAGTAAGAAAATTATAAGAATCCGACAGAGATCCCCGTAGTTATTAGGCACAGCACAGACGACACTAAGCATGGAGGCATAGGACCTGAGGTCGCGGCTAGAGATGACCAGTAAAATAATAACGGATAGACCCCACAACGTATCGAGCATCTATTAAAAAGCACATACATTGAGGAATAAAGGCTTAAGTCTTTATAATCTATTGAATGAGGACACCATTATAGAGTGGACCGATACAGGTGAGGTCACTGATGAAGGAACAAAGGTAGAGGGCTCGAATATCGTCGACATCATCCATGTCCTGGTGAGAAAGTGGGATTGGCCCTCACCATCAGGATGGAAGCATATTAAAGCAAGACTACAACAAATAAATGTCCCCAAAACATTGATAGGAAATCTGAACAGGTTAAAAGACTTGGAGCAAGTCTCGCATGTGCCACAACTGAGCACGCTATCATCCCCAGCGGTAGCATCTATGAAGAGGAGAAAGAAGAGACCAAACAACAACGGTCAACCCTCCCCACGTGCCTCTAAAATACGCAAATGGCTAACATATTAAGAAAACGTTATTATGACATTTCTAGCCCAATCCCCTACGGCGGTGTTGAGAGACTGTACAGAGGTGTTTATAATGAGGAAGTAGGTAAAAAAGATGGAGAGGATTTTGCGGGCGCAGGATGCTTATACACTTCATAATCCTGTGAGAAAAAGGTTTAAAACAGCCAAGACAACAGCGGCATCGATTGACTCTATTTGGCAGGCTGATTTATCAGACATGCAAAGATATTCAGTGTATAATGGTGGCTACCACTACATCCTATTTATAATAGATGTATTCTTTAGATATCTGTGGCTAATTCCCCTGAAAAATAAATCACCTGAAACAGTTGCTAAAACCACCAAAACGATGATGTTGAAAGATGGTGATTCGTGGAAAGTCTTCAGGGCTTCAACCAAATGTCAATGACTGTCATTTGCCTCTTCCAGTTCCAAAAAAAAACCCATATGGTTCCTCCGCATAGCAGATGCTAGGAGCACATGCATTCTTCTAGCCTGATTATAGTGTTTTCCTGGGAAAAAGGCATTGAGCGAACCCTTGGTGAGGGCACCACTTTCAATTAAAATGTGGGCTGCACCTGACCCATCCAATAAGTACCCCACTGCTGACAGATATCGGAACATAATATGGAAAGCCCAAAGCAGACAAAGACATTGTCATACTTAGGGCTCATGGTGTCCTGCAAATGTGAAGCTGGCTTGGCTATAGCCAGATGATAGGTTGTTGCAATGCAATCTTCATTACATTCTTCAGCAATGGTCATATTTCTTTTCATGGTTTCATTCACTACATCATGCCGTGTAGGAGGGGCTCCGATGTTTGCCAAATAGCCTATGTTCTGAGCCGGTAAATCATCTTTGGTTATTGTGGAGTTCCAGCAAGACCACATTGGTGTTTGTTTGTTTGTTTTGCAAGATATTGGCTATGCAACATCTCTGGCAGCACAGGCTTTGTAGTTTTCAGGCTTGACCATTATTTGTACCGCAAAGGAAAACTTTGATATTTTTAGTTTCTCTCTCACTGGTTCGAGTTCTGGATGTGGTATTTCAAGACTTCTCTTCTTTCGTTTGTTCATAGAAATAGGATGTGTAGTCATTGTTGTTGTTGTGGATGTTGTCGTTGTTGCTGTTGGTGACGATATAACTGGAACTTCATTTTGAATACAGATGCCTTGTGTGTCATGATACATTGATTCATCATAGTTGTCCCATGCTCTGTTTGTGCTTAGTCCTTCACTTGCTTCTAGGCCATCAGGAAGAACTCTGTTTCTCTCAATAATATTAGCAGCAATTTCAGTCTCGTATTCTTCTGCAGGATGATATCCTATGCAGTGGCCAAAGTGATTAACAACTTCTTGAATCTTCCTGGAACCAGTAATACTCTTTAAACCCATGTTCAGCAGCATGTGTTTAGATGGCTTCACTGTTCCACCAATAGCTTTGTAGATATCTTCAGCTGATGATTCAACATACCGCTCCACTCTCTAACCTGCTTCATCTTTTGTTCCAGTGTACAGAATCCTATAAAACTGTAATATTCTAGCAGGTATATTTGAACACTGACCATCATGGATTGCTTCTACTGTAATGGGCTTTGGGAATTGATTCTCACTGAGCTTCTTGATCTTCTCTCTGAGGAACAAAGCTACATTCTTAATTTCCTTGGCCATAGCATCCTTTGCAATAGAGAGATAGGTATCTTGTTTCTTGCTGTCTTGATGAACTTGAAGCTTTCTGCCATAGTGTTCTGAGATTTTGGACAAAAGATGGTATGGGTCAGAGGTAGGCTCCTCGAATCCTTCTTCTTTGAGAAATTCAATGGAGGTTTTATTGATATCAGCCAATTTCTGGGAAGCTTCTTTCAGAAAGATCTCAGACTCTATATATGTAAGTAATCTTAAGAAAGCAGATTATCGTCCCTTTGTGTACGTTGCACCTTGTTGTTTGGCCACAGCCTTAGCAGCCATGGAAATATACCTTTTCCTGCATGTCTTATGGTACTTGACCTCCTTCGCTATGAAGTCAATGTGTTCATATTCACGAAGAAAGTCTGTGTCTTTCAGTTGCCTTGCAGCATTTATAATACTGTCCTGTGTTTGTGTAGTCTCACATAGAGATAGTATTTCAAAACCACTGGGGGAAATGCTTGCAGTCCGGACCATTGCAAAAAATACAGTTCCTTCCCAGCAATCCAGTATTTGAGATAGTAGCCACTAGTGGCTTCTTTACCATAGATCTTGTTTTAAGAATGTTTTCATCGGAACATGTTTTCTTTTCCTTTGACTGTATCTGATAAGCGGTAAATTTATTGTAACAGCCATTGTGAAAGCCATAATGAGGCAGTGGTTCAGCGTTAAAATTAATGGCTTCACATAAAGCAAGGTATTTAGAACTCATCTGATATTGTTTTCTGGCTTCAGCTGTGTCCCCGGCTTTTTTCCACGTTTGTTTAGTAAATTGACCCACTGCATCACCATCATGTTCTGCATCACCACTCGCATGCAGCACACACCGCAAAGGCACCTCCACCTCATCATCCATCTACAAAAAAAAAAACATTCGTCAAACAGTGTGCCACTCATTGGGCCATGATTTATGGTTACCCTAAGAGGTAGATGGCTTTAATCAGAATTTTCGGTGATCTTCATTTGATAAGCCTTTTAAAACATCTCCAAAATGGCCATTTTGTCGTAGCTGGGGTCAATAAGACATTTTTTAGGAATCAACACACTTTTTTACGTAGAAGAGGCTTGTCAAACTAAGATCACCTAAAATTCCGATTAAAGCCATCTACCTCTTAGGGTACTCAGAAGAAAAGCGTTACAATCAGGTCCTAACACGGTAGAAGACATAATTGCGGGGGCTAAGCCTAAACAAGTTCTAAAAAAGCACTGAGAGCGTACACGGGATGAAATCATCAAAGATGCAAAGAGAAAAATGTGTGGTGGTGGGAAGAAGAAGAAGCCTGTTCGGAAGAAGAATGGGTCACCAGCACGTGGTGTTAAACATAAAAGGACATCAAAAAAGAAGTGTTCTAAGCGATTGAAACCTATGGTTGATCATTTTTTAACTGATATAAGGTAAGGACATTGCCCTCATGAATCATAGGCTGTTTACTACTTGCCGAGAGAGGTGCCATTATTTCTGACTCGTCATGGCTCGTTTCATCCACCCATTTATTCACAATGCTGTAAATCGGAGCTATCCCTCTTTGACATGCCCCAACTCAAATTTCTGTTGAGCACAGTGACTTTATTACAATTAATCCGTTAAACACCATTACCTCCCTGAGTGCCCCTATAGAATTCGTGAACCCCATCTCAGGCCCTTACTTTTTTATGAAAGCTGTGTGCACATATACGCTAAACTACGTATAGCACATTCCGATGGAACGGATTGCGAAGACAAATACGCTGTATTTCCAGAAACAAACTTTCTACACTGCATATTCAGCCAGTGTGATGTGTATTCAAACCAGGTCAACATCTCGGCAGGAACGGGCTACTATCACGTACGAGTCTATCTGGAAAATGCCCTCAACTTTTCAAAAGAAGCGAAGGATACCGTTTTAACTGCCGAGGGCTATTATCAGACTACAGACGAAAGCAGTATAAAGTACAAATTTACAAATTCTAAAAAGAAGATATATGAATGCTTCGGACGCCTGCATACAGACCACATTACAGGAGAAGCTGCTTGTGAATGGGGACGATATGAAAATAAAGCTCACTCGTACGAATCCTGAGATCTGTTTAAATCTGGGGGCTGACCAAGAAGACGGCGCAAAGGCCGTGGGGATTCATGTTATGGAAACATATCTTCGCGTGCGCCCAGTGAAATTAAGCTCTGCTAAACAACTCGAAATTGAAAAAATTTTACTACATGCCACAGTAAAATACTCAATTAACAGAGTACAGATCAAACTATACACGGTGCCAGGAGGGTTGGCATCGAAGCAGATAGAAAACGTCGCCTTGGGAGCTCTACCTAAAAGGTTATTAATTGGAATGCAGGAACACGTTTCTGTGAACGGAAAATACAAAAAGAAGGCCTTTAATTTCGAAAATTTCGGTCTTAAAAATATAACCCTATACGTCAATCAATGGAGTCATCTTAGGGGGAACATTAGAAACGGATTATTCAACAGAAGCCGTGTTCCCGCCCGCTTTGCTTGAGAGCAATATGCACATATTGCTTGTACTTGCATGAGCTAGGAATTGGCGTAACACAGAAGGAATTCATCGAGGAAGTTAACCATTACCCGTTTGACATCACCCCGGACTTATCTGCTAGTGTAAGCACAACAGTGTAAGTCCACAGCAGAGTGGAAACATGTCAGTCAGATTGGAATTCGCCAAGCCTCTAGACGTGCCTATTAGTGTACTAGTATACCTCGAATCACAAGCCCTAATAGAGATTGATGGGTTTAGAGGTATAGTCACAGGCTTTTAAAATGGATGTGAATACACTTCAGAGAGTAATGAATAGTGGCCGAATCACACGCTCTAAATTTATCGGTGTGTTTGCGAAGAATGAAACGTTGAAGATTCCAGCTACGAGACACTGCGGCGCACTTATTCGAAATACGGATGTTAGCGGTGGTGAAGGGATTCATTGGATCGCCATCTGTTTTAAAAATAGTGACCGAATGTACTATATTTACTCACTGGGGGTTCTTCCTTGGAATGACTTATTATTGTAAAATTTCTCGAGCAATTGCACACTCCCCAAATTGTTTGAAGTCCTTACCAATTACAAGGGTACTATGGAAAATTTGGGAGTACCGAAATGGAAGACCCACCTAATCTTGGATAAGCCATATTGACATTAAAATAAATAATAATAATAAAAAATAACTCAGAAGGAGAACATGAACTCTTGCTGAGAAAAATTAAAAAGACACCAACGAAAAAACAAATATGGGATGAAAAGAAAAAAGATCCCATGGCTAGAAATAGCAACACGGTTTTAAGAAGAAGAAGAAAAAGATCGGATAAGCAGAATAAGGGCGAGAAGCTGAATAAGCATAAGCGATTAAGCATAACAGCGACGGAAAAAGCCGGAATAAAAATGTTTTAGTGGTGTCAAGAGATAAAATTCATAACAGTTTCAAGGTAAGAAGTTCATAAATTTCCCTTCGGTTATTAAATTTAGGTTAAATAAGCTGACATTTCAGCTGTAATTGTTTAACAAAAGTATGGAAGTCCTGTTTATGGACAAATAGTTAGGCTGGTTCATCTTTGGCCTAGGTCTTCCATCTTCAACATAGCCTAGGTTGTGTTTAGGCTACTCTGGTTGGAGCAGGACCTATTTTTTCCATATCTAAATGGTGGCCCGTGTGGGGAAGGGTTATTTGCTGTGAAAACCTTAACCTTGAATAAAATAAAATAAAATAAATTAAAACAAAAAAATAATAAAATTACGCCTTATCAAACATTTTGACATCTGAACAGAATTTATTCCATGTTTGGCTTTTTCAAATACTTACTACATATAAATAATAATAAATTACGAAGCCCTAACTAAAAATAAAAATAAGAAATAATTCAAATGCTTCAAAACTTATCATTTGGTCATAAATGTGGTAAAATTCTAGAATAAGGGTAATCAGAAGCCTAGCCTATTTAACCAAAATAAAGCTTATTTATAGAGTTGAAAGGGTTTTAGGATTTTGGGGACTTAATTTTGGAAAAATAAAATAAACAAAATATGGCTGAATGTGAAGCAATTGAGGCAAAGATTAAATCATTAAAAAGGAAGAGATCAGCAAGGAAGGGAGTCATTACCAGGCTTTTAACTACCTTTAATAGCAAAGAAAATCCAAATAAAAGGGATTATGATACTATTTTGGGTGGTTTAAATAGAATTAAACAGGAAATAATAATTATAGACGAGGAAATTGTTACAGAAACTGATGCGTTAAATGTTGGTGAAGAGACATATACAGCACTTTTGTGTGAACAAGAACAGAATATTTTTGAAATAGATTCTCACATAAATGAATTATATGCTGCTTTAGATAATCTACCAAATAATTTAGAGGCTACAAATCAAAGTTTGATTGAGGCCTTCAGAAATGTATCCATTTCTAATGATGACAATAAACAACTAAAAGCCAAGTTACCAACATTACAAGTACCAATATTTGAGGGTGATCGAACAAAATTTCAGTCTTTTCTAGAAAAATTTGATAGTTTAATTGGCAACAAAGATTATATATCTGATGTTGACAAATTCAGTTATCTCCTTAATTATTTAAAGGGCCCAGCCCTAAAACTGGTTGATGCCTTACCGGCAATTGGCAGTTCATATAAAATAGCTCTCAAATTACTAGAAAGAAATTTCCTAAATAAAAAAGAAATAGTAAATGATTTAGCAATAAAATTAAAAAATATAAAACCAGCCAAGGATAACCATCAGGATCTGTACAATTTCTATTGTGAAATTGAATGCATGTTAGGTCATCTACAAAATAATGATATAGATCTAGAGAAATCAGCATGGTTTATCCAAGCCATAATATTTGATTGTTTACCTACCCAAATTAGGGATATTTTCCAAAGAATAACGGGAAATACATACCCTACCCTTGATGAAATAAGGAATGAATTTCCAAATGTTTTGTCAATGTACAAATCTTCAAAGATTGATTCACAAACAAAGATTGATTCACAAACAAAGAAAATACAAACAAAACCACAACCACAACAAAAAGACAAATCAGAACAAAAAGTGATAGGTCTAACTCCTACACTACGAAATTTTAATGTTACGACAGAATTTGTACGTAAGTGTAAATTTTGTTCGGCTGATGATCACTATAGCACACGATGTACTAAATATGTAGACTTAGAATCCCGGATAAATAGGTGTTCTCAGTTAAACCTTTGTACTAAATGCACAGGTGCAGGACATACTAACAAAGACTGCAAAACAAAAATAAGATTCAAATGTGTTAATTGTGGAAGTTTAAATCATGTCTCTTGTCTTTGTGATTCATTTAAAAATTCAAATAAACAAAACCTAAAGAAAAATGAAAAAACATTTAATGGACATATATCAATAAATAATGTCAATAAAAATTCTAGTGTACTCCTACCTACAATAACCTTGGATTTAAAAAATAAAGAAGGTGGGACAACTCCTATAAGATGTCTAATAGATTCTTGTTCCCAACAAACATTTGTAGATCAATCATTAGTTAATCAATTAGGCCTACAAACTCATAAAAATGAACAAGAATTGTATAACATCATTTGTCAAAGAAAATGAACAGAAAGAAAAATATATACAGTCAATTTAGATCTGGATATACCCACAGAGAATAAAACAACAAACATAGAAGTAGTAGTCATTGAACAAGTTGGTCAACAAAAATTTAAAATACCAAATTTAAAAAAGTAATACAACAACTTAAAAAGCAATATAAAATTGCAGATAGAAATTTAAATGATGATATAATAGATAATGTTCAAATGTTAATTGGAGCTGATTATATTCACTTAATTCAGAAGGGCATAGTCAGAATAGGAGATGGGATTGCTCTAGATACTCACTGGGGTATAGCTCCACTGGGACACATAGATAAATATAAAATAACAATGAAAAATAAAAATATATGACTAACAAACTTGCCCTATTATGACAAGGTCTTACACAACTCAAATAATGACATAAATACTGAAATATTAAATAAATCATTAACAACTGAAGAATTAGATAAAGGTGTACAACAGCTCTGGCTATTAGAGTCAGTGGGGGTGCAAGATGGTGATCATACAGATGAAAATCAATTAATGGCTGAAAATTTTGAAAACACCATCATGTATGAAAATGGCCATTATTCAATTGAACTACCTTGGAAGATCAATAGTCCAAAATTAAATGATAATCTAAAGGTAGCTAAAGGTCATCTCTATAATTTGATGAAAAGATTAAAAAATGACAAGAGAATTAAAATGTATGATGATGTTTTCAAGGACCAGTTAGAAAAAGGCTTCATTGAAGAAGTTAAAGATCACCCCTTTAAAAAAGACAACTGCCATTATCTTACTCACACAGGAGTCTATAGAAAGGATGCACCCACAACAAAACTTAGAGTTGTGTATAACTGTAGTCTTAAAGATGGCAATAAGCATAGCTTGAATGACTGTCTCATAGAGGGGCCTAATCTTATTTCAGACCTTGTAAAAATCCTTCTAAGATTTAGATTAGATGACTATGCAGTTCAAAGTGATATAAGCAAAGCTTTTTTGAGAATTCATCTGAAAAATAACTATGACAAAGATCAACTAAGATTCTTGTGGTTTAATGATCCATATGACTTAAATAAAGGGTTTAAAACATTTAAATTTAATGTGGTTTTGTTTGGAGCAAATGCAAGTCCTAGTTTACTGGCTTTAACCATCAAACATCACTTAAATTTGTATGATGAAAATGATTTAACTGTTCAGTTCTTGAAAGATCACTTCTATGTAGATAACCTTGTAGGATCAACCAAAACAGAGTCAGAATTAAATGAAGTTTACATAAAAGCAGATAAAATAATGAAAGAAGGTAATTTTGAATTAAGAGAGTGGATCACAAATAATGAGAGACTAAATCAAAAAATAAAATCAGAAGACAAAGGATTAACAGAACCAACAAACAGGGTGAAAACATTAGGCATGATCTGGGATTTGAACTCAGATTCTAAAGTTCATGACTCACTCTGCACAAAAGGCTACACCTTAGATACAACAGCTAACACAAAAAGAAAGATCTTATCCGAAAGTTCAAAATATTTGATCCTATGGGTTTACTCCTTCCTTCTACTATCAGATCCAGGGTTCTTTTACAAGAATTTTGGAAACAGAAAGTAGACTGGGATGATCCTATAACCAATAAACAACAAGATAGCTGGAAAAGGTTAGCTAAAGATCTCAATAAATTACAAAACATAAATATTCACAGAGTTTGTGGACACAGAGATACACCTCAAACCTTGCATGTATTGGTGATGCCAGTGAAAAGGTGTATGGCTGTTGCGCTTACCTTGTAGGTGAGGATGGCAGCCATTTGATCTATGCCAAGGGGAAAGTGGACACCCTTAAAACAAAAGAAAACTATTCCTCAGCTTGAACTACTTGCGGGTTATCTAGCTGTAAAAATAACAGTATTTCTCCATGAAGTCTATTATGATGTAAACATCACAACTACATATATTTGGCTTGACAGTCAAATCTGCTTGGCATGGATCAACTCTGATGAGCTAAACTCAAAAAACATCTTTGTCCGTAACAGATTAAGAGACATTAAAGAAGCTAGACAAAATTTGGACATAACCTTCAGATACATTCCAACAAAACAAAATCCTGCAGACTTTCTCACAAGAGGATTATCCTGTAAATTACTAAAATCCAACAAAAATTGGTTTCATGGACCTGAATTCATTCAGGATGAAACAATGTGGCCAGCAGAACAAATTAATGTAAAACTTAACATGATAACCACAAATAAAGTTGAGCCACTATTAGATTATAACAGTTATTCTGACTTTGGCAAACTTGTAAGGGTAACATCTTACTGTCTCAGATTCATTCACAACTGTTTAAAGAAAATAAATAAACAAAGAAATAATGACAATGAAATGTATACAAGTCTAGCTACCAAATATTGGATTAACCACATACAACAAACAGAATACAAAAATGAAATAGATTTTTTAACAATTGGTAAACAAATGAACAAAGTACCCTCTGTGGTAATAAACTTGAATCTTTACATTGACAAAGATGGCTTATTAAGATGTAAGGGTAGATTAAACAAATCACAAATCACATATAACAGTAAACAACCCCTTCTTCTTCCTAGGTTCCATCACATTACAACCCTAATTATTAGAGAGAAACACAATGAACTTTATCACATGGGCGTTCCACAAACATTAAATGCCATTAGAAAGTTGTATTGGATACCCAAAGGCAGAATGACTGTAAAGACAGTTTTGAATAACTGTGTCACCTGCAAAAGGATTCATTCCAGATCTTTCAGGAAGACCAATCCTCCTGATTTGCCAACAGAGAGAGTCACCTTTAATAGGCCTTTTGAAACAGTTGGCATAGACTATACAGAAAGTTTGACTGTTGATCTGGGAACAACAGAACAAAAAATGTACATCATACTTTACACATGTTCATCTTCTAGAGCAGTCAGCTTAGACATAGTGAGTGATCTCTCCGCAGAATCATTTGTCTATAGCTTTAGAAGATTTTGTGCTAAGCATTCTGTACCCAAAATTGTTTGGACAGATAATGCAACCTATTTCAAGGCTGGTGAAAACCAAATAAATGACATATTACAAAATTCACATACCATAACATATCTACAAAATAACAAAATAAAATGGAAATACATCCCTGTTGCATCACCATGGTATGGAGCAATCTGGGAAAGGAATATCCAAACAATAAAGAATTGCCTAAAGAAATCAATAGGTAAAAAACAAATTGAATTCTTTGAACTTCTCACTCTCATTAGTGAGATTGAGAATGTTGTCAATAACAGACCTCTTACTTATGTAGGGGATAATATTAATGATGTAGAGCCTCTCACCCCAAATCATTTGATTAAGGGAGAAGTCATTAACCTTCTATCTGATTACAATATCTCCTTGGATGATCCACCTTGGAGTGATAATAATCATGATTTGCAAAATAGATTATCACAAATAACAAATATAAAAACAAAATTTAAAAAGCAATGGAGTGATGAATACCTTGTTGGGTTGAGAGAAAGACATAATATATACAAAACAAAGACTGGGTTAATAAAATAAGGGTAGGAGATGTAGTTCTAATTAGACAAAATACACCAAGACAGTGTTGGCCATTAGGTAGAGTTTTAGAACTAAAAACTGGGGAAGATGGATTAACCAGGGTTGTAAAACTTAAAACTGCTTCAGGTGAAACTATAAGAGATGTATCACTCTTATACCCCCTAGAAGTAGGACCAACTACTGTTAACAAAAATGATCAAGATGATGAATCTATAATAGATTCTGATGATGATCAAAATTTGACCCAAACTATACCAAACCTAACCTGTTCAATAAATGATGTAACTAGTCCTACTACTACAATAACCTATACCACAAATAGTAGACCACAACGTTCAACTGCTCTACGAGCTAGGCAGATGTTACAACAAAAGATAAGGGCTGGAGTATTGTAATATTTCCTATGGAAGATAAACTAAAATGCAACACCCTTTCATTTTGAAAAGGGTGAGGACTTTATAAAATGCTACACTTTTTATATTAAAAAGTGAGGAAAAACAAAAATGGAATAACAAATAAAACATAAAATATAGGTAAACTAAGATGGGTTAACAATATTAAAGAAAAAATTGGGTTTCACATGCAATTTTTCCTTTCTGGCTGGCCCCAATGTATGGAAAATTTGGGAGTACCGAAATGGAAGACCCACCTAATCTTGGATAAGCCATATTGACATTAAAATAAATAATAATAATAAAAAATAACTCAGAAGGAGAACATGAACTCTTGCTGAGAAAAATTAAAAAGACACCAACGAAAAAACAAATATGGGATGAAAAGAAAAAAAGATCCCATGGCTAGAAATAGCAACACGGTTTTAAGAAGAAGAAGAAAAAGATCGGAATAAGCAGAATAAGAGGGCGAGAAGCTGAATAAGCATAAGCGGATTAAGCGTAACAGCAGCGACGGAAAAAGCCGGAATAAAAATGTTTTAGTGGTGTCAAGAGAAAAAATTCATAACAGTTTCAAGGTAAGAAGTTCATAAATTTCCCTTCGGTTATTAAATTTAGGTTAAATAAGCTGACATTTCAGCTGTAATTGTTTAACAAAAGAGTATGGAAGTCCTCTTTATGGACAAATAGTTAGGCTGGTTCATCTTTGGCCTAGGTCTTCCATCTTCAACATAGCCTAGGTTGTGTTTAGGATACTCTGGTTGGAGCAGGACCTATTTTTTCCATAGGTACTATAGCAATACTTGTGGGATGTACTGCCTATCATTTCTCTTGCATATGGCGCGTGGGAACGAATTTACAAATTTTTTTAAAATTATTCGATTTGTGTGAAACATCGCAAAATGACGTTCTGGAATGCAGCCAGACAAAAAAATTGGTTCCCGTTTGTACGCACTCGGTGTATTCTGTAATGTTTTATGCTTGTATATATATATATATATAAAAAATGTAACTTGAGTAATTGCAGCAATATTGTGTAAAATATAAAATGTTTCCAATAATGTTACTTTGTGTAGCGTTTAAGGACGACTCTTATGTTCTGTAGCTTATTTAAAATATAATGGATGCTAATTATGCACCGAAGTTGGATATAAATATATAATGTATAAAAAAATTTATGCCACTGTCACTTCTATATGTGTGAGAAATATTGAAGGAAATATTACGTAAAATTGTGTTGTATACAGTAAGCGCTATTATATACTATTTTATAAAACAATTCTCTTGGCTCTATTATTTAATAAATTGTTGAAGATACATGACTTGTTCTTCCCCCGATAAACACACACACACACACACACACACACACACACACACACACACACACACAAAAAAAAGCACTCGCATCTTCTCGTCTAAGATACGACAATCGCTGGGCTGAGTTTGAATTAAAACTTGTACATCCGTCCCAAAATTCTCGTCCACGATTTGGGTTTCTTCAAAACTATCACGAAAAGTTTCTATAACACGATTGAGTTCCGCGTCGGTCCTTTAAGGAAAAAAAGGCTACGGTTGTAGACATAAATTTTAAAATTATTTTTAGCCTGTTCATACATTTTTCTGAAGAAAGTCTACAGGCCTATGTATTATGATATAATTAATAGGTAAAAGTAGAAATTTCAATCCCATTTAAGAGAAATTGCCGAACAACTTTTAAATGAGACATTCGGAGCAGTTAATCTAAACACAGTTGATAATTACTTTCATTTACAGAGTCGGAAATACTTTTATCCTAGCTGGACATAATACTCATCGCCTGCTATCACCGGGTCTCGAACCCAGAACCGTTGGAATTCTCTCCCTTTAAAGTTTGCAGTAAGTCATTCGTGGTACGATTCAAAATAGGGATAAATTATGGATTTTTATGAAAATAATTAACAATTGCAAAGGATTCTTGATTAATATAATGTAGGACCGTATTAATCACTGAGCTGATATATATATATATATATATATATATATATATAGACCGAGGACGGCAATCAGATTAATCACATTTCAGAAATTAGCTTTTAAATTATTAGGTAATTATTAATTATTTGTACTCACATTTCAATTGTGGTACTTCCGCTGGATCATTCTGTTCGACGTCACAAATGTCTGCAATGGCCTGTGCTGAAAGTAATTCGTGCCGATCGGCTGCTGCGAAGACCAGCAGAGTGGTTTCAACCCTGAAGGAAGGCAGGATAAAATCACTCTTTCGTATATATATATCTGTGTGTGTGTGTGTGTGTGTGGCTTACCCAAGATCTCCAACTTCATATAAGTCTGGGAAACAATAGAGTTTTGACTGAACGGCAATGTCCATGACAGCTAGTAATGCGTGGTTATTCACGGGCAAAATATCAGCTAACATGGTGCCGAGCTGAAAATGCCCCATTTTATATGCGACTGCGTTGCCCCATTTCGAGTGACGAATAGCTGTACACAAATCACAAGCTCGCTGACTTCCTGATTGGACAGTGATACCCAAGTGGGCGTTATAGATAGATGGATAGATAGAGAGAGGGAGGGAGAGAAAGAGAATGAATGAAAATGAAAAGGTTTATTGGCAGACTATAGTCCATATGACAAATATTATTAATACAATGACAGTTCACATACTAAGGATACAAATATATACAATTCATTAGAAATAATAACGATCATAATGGCGAACTATATGTGTTCTGTTACAAAAGGGCAGAGAAAGAGAGACTGAAAAACACAAAAATGTGTTGAATACGTTTATAAGCTTTTATTTATATAAATTTAATGAGTTGACTTTGGTGTAGTATTTCCTCTGCACTTCAAAGGTTGTGCCGAACATTGGAATCCGAACCATGCCCCACCAGCAGGCCATCGTCTTAACCACTAGGCCATCCATTTATCTACCAACACTTTCTCTGTGTGGAGGGATGAACAGCCTGGTTTTACAGCGCGCCTCTATCAGCGGGTCTCGACCCGGGATCGGTGGATTTGTAGTCAGCGAAGCTAACCACTACACCACCGAGGTTTTGTCATATGAACTTAGCGATATGCATACAGCACCCCGGCTCATTCGATTCATTATTTTCTGGAGTGTATTCGCTTCCATTTGTAAAAGTCTGTGCACTGGGATCCACCTTACAATTACAGCTCAGAACAAACGCTGCTTAAAACTCACTGATCGGCGTTCTGATGCTTTTTCTTTTATCTTCGCGCCCATTTCATCCTTTAACCGTACCAGTCTGTGATCCTATTTTCTTCGCGCCCATTTCAACTTTTATCCGTACCCCTCTCTAGCAGAGCGTGTCTTGATAACGGAGGTAAATGTTTTCATTTTAACCTCGATTTACTTCATCAAGTAATATATACATATATATATATATATATATATATATATATATCGGTCAACATCTATTCCGTTAATATATATATATATATATATACATTCCTTCTAATTACCAAGGATGAAATTCTCAAATTAGTCCGTTTTTCTTCGTTTCCCATTTCAACCTTTATCCGTCTCTGGCCGAGAGTGTCTTGATAACGGAGGGAAATGTTTTCATTTTAACCTCGAATTACTTTATCGAGTAATATATATATAATGTGTAGCTGCGTAAATAAAAATTTTACAAAAAGCTCCAACCGTATTAAACTTTAGGACTGTTTTCCGTCGTAGTGGTGAATAATATAATAATGAGGTGATGATGATGTGACGCTATTAAAATGGAAAAAAACATGAAATTTAATTAGAATTTACAGATCTCAGTTAAAATTTCCTTTATTTACATATATATATATATATATATATATATATATATATATATATATATATATAAAATGGGAATTTCAACTGAGATCTGTAAATTCAAATTAAATTTCATTGTTTTTTCTATTTTAATAGCATCAAATCATCATCACCTCATTATATATATATTATTATATATATTTATATATAATATATATAAACCAACCAATTTGTGTGTGGTTTTAATTCGTGTCATCATGAATTATTTCCTATATATTTTCGAATAAATTAATTTATTTCCAATAATTCGACTAAATAAGCAGAATGATATAGTTGTGTTCTATTATTCTATTATTAATAATAAGTCTTAATTATATTGAATAAAAAGGTTTGCGGTCAGTGTTCGATGAGGGAGCGAGGGCGCAGGTAAATTGTGGGTTCTTAAAGGTCATGCTGGTCTTCTGCGACTAATCCTCAAAACAATAAAAAATTTGAGGAATAGGAGCGTTCGCTATAAGTTCAAAACAAACAAAGTGAATTTACATGTCGTTATTGTTGAATAACTATACACAGGGTGTCCGAGAATTATCTGTACAATTTTTGGCTGTTATTAAAAGTCAACCATGAAGTGTAGAAATTCCAGTTTTGTCCCATTTTACAGAGAATCTCATTAAGTTTTTTCTGATACCAAGTTTTGACAAGTTTTTAAGAAATTCCATTGTGTCCGAACATTATCTGTACAATTTCATCTTTTAATAAAATTCTTGATAACACACGTAAAATTCTTAAACAAGATTATTTAGAATCTGTATTTTCAAAAGTTTCTTTTATTAAAGTAACGTTGTTACAAACATTCGATATGTGCACCATTAGTGATTCGCAAAACATCCAATCGATACTCCAAATGTTGCCATGTACGCTGCAGCATATCCACATCAATTCGCTCAATAGCAGCTGTGATTCTTGCTTTTAAATCATCAATGTCTTTCACCCGCGTACATTTCTAAAAAACTTGTCAAAACGTGGTATCAGAAAAAACTTAATGAGATTCTCTGTAAAATGGGACAACACTGGAATTTCTACACTTCATGGTTGACTTTTAATAACAGCCAAAAATTGTACAGATAATTCTCGGACACCCTCTATATATTATGGTGGAGTGAAAATATTAAACCGCCTTGCCTCACTCATGATTTGGTGTATTGACACTCTAAACGCTCTAAAAACATAATATTTTCTTTTTAGGACCCTCCACCCACCCCATTTTTTCCGAAAACAAAACGGCGGAAAGTCATATTTTGAGAGACCCCTAGTATAATATCTATCGGTTTTTAAGAGAAGATATCGCGTTATATTGTGCGTTATTTGGTTATAACTATGATAACGAGTAAATATATTCACACAACACAAGCGATACTTACTAATCACCAACTACTTAAGAACACATAGAAGCTTATCTAAACATCAGTCTCACTCGAGGTCAATAACATCTTGCATATGGTTGATAAGGGATGGGGGTAGGAGCCGCATGCTGCATATTGTAGCATGGGTGGCTACAAAGACTTCAACATTCAAATGAGAGCCCCTTTACCCAATCTCGCCATGGAAGCCGACAGATTTAGTGTTTCAGATAGGGCTGCATCGACCATTGCGTCAGCTACTTTGGTGAATTTGGGTATCATTACCAAAAAAGACTGACTTTTTTATTGATCTAAGTAAGGTGAGAAGAGAGAGACAGAATTTGAGAAAAACATTACAAGTTGAACGTACACAAAGTTATGGTGATGTTAAAGCTTTATATTTTGATGGGAGAAAAGACAAGACGTTGGTAAAGACAAATAAAGATGGTAAATGGTACCAGGATATAATTGTTGAAGAACATTATGCACTATTCAGTGAGCCTGGTGGAGAATACCCTAACCAAGGGGTCCCCAACCTTTTTGTGCCGAAGAGCACATTCAAGACTACCGGTAGTGCGGCGGGCACCATTTACTTTTTCAAGGCAAATTTATAGTTGGACTTAATAATGAACATAATACACAAAAAAACCATTTAATTCCTATGTAAAATAATGAACATAATACACAAAAAAAACAAGGATGGGCTAAATAAGGATCTTAGAAAAATTATCAAAACGATAACTTAATTTATTTATAAAGAAATAATTATTTTCAAATAAATGAGCATCTGTTTCTGTAATTAACTACTAAAATTCAATAAAATGTTAAGTATGTTACATATTTTAAATATTTAGTAACTAAATATTTAAAATATGTAACATACTTAACATTTTATTAAAAATTTAAATAAAAACTTATCAATCGTAGTCAGTCAGTGGCGGGCACACGCAAAAGCGGGCACCATGGTGCTCGCGGGCACAGGGTTGGGGACCCCTGCCCTAACCATTTGAGCCCTAAATCTAGAAAAGCAAGTGATGTATCTGAATCGTTGTTCGCTTACTTGAACGAAGAGACACTAGACCAGAATCTCCAGGTGATAGGGTGCGACAGTACGAATGTCAACACTGGGTCTAAAGGTGGCATAATCCATTTCATCGAGCAGAAGCTGAACCGACCAATGCAATGGAGCATTTGTATGTTACATACAAATGAACTTCCCTTAAGGCATCTGTTTGAGCGATACGACAGGAAAACAACTGGGCCAAGATCATTCAGTGGATCTATTGGTAATGTTTTTAAGACTTGCCATGAGATACCTGTGGTAAAGTTCTCCCCAATTACGAATGGGGCCGATAGCATCCCAGTTCTCACAGATGAGCTCATAGAAGATTTAAGTAATGATCAACAATACATGTTCAAAATAATTGGGGCCATAAGAGAAGGATATGGTGACGGAAGCCTAGAGAAACTCAAGCCTGGTCCCCTTAACAACTCTAGATGGTTAACTCTAGCTAACAGTCTATGTCGTTATTATGTCTCCCAAAAGAATCCCTCCAGAAAGTTAAGTAGCCTTGTTCTGTTTATAGTAACAAACTATGGTCCTAATTGGTTCAATATAAAATTTAAACCGTATCTGCCTGATGGACCCAAACATATCTTTGATGCGATAAAAAGGTTCAACCTGTTACCCCAAGATATTCAAAAAGTTGTCCAACCTTATATATCACGGAATGCCTATTTTGCTCACTCAGAAAATATTCTCCTGTCAATTATGTCAGATAGTGAGCAAAAGCTGCGCAAAGTTGCAATCGATCGAATAATACATACAAGAAAGTGTAAGGAAGCCAATACAAGGAAAATCAGAGAATTTAGAGTACCAGAATTTAACTTCAAAGCATCCCATTGGACAGACATCATCTTCTGGGATAGGATTGATATCAGTGAACCAACTCTCACTTCTAAATTGTGTGATGAAGAATTGCTTGAGTACGAAACAAAATGTTTCAAAGTTGAGCAATACCCCATTCACGCACAGAACGTCGAAAGAGCCGTGAAGTTGGTTACAGATGCATTAGCATCAGTAATATCACAGGAATCAAGAGACGGATTTATTAGGTCAAGAATAAAAAGTCGTTCTGTGCTTCCCTCACTTGAAACCAAAAAGGATTTGATGCCTCTCCTGAAAAAATAATAATATTTGAGATGAGCGGGTTTTATATCGCATTCAAATGTAATTGATTTACGGTATCCAACCAAGTGAGACCAGATACAATTTTATTTCAATACAATGTATGCACAGTGGTGTTTTTTAAGTATAGTTTTGCATTATAAAGCGTTTTTCTTCAATTATTTGTTTTGATAGAGCACTTAGATTTTATGTTATGAGCATATTTTTATTTATGGACAACCAGCTGATGACCATTTTGCTTTTATGTAAAAATGCGAGAGATGGTTTGAGTTACAAACATTAAATGACTGAATACATCATTTTTATGTTCTAATACACCGAAAAACAAGTGAGGCAAATAAATCTGAAATAAAAAGTTGTTTTTTCTCTCCTAATATATATATATATATATATATATATATATATATATATATATATATATATATATATATTAAGGTCATGTGACTATTTCTAAAGCGGATGTTTAAATCACAATTATAAATGGAAGGAGTAATCTTACATTTATCCTTTCATGCGGGAAAGTATTCTCGCCTTCATTTTCCTGACGGAGGGAATGAATACAATTCTTCTGATTGTGCATAAGAGCACGCCTAAAGGGCCAAATTAAATAAATAGTCGAGCTTCACAATTATTCAGGGCTATTCAATGTTTCAGGAGGAAGTTTTGTGTGGTCCTATCTAATTCGGCTTATTATTATTATGTATATATAATTTAGAGCTGTGGTTGAGGAAACCGTTATTTTGTAATTAAAAACTTATTTACTTGTCTGAATATCAACATTGAACATTAATTAGGTATGTATTTTTTAAACGTAAATTCAATGAAAATCGAATGAGTTTTTCATAAATTGTGTTAAGGGAGGACTTTTGGAGCGCTAACTATTTTAAAAGTCTCTTGATTAGTTTTATTCGGGAGATATTAAAGCCGTTTGAAGGAATAAACTCTTTTTAGTTTAAATTTTATTTTTTTACTTTGGAAGGTGTAAATCGTAGCAACCCCTTTAAATGAAAATCTTTAATAAGTGGAAAGGCAAATAACAGGTGTCTTGCGAATGTTTGGCTGTAAGGTAGATATGGGACTTAAATTGAATGACATGCCTTAGTAGACACCACCCCAGAGATTTGCTTCTGGTATACGGGATAGAGAGAGATGGAAGTTTGCGTGTATTATTATTTAAAAGCGTTGTAGTGTCACAACCATGCGACCTACCATTTCTGTGGTTGAGCTGTATCCATGTTTGTGCCATTAGAAGTTCGCTGTGAGAAGCAAATGTCCCTTAATTTCAGTCCCTTAAAGTACAAACAAGACAATCGACGATTTAGATCGTTTAACATTTCCATCACAATATTACCCCTATCTCCATTTTCCATTTGTTATAAAATTTATTATAATTAATTATTGTTGTCTTGCATCAACCCTCATCCATAAATTTTTTTTAGATTATGCATGCACATTGAATGTGACATGATTTTAACCCTTGTTTGCACTTCTTTATTCATTTACTTAATTCTTCCGCAAATGTACCCAATTCACTAATATTTACTGTATACTCGTATAAGTATATATATATTTAATTAATAGTTTCACTCACTCTTCTACCATGGCGTAAACTGTCTCTTTAATTCGTTTCCTCTAATTTCTCCTAATAATGACTTATACTGTACGTACGAATTGAATAACTATGGCGTATTAATTATGAATTAACGTATTGACTAATTTCATAAACTATGACGTCATAAAGTAACTTAATTCCCTTCACGTTTTCCAGACCTTGAATACTGAATCACGTGTTTAGTATGTGGATATCTTTCGTATTCAATGAATGGTAAATTCTTTAACATAATAAAAATTTTACACTCTATACGTCATTATTTATATGTTGTGTCTTGTCAGGTGTTACGCAGTATAAATATTATTCTACCATATTCATTCATAGGACCATGTCCTTTCTTAACCGCTATCCTTTATTAATTTTATTACTTATTCATTCATCTACTTATTGTCTACTTATGCCCTATCAACCTATCAGTCCATGTTTACTGGTGTCCGATTATATTACGCACACAACCTATTGTGTTACCTACTGATATGTGTACAATAGGCACTCGTACATGTCCGCTGATGATGATGATTACGTACGTAGTTACTTTACATGTAAATACGTCCACATGTATTTTTTTTTCTTTTAATTATTTCACCTCGCAAGATATTCGTTAATGCTGATACGAATGTTCGAATTCCGATGACGTCGCCAAAAGCGAGCATCTGAATTCGAAATCTCTCTTACTCCTGCTACCAATTTATAACGTTAAGATGTTATGTTATATTATTAAAATATACTGTATTGTTTCCCTGCCAGGTCGCTGGTTCGTTATCTGCTTACGTCACATAATTATCCACGTTCTCATCACTTGTCTAATATACTATTTCAGAAATGAAGCCTTATATAATATATATATATATATATATATATATATATATATATATATATATATGTAACAGTTTTTTTGCGCACACCTACAGGTCGCTACAACTGGTGTAGAACAATGTGGTTTTCACCATTCGATGCGTCTTTTTATTGTGCAGTGCCCATGCTAAAAAAAAATTCCCTAGCCTGTACACGCATTTTTTTTCTTTTTCATTTTTAATCATAATTTTGGCACAAAATAAGTCAATATTTACTAAACATTTAATATCATTCGATTCACAAGATTTATTTATCGATTCAATTTAAAAATGTATATATTTTTAAAATTCATAAAGAACTTTTTGCAAAAAAATAAAAACAAACATGCATTTTTAAAATTCAATGATTTTTATACAAAATATTTTGATATTTTTAAAATTCAATGATTTTTATACAAACTATTTTGATATTTGTTATAATTTTAACATTTTTCGATTCACAAAAGATTTCTTTATCGATTCAATACAAAAAATTACGTAATTAAAACGGGCAATTTAAATAAACACGAGTTTAAAGTTAAACGAGCCACACTCGAAATTATTTACCGTGACTTTTGTGCGTTTTATTACTGTGGCTTTTGTACAAATAATTTTACGTATACACAAACAATTTGATAGGATATTGATTTATCATTCTATTTTTTAGTTGTCATAGAAATACGTTAATTAAGTTATCTGATTAGATGCGCTTTTATAGTTGAAGATCATTTTTAGAAAATTATTTATTTTCCCCACTTTAAAATATTAAAAAATTTCTATTAGGTATCCTAATATCATTATGCCTGTCGCTGTAAGTAAGAAAATAGCAATTAAATAATTAATTTTAAAACATTAAATGACGTCATCAAGATCATTACGAAACCTATGGTATAATTATTGAATACCCGGTTAGGTTCATTGCATGCCAGGTTAGGTCATCTGTACGCCCTTGACGATTGGTTAGGTTAAGTCGTGATATTTTCGTTGGCTTTAACGAAAATATCATGACTTAACTTAACCAATCGTCAAGGGTGTACAATTAACCTAACCGGACATTCAATTAACGTACCCGGGCATTCAATTAATCTAATCGGGCATTCAGTTGACCTAACCGGCCATTTAATTAACCTAATCGGGCATTAAGTTGACCCAACTAGGCATTCAATTAACCTACCCGGGCATTCAGTTTACCTAACCGGGTATATATATATATATATATATATAGCGTTCAACATCCATCTCGGGAACGCTATTGATGCACTCGAAACAATGAAAACTATGATTTGGCGGGCCGCAGTGCCCCCAATTACTGTCGGTTCAGTTATTTGGTCAATAAAACTATAGAAATGAACGCAGTCATGAAAATCTTAAGCTTCAAATCCGAGCTCATTGTATTAAGATTTGTGAAGCTTTAGATTTTCATGGCTGCGTTCTTTTTTGTAGTTTTATTGAATGAATAATTGGCTTGCCAATAACTGGAAGGCCGCAGGCACTCCAATTACTGACGCCCAAGGTGAGAGGAATAAGAATGATATCCAGGTAAAGGGCTACTGATGTTCAAAATAAAATACGCCGTTGGCCCACAATCCAGCCGAAGCACCGCAGATCGAGCAAAATCGGCACGTAGCGCCGACCTTTTGCTAGTACTTACTATTTCTACCTGATTGTCATTCAAATTCTATATTACTTATGTGATACGTTATCATAAATGTCCGTGTACTTCCAGTGGAAAGTACACCGTATTTTTCCTCCGCTTTCCTCATCGTTGGCTATTTAGGCTTTCAAACTATGATAACCAACCATTTTTCTGATAATATTTGACATAATTTGGTGTAATCATTATTAACTAAAAATATATAACACTGTTGTTAATCCCCTTTACATTATAGAACAACGGTTATATAAATTATATAAATTGCATCACCTATTTAGATTACTTCAGTATTAGATATGTCAATTAACAATTTGCTAAAATTGTAATTAACTCTAATAATTTAATATGATGTAATTAATGTACTTAATGTACTCGGTGCATGTCGGCACCCCGACATTATGTCGCCATCCGAAAATGTATCCTTTACAAAAATTAGTAATTTTTTTTAATTTTTCATCTTTCTAAATTTCGTTGTATGCTTAAATTATGCTTAACGTCAGAATTCTTTAGCTCTCCAGTTAAAGTGGGTGCTTAACCTTCAACTGCACTCCCCCCTCAAAATTTAGACTTATTTATTTATTGTATTGTAAATTAAATCATTCCTGCCTTAGCCTTTACCCGAGGAGGCCTCGCCGCCTCGCCTTAAATTCCTGCCATAGCCCTTACTCGAGAAGGACGAGCCTCCTCATTTTAAATTCCTGCCTGAGCCGTTGTAAAAAGGGGTCGAACCTCTCTCCCTTTCAATTTCTGACTATCAGTGCCTCGTTCTGTATATATTTTGTGTAAGAGTGAACGAAGACTCCAATTAAAAACTGAAGTGTTTCGATTCACTCCTTCGAAAAACACTTGGTAGAAACTGTTTTACTCGGATGCTCTACGGCTAAGGCCGAATTTAACCAACAAGGATCACCTTCGTTGGATTGTCTAAAGTGCGTTCATCATAAAAGTCGCAAGCGGGAAGTGGCCCGCACACACGCGCGAAAATAGTGAGTACTGCTTGGAAAATAAATTTGGAGTTTAAGTCCACTTCCTTTCGGATTAAAATCTCGACGAAGGGTATTAGCGATCGGTCGAGTCGAAATTTTACGTGTCGCCCCTTTCTATACAGGTGAGTTTTGTTTCATTAATTATAGGTGGAGAGGCATCCATCTGGCCGCGAATAAGTTTATTCTTAATAATGGTAAGAAGCATAAAGTACTGGGTATCGGGACAGTGTTGACGAATTTATTTTATTTTAAATATAATAATAATTCTTAATAATGTATATACCAACGGTGACCAAACCCCAGCTCGCGAGAAAATTTTGGGTTTTATTGTATTTATCATAAAAGACAAAATTCATAATACAAATATAAATTTTTTTTTCCCATAATAAAAAAAATATAAAAATAACAAGGAAAAATTGAATTGACAACAAAATGCGTCATGCGTACGACAATTTCTTTTGCCTGACAGGCACTAAGCGGGATCTAATATACTATTTCAGAAATGAAGCCTTATATATATATATATATATATATATATATATATATATATATATATATATATATATATATACAGGGTGGGCCGTAAGTTTCCATACATAGGAAAAATAAACATTTTTTTATGGACAACCATTTTTATTTATATAATATGCTCTACATGGTTGCCATTGTTTTGAAAACACATTTCAATACGTGTTCCCCACTGTTGATGAACACGCATTAGCACAGTTGACGTTATGCTTGTAATGGCGTTGGTGATACGTTCCTTTAGATGATTTATGTCTCGTATCTTTTCCTGATACACCATGGCCTTCAAGTGCCCCCAAAGATAGAAATCAAGGGGGGTGAGATCTGGGGATCTGGGAGGCCACTCCACAGGACCACGCCGACCAATCCAAGCATCCGGAAACTGCTGATCCAAATACCGACTCACGTGAAGACCATAATTTAAATTTTCCTATGTATGGAAACTTACGGCCCACCCTGTGTATATATATATATATATATATGTAACAGTTTTTGCGCACACCTACAGGTCGCTACAATTGGTGTAGAACAATGCGGTTTTCACCATTCGATGCGTCTTTTTATTGTGCAGTGCCCATGCTAAAAAACGAATTCCCTAACATAATTCCTTCCTCCCTTTTAGGGGTACAGTTCTTCCCATGCCTGTACACGCATTTTTTTAATTTTTCATTTTTAATCATAATTTTAGCACAAAATAAGTCAATATTTACTAAACATTTAATATCATTCGATTCACAAAAGATTTATTTATCGATTCAATTTAAAAAAAGTATATATTTTTAAAATTCATAAAGAACTTTTTGCAAAAAAATAAAAACAAACATGCAGTTTTAAAATTCAATGATTTTTATACAAAATATTTTGATATTTGTTATAATTTTAACATTTTTCGATTCACAAAATATTTCTTTATCGATTCAACACAAAATATTACGTAATTAAAACGGGCAATTTAAATAAACACGAGTTTAAAGTTAAACGAGCCACACTCGAAATTATTTACCGTGACTTTTGTGCGTTTTATTACTATGGCTTTTGTACAAATAATTTTACGTATACACAAACAATTTGATAGGATATTGATTTATCATTCTATTTTTTAGTTGTCATAGAAATATGTTAATTAAGTTATCTGATTAGATACGCTTTTATAGTTGAAGATCATTTTTAGAAAATTATTTATTTTCCCCACTTTAAAATATTACAAAATTTCTATTAGGTATCCTAATATCATTATGCCTATCGCTGTAAGTAAGAAAATAACAATTATTTTCCATTTTATGAAAATTTCGGAACCCCTAGGCCTACAAAACCAATTTTCCCCTTTTCTTCATCAAAAATTGTTGATTTTCGGAAGTCTTTCGGTTATAAATTTGTACCAGTCTATTGTTTATCTATAATAATAATAATAATAATAAAAAGACGTGTGTGTGTGTGTGTGTGTTCCAGCCATCAGCCATAACTCCAAAATGGAAGCAGTTACAAACATGAAACTTCACACACATATTGATTAGGTCCCGAGGTTGTGCAAGTGCGTGTTAATAAATTAAATAATTAATTTTAAAACATTCAATGACGTCATCAAGTTCATTACGAAACCTATGTTAAAATTATTGAATACCCGGTTAGGTTCATTGAATGCCAGGTTAGGTCATCTGTACGCCCTTGACGATTGGTTAGGTTAAGTCGTGATATTTTCGTTGGCTTTAACGAAAATATCATGACTTAACCTAACCAATCGTCAAGGGTGTACAATTAACCTAACCGGGCATTCAATTAACGTACCCGGGCATTCAGTTAATCTAATCGGGCATTCAGTTGACCTAACCGGCCATTTAATTAACCTAATCGGGCATTCAGTTGACCCAACTGGGCATTCAATTAACCTAACCGGGCATTCAGTTTACCTAACCGGGCATATATATATATAGCGTTCAACATCCACCCCGGCAACGCCGAGTCGCTCCGCTAGTAATTACTAATTAACACCAATCGCCACTCACCAGTGTCCAGTACCCCTCGAGCTACCCTGCGGGCCGCGTGTAGTAACGAGTGAGTGTGGTTTAAAATTGGCTTCTTAGATCAAATAGTGGCTCTTTTTCTGAGCTATACAAGTGAAAGTTATACAACCCCTTAGTTGATTAAAATGACTGAGCAGACAAAGTTTAAGAAACGGAAATATGAAGAAGAAAATAGAGTTTTTAAACAGGAGTGGGAGGAGAGCTTTGCCTTTACTGTTAAGGGTGGGAAACCTGTGTGTCTTATCTGCCACGTGGCACTCAATCACTTTAAAGCCAGTAACTTAAAGCGTCATCATGAAACTAACCATAAACATTTTATTATGAAATTTCCTCCCAATCAGAATTGCGGAAGACTAAGTTAACAATGTTGAAATCTAGCCTAGTTGTCCAACAAATTGTACTTTCATCATTGTGTAAGACAGCTGACTTAACTACTGAAGCTACTTTTGTTATGGCATGGAATATTGCTCGTGTTCAACTTTCCTACAGTAGTGGAGAATTTGTGAAGAAGAATATTGCCGATGTTACTGCAATTCTCGCTCCAGATAACACAATGCTTCGAGAACAAATAGCAAGTATTTCTATTTCCCGCTACACTACAGAGAGACGTATTTCCAAGATCACTGCTGAAATTATATGCTCGTTGCAGAGTGATTTGAAGAATTCTGTTTCATTCAGTTTGGCCCTCGTTGAATCCACAGATATTAAAGATAACCCTCAACTGGCGATATTTGTTCGTTATGTTACCGGCGATGGAAATGTGAAAGAAGAATTCTTGGACTTAATGACCCAAAGAGAAACCACCAGAGGGGTTGACATAAAGAACGCACTTAACGAGGCATTATCAAATGCTCAAATACCATTGAATAAACTTCTCAGTGTTGCAACAGATGGAGCACCAGCTATGGTAGGACAAAATGTAGGCCTAGTTGGGCTATTGACACGCGATCCCAAGTATCTGTGTCTCTTTATTCACTGTATCATTCACCGTCGTCATTTGGTAAGCAAATACTTTAGGTATGACAGTGTTATGAAATGTGTTCTAGAAATTGTGAATTTCATTCGTTCAAATGCAAAAACGCAGCGAGTGTTTAGAAATTTTATCGAGGAGCTGGATCTTCAAGATAAGCCAGATGACCTTTCATTCTACTCTATTGTAAGGTGGTTATCAACTAGTAATTTCCTAGGTAGGTTTGTTGCACTGTTGGAGCCTATCATTGATTTCTTGAAAGAAAAGGGAATCATACCCACAACTAGAAGATCACGAATGGGTGCAGGATCTGATGTTTTTTACTGATGTAATACAATACCTTCAAAATCTAAATTTGGCACTTCAGGGAAAGGATAAGGTCAAACTGACCTTACACAGACAGTTTTCAGTTTCCAGAATAAAATAAAGCTCTTCCAAAAAGATCTAGTAACAAAAAAATTTGACCACTTTCCCCACCTGAAAAACCGAGCAAACACTTTTCTTGATATTGAAATAAAAGATAACAAGTTGGAGGAATACAAAGGTAAATTAGAAGGACTAATTGATGATTTTCAGTTCAGGTTTGATGAACTAAAGAAGCTAAAACCATGCTTCGAATTTCTTGTAAATCCTTTCCTGATTGATGTCGTTAACGATGGCTGTCCTGTTACCACACCTTTTTTTACGGAAGCTGCTTCAATACAAACATAACTTTTGGAGCTACAGGAGGACGTGGGTTTAAAGTTGATACATAAAAGCTTATCTGCAGTTGAGTTTTGGAAGCAAGTGCCAGAGACAAAGTATCCTCACCTCAGGAAAACCAGTTTCCGACTTATCTCAAATTTTGGGACAACTTATTGCTGTGAAGCACTCTTCTCGGTAATGAAGTTTGTAAAGTCAAAACATCGTGCTGCCCTCACTAACGAATACCTGACTGAGCTTCTTCATACCGCCTTCACATCACATCAGCCATACTTTAAAGCATTAACAGCCAAAATGAAGACCCAAACTAAGCCTTCTACAAGCAGTAATTAAGCAATTTAATAATGTGAGTATAATTATATGTATATGTATATGTTTTTAATAATTAAATTCTTTTTAAAATATTTTGCGACTCTCGTACATCTGAAAAACGTCGTATGTGGCTCTTGGGTCCAGGAAACTTGGCCACCCCTGGTATATACAGAAGACAGAGTCGATATAAAATTTTATTTTTAGCGCTAATTGACAAGAGTTTCAGCATATATATATAGCACAGGGTGTCCATAAATGATTACCCTGATTAAAGCATGCTATCACTTTTAAATAAACACTCGTACTGATTCCATTTTATTTTTAAATATAATAATTCTTAATAATGATAAATAATGTAAATACAGATGGTAGAGTCAATATAAAAGATAATTTTTAGCACTACTAAGACAACTGATGCTGTCAAGAGTGCTCATTATGCGCCTGGATTTGCAGGCAAAGGATGGTCTTTCTCTCTCCTCTCTCTTAGTTTAGGTTTGGGTGGCAGCTTGGGGGTTCCCCCATGCTTGTGGCAGGTTGGGGTATTCCCCCATGCTTGTGGCAGCTTGGGGATTCCCCCTTGCTTACATAACCCTTTTTTTGTGGCACTGGCAGCATGGGGAGGGGGTTTGGAACCTTGCAATAAAGGGGGAAGGGGAGTGGCACTTTGCCACAATTGATCAACATTGCAATTGCATATGCACTCGAACATTTTGCGATCAGACTACTCTCGACGATTCCGGTGCTTTTCAAAAATATCCTCTTTCCTCTGACTTAATTACTGTATATATGAAATTAGAAACTCTTCCAAAGATGTTTTCCTGCCGGAAGGAAGGCGTAAGGTCTTGATGGTGTTCCTGCCGTTGTTTTCAAGAACTGTGCTTCTATGCTGATACCCTCCCAAGGCAAACTCTTTCATCTCTGTCTTTAATTTGGTACTTTTCCTTCCTGCTGGAAGTTCGCTTTTATTCTGACTATCCCAAAGAAGGATAACCGATCTCAGCCCTCCAACTATCGTTGAATTCCTCTGATTTCTTGCACTTCTAAAGTTTCTGAATCTATCCTTAATATGAAGATTCTTAAACACCTCTCCTCTCACAATCTTCTTTCAGATCATCAATATAAGTTCCACAAAAACGCTCTACAGGCGATCTTCTTGCATATCTCACTGACATCTTTGTCATCTCCTTTCGGGATTAAGGTGAAACCTTTGTTATTACAGTAGACATAGCAAAAGCTTTTGATGTAGTTTAGCTCAAATGCTTAATTTTGAAACTGGCCACCTTCAGTTTCCATCCTTCTATTTGTACCTTCCTCTCTGATTTCCTTTCTGGCCGATCTGTAGTTGCGGTTGTACAGTAGATGGCCACTGTTCTTCTCCTAAAGCTATTAATAGAGTTGTTCCTCAGGGTTCTGTCCTGTCACCCACTCTTTTCCCTTTATTTATTAATGATATATTAAGTCGTACTTCCTGTCCTATCCACTCCCATACTGATGATTCCACTCTTCACTTCTCCACCAGCTTCACAAAGCGTCCCTCTCAATAAACACTCACTGCTTTGCGTGGGACGGTTATGATACACCTGACCTCTGCTCTTTCTGATATCTCTGACTGGAGCAGAGAAAACCTTGTGGTTTTCAGTGGCGAAATAGTTCAGTTCTTTTATCTATATATTTTGTAACATTCTTCTAAACGACTATCCCCTTACCTTCAACATTACACAACTCGATACTTCTTTTCTTAACATTGTTTCTTTCTCTCGTTTCTTGGAAAGATCATATATACTCTCTTCCTAAAACAGCTGAACCAGCGTCTCTGTACAGGGGTTCTGTCCGAGTTTGTTTCTCATGAGTGGGGTGGCTGAACTCACACAGCTCTATTTGACAGGGTAGAATCAAAGGCTTTTCGACTTATCAATTCCCCACCTCTTAGTGACTGTCATCAATTTCTCTCTCTTCGCCGCAATGTTGCTCCACTCTCTCTTTACTATCGCTATTATAACGGACACTGATTCTCTAAACCCTCTAACTGCATGACTCCTTCTTTAAGGCGAACACGCAGTACCAAACTTTCAACACATTCTCACTCCTTTTCTGTTCAACTCTCTAACGCTAGGATTAATCGGTATTTTCAATCTTTTATCAAGTCAACCAGTCAACTCTGGAACAATCTTCCTTAATCCATCTTTCCCCTAGTCTATGCCCTCCAATCTTTCAAACGCAGAGCGTCCAGTCATCTCGAAATCCCTGGACCTTGATTTTGGCTTACTTTTCTTTCCATGCCCTTCCTCCCTGCATAAAAAATTTATATATATATATAATTAGGGTGTGCCAATTACATAGAAGTGAATTTTTAATTTTATTTTTTTTAAACGACCAGGGTATATTATTGTTCAATTTAATGTAGAAATGCATCACAAAACAATTGAAGGAGCTGCATCAATATTTAGGACTTGCTCAACAGCATTTAATGTTATAGTATTTAGCTATGTTTTTAGTAATTTGTCAAGTTCTGCACATTATGTTTCTTGGTAAAGCATTCTTTCTTATATAAGTATTTCACATAAGTGGAGTTATAGAGCTACTGAACAAGTATTAGTCACACATTCTCTACACGTCTGTACAGGTTTAAACGTAAACAAACAAGGAAAGCAGCTATGCACCAGTTGGCACACATGACACGTCAGTCGTTGTTCTCAAGCACTGCTGGTGGGTTGTTAAACTGTGTTTTTCTGCTCAGCCACATACAGTAATTGTTCAGTTTTTTTGCTTTTAGTGTCTACCAAGAATGGCAATGAAAACAAGACGCTACAGTGATATTTGGTTAGTTGGTAAATGTGAAGAAAAATTTAGTGCTGCAAAGTTACCATCAAGGCGTGATGTACTAAAAGTGTTATTTAATTTTCATACTGATAAACAAATGAGTCTGAAGGGAAGTGTTAAGAAAACTGTTCGTTTAATTTTGCCGATTTGGGAAAGAGCACGTATACCTACAACAACTGAATTACATGTGCGTGAGAGAGTTGTACGTCTTCATAAAGAATGGCAGTCACTCAAAAAAAACATACTGTAAATAGATCAACATCTACTGAAAGCAAGAAACGTGATATTTTTGGCGAGTCACTGGATGATTTATTTGATATTGCACACCAGGATGCCATGAGTTTGATTAAGATTGAGGAAGATCGCTTATTCTTACAAGGTCAAAGAGAAAAAGGCCGTCGTGGATCAATGATAGGAGTAGACATGAAACTTTCAAAGAAAGAAGCTAGCAGAATTGAGCGATCACTAGCATATGAAAGGCAAAAAGAGAAACAGAAATATTTGCAGGAAGCATATACATCATCAGCAGCAACAATTAATGAATCGATAAAATTAGAATCATCAGGAGAATCATCTGATAAAAGTGATCATGCTGATTTTGATCAAGAGATTGCTCATAAGGCTGTTTTGTCTAGGTGTTCTAACAGAGGTCGTGTTCAAGTTGTTACGCAAGAAGTTGCTGCAGCACTAGATCGAACAAAAATAAGTAGCAGAAATGCTGTTCACGTTCTCTCAGCAATGGCTTCATCTAATTTGCTCAGAGCTCCCAGAAGTGAGTTACAGATTAGCCACAGAACAATTCATCGAGCCAGAAACAAACATCGTGAATCTCTAGCAGCAGAAATTCGAGCATCTTTTGATCCAAAAGTACCCCTTACTCTCCACTGGGATGGAAAAATTATGGATGATTATACTGGAGCTGTTCAGAAGACTGTAGAGCGTTTACCAATTTTAGTGTCTGGTAAAGATATTACAAAATTACTTGCTGTTCCAAAGTTCAATACTGGGAATGCTTCTGGTATTGCTGATGCTTGTCTGACAGAAATAAGAAAATGGGGACTAGAAAATAGAATAGTTGCATTGTGTTTTGACACTGCACCAACTAATACTGGATTGAAAGGTGGGGTTTGCCTTAAAATTGAAACAGAATTAGAGAAAGATCTGCTGAGTCTTGCATGCCGCCATCACATATTTGAAATTATGTTAGAGAAAGTATTTTCTCTGCATGATGCTGGTAGGTCACCTAATATTGAAGTTTTTTCTCATTTCCGTGAATCTTGGCCTCATATTGATAAAACGCAGTATAAAACTCTACTTAATATAAATACTGGTAACATGGTAGAAGAAGAAAGGAGAAAAGGTCTAATTGCATTTGCTCTTCAGCAGTTGCAGTCAAAACAACTTCGGGGAGACTATCAAGAGCTCCTAGAACTCTCCATTATATTCTTGGAGGTACTCCATCCCAAGGCATCACTTTTCGTAAACCTGGAGCAGTACACCGAGCTCGATGGATGGCACGAGCAATTTATGCCATAAAAATGTGCCTTTTCCAAGAACAATATTCTGTTCAGCACCGTCAAACTACAATTAGGGGATCCCGCCTCTCCTATATCAGAATATTAGCAGATCACTTGTTACGAGTGTCACTGTTCGTCACAACTGTGTACATTAAATATTGGTTTACATGTACGTCATCTTGTGATGCTCCAAGAAACGATCTCATGCTTCTAAAAACACTTGAAGGCTACGCTGACAAAGAAGTTTCAACTGTTGCTTTGACTGCATTCTCACGACATTTGTGGTATTTATCTGAGATATCAGTAGGTCTAAGTTTTTTTGACAATAAAGTATCCCATGAAGAGAAGAGAAACATGATTTATAACATGAGAGTGCAACAAGGTTCCGAAGGGCCTCCAAAGAGGATTCCCCCTATAAAAAAATTTTCTTCATGTTCATTGGCTGACTTTGGGACAAAATCAACTAAAAACTTCTTTAGTATTTTGGGAATTAATGAAACCTTTCTCGGTAAAGACCCCGCAGACTGGTCCAGTGATGCAACCTACAATGAAGCTCAAGCAATTGTGTCATCTCTTAGAGTAACAAATGATTTGGCAGAACGAGTTGCTCTCATGCAATCCTTCAATGAAAGCCTTACTCGTGACGAGGAACAGAAACAGTTCCTTCTTCAAGTGGTTGAGTATCATCGAAAGAAGTTTGATGAGGCTGTCAAAAATGTTGATTAAAGCTAAATGTTAATGTTATTGAAAGTAAATGTTTGTTAATTAAAGGTAAATAAAATTAAAGGTAAATTTTTATGTTAATTGAAAGTAAATGTTTATGTTAATTAAAGGTAAATAAAATTAAAGGTAAATTTTTATGTAATTGAAAGTAAATGTTTATGTTAATTAAAGGTAAATTTTTATGTTAATTGAAAGTAAATGTTTATGTTAATTAAAGGTAAATAAAATTAAAGGTAAATTTTTATGTAATTGAAAGTAAATGTTTATGTTAATTAAAGGTAAATTTTTATGTTAATTGAAAGTAAATGTTTATGTTAATTAAAAGTAAATGTTTATGTTAATTAAAAGTAAATGTTTATGTTAATTAAAGGTAAATAAAATTAAAGGTAAATTTTTATGTAATTGAAAGTAAATGTTTATGTTAATTAAAAGTAAATGTTTGTTAATTAAAGGTAAATAAAATTAAAGGTAAATTTTTATGTAATTGAAAGTAAATGTTTATGTTAATTAAAGGTAAATAAAATTAAAGGTAAATTTTTATGTAATTGAAAGTAAATGTTTATGTTAATTAAAGGTAAATGTTTATGTTAATTGAAAGTAAATGTTTATGTTAATTGAAAGTAAATGTTTATGTTAATTAAAGGTAAATAAAATTAAAGGTAAATTTTTATGTAATTGAAAGTAAATGTTTATGTTAATTAAAGGTAAATTTTTATGTTAATTGAAAGTAAATGTTTATGTTAATTAAAGGTAAATTTTTATGTTAATTGAAAGTAAATGTTTATGTTAATTAAAGGTAAATTTTTATGTTAATTGAAAGTAAATGTTTATGTTAATTAAAGGTAAATAAAATTAAAGGTAAATTTTTATGTAATTGAAAGTAAATGTTTATGTTAATTAAAGGTAAATTTTTATGTTAATTGAAAGTAAATGTTTATGTTAATTAAAGGTAAATTTTTATGTTAATTGAAAGTAAATGTTTATGTTAATTAAAGGTAAATAAAATTAAAGGTAAATTTTTATGTAATTGAAAGTAAATGTTTATGTTAATTAAAGGTAAATTTTTATGTTAATTGGAAGTAAATGTTCATGTTAATTAAAGGTAAATATATTTAAAGTTCAACATCTTTGAGCAAGTCCTAAATACTGTTCAATTTTGATAAGATTTTGTACATTATGTTTTTGCACTGAATACAAAAAAATTACATCCTGGTCGTTACAAAATTTTGAAGTTGCAATTTTAGGCACACCCTAAATTATATATATATATATGCTTTTGTTGTCTGTGTTAAGAAGCCATTGTGTGTTTCCCCATAACCTTAGTGGTATGTGTGCAAAAATCGCGAAGGCAATGGAATTGCATGCAACATTGCAAGTCTAGGGCTGGGCATCCGGGATTCCAGGATATCATTCCACCACATAATAAAATGAAAACGGTTTTCAAAGTTTAAAAAACAGGTGAACGAAAACTTCAATTGTGAAAAGCCTTTGCGTGAAATGAATATACCTCATAATAAAACTGTTTAACAATCTCCCCTAAAAATAAAATACAGGGAAATCCCGGGACCAAAATCCCGGGAAATGAGCTGTCTACTTTACTTCTTCCGAGATCCCGAATGCCCAGCCCTAATTGCAACATTGCATGCAACAAGGTGAGAGACTGATTTAATCTCCCAAGAAGTGTTTCTTGTGGGGGTACATTCTTCCCTACCACCCCCAAAAAAAAAATATATATATATGTTGTGGGTGTGTTTGCATGTCGGTGTGTAGATATGTATAGAAAAAAGGCAATACTTCTTTTATTTATATATGAATTGTATATTTATGTAGCGAAGGGCCGGGATTAGACCCCCAAAGGTGGGTAACCTAAAATAAAACACAAGAAGGAGAGAGAGAAGATCCATCTGTTCGTGACCATAGCGCATCGCATAATGGTGTTTTCAGCATCACAGCAATCTGGCTTAGAAGGAAGCCAACCGTAAACGGCTCACAGCCAGTCGTATAGGACGTTCACAGTTATTTCCTTGTACGTACATATAAAGGAGAATTAGCATCACTTTACCTCAAAAAAAGCACACGCACATCGTATATGACGTACACACGTAAAGGCGAATTAACGCAGTTCTATTATAACAAAATAGATGCTAAGAAACTGTCCTTAGAATACCTCACAAACCTCTCCACACATAGCCCCAGCTCAAAAATAACAAAATACATAGGAATATGCCATATCTCACAACCATAGACAGTATGGCACAGATAATAGACAAAGCTATTAAACTTCTCGGACGGAATGCCATCACGAGGCCAGGATTGTGATATAGTGGAATGCTGTCTGTTCTTTCAAACAAAAACTGAAACACGGTAAACAAAATTTTTATCTCAACCACAGATTAAAGAAGAATTATTTAAAACAAATTTTCTCTCTTAACACAAATATATCTTCTAAGCATATTACAAAAAAAATATTCACTTAATTTTAAACCAGATTTTAGTTTTAGTGCTAACTTATTTGTTTTTCATAAAAATATACTATTTTTGGACGGAGCCCGTTTTTTACTATATAAAAAGTCAACGAGCAGCAAACACTTCATTATAGACCATAATAGAGGGAAATATATACAGGGAAAATATATAAATACATTTCTTTAATTTATTTAGTACATTGCAACACGAATGTAAGAACAGAATATTAACTGTTCATTCTTTTACCAGGCAAATCTGGCAACCTTCTCAGCAGCTGGTATGAAAGTTGCCAGCGATGCCCTTTAAGACAAAAAATATTTTTCTAAACTTTCTTTATAAAGACGCTACTCAAAATATGTTAATGAATTTATGTAAATCTATGAAATCTTTTTAGATACATAGATGGCTATAATTTACTAAATATTACCTATTTACTGTAGGTTTAATTTATATTACATCCTTTAAGCAGCTTTCCATCAACTGGCGGAAAATTTGCCCACGAGCCCTCTCAAAATATGTTAATGAATTTATGTAAACGTACCAAAAAATTTTAGATACTGCGTACTTCTTGTTAAAATAGTCGAAATGAATAGATTTTCTTGAGAATAGCCATAAAATATAAATTTGTTTAAAAATTATCGAAAGGAATTGATTTTTTTTCGAAAAATTCGAAAATGTAAATTTTCAATTTTTCTTCAAATACTAAACTGTACATGAGCTGATATATTTTAACGACAGAAAGCTGTTAGCAATTTATTCAACAAGCCTATGACGTGAAGGCTCATCGAATAAGTGCCCCACACACATATATATATATATATATATATATATATATATATATATATATATATACAGGGCGTCCCAAAAAAATGTATACACACTTTAACAGTTGATAGCTCAATTGATGTTTCTTTCTTTCCAAGTTAAACCCATTAGAATTAATAATGGCAGTCAGACTAAGCTTTGAACAAAGGAAATTCATTCTAAAATGCTACTGGAAGTGTGAAAACGCAGTTGAAGTGCAAAGACAGTTTAGGAGGGAGTTTCAAACAGATCCACCAACGCGACTTACCATCACTCGAATTAGAGATAAGTTTGAAGCCGATGGAACTGTTCAGAATGTCCACAAGAAGCGTTCCGGAAGACCACGGACATCGACAAGCCCCACAAAGCAAGAAAGAGTACTGGAAACGTATCACCAAAGTCCAAGAAAATCTGTGCGGCAAGCGAGTCGTGAGGTAGGAATTTCAGAATCGTCTGTCCAACGCATTTTGAAGCGCTGTCAATGGAAAAGTTACATTCCAAGATTAGTCCATGCTATTAATGAAGATGATCCGGACCGAAGAGTGGAGTATTGCGAGTGGTACTTGGCACGATGTGGATGTGGATTGGACGAAGGGGTTTCGTAGAATACCCTCCGCGTTCACCAGACCTCACACCACTAGACTTTTTTTATGGGGATACTTAAAAGACAAAGTCTACGCTATAAAACCTGCAACAGTCGCTGAATTGAGAGCAGCCATTGAACGAGAATGCACACAAATACCAAACGAAATGTTTCGTGATGTTTGCGATTCCATTGCTTCGCGTTATCAGCAGTGCCTGGACCAGAACGGACGTCAGTTTGACAACAGGCGTTGACAAAACAATTAAATAATGTCTGTAGATTCTATTACATTTTGAAAATGAAATGTATTTTAATAAACACTGCCTTTATAATTATTTAAAGTGTGTATACATTTTTTTGGGACGCCCTGTATATACCCCTTAACGTTCTCATAATTTACAGTTCCATCTATTACATCCTTTTATAAAGATTTGAATCCTCCGTTCAGAGAATGTTTGGATTCAGTATTTATAACTTATGCAATCAAGCAATAATTTAAGCAGTTCTGATAAAATCCAAATATTTTGCCTGGTTGGGTTAGTAGGCCCTGTCTTTTTATAAAAAAATAATTATAGCATATTTAGCAGGGCTTTTATGATGGAAGTGGGGGCCAAGAGCGAATACCTACAAAAAATGCCCCTCTCATACAGGAAGAAGAGCCAAAATCGAGGTTCAAGGTTTCTGAGATGGCTAGACACTAGGCATTTGAAAGATTGGAGTCATAGAGAGGGGAAAGATGGATTGAGAAAGAGTGTTCCAGAGCTGGCCAGTAGAGTAGATGAAAGATTGAAAATACCAATTAAACTTGCATTAGAGAGATGGGCAGAAAAGGAATGTGTCAAAAGTCTGGTACTGCATGCTCTCATTAAAGGATGAAGCATACAGTTAGAGAGTTCATAAGAGCACTGCCCATTATAATAGTGAAAGTAAAGAGTGATTTAACATTGCAGCAAAGTGAGAGTGATTGAAGACAGACAGTAAGAGGTAGGGAATTGATGAGATGAAAAGCTTTTGATTCCGCCCAGTCAAATAGAGCTTTTGGGGTTGAGCCAACCTCAACAAAATACACACATACATGCGAGCATATTTTCTACTACTGCTAGAATAGTTGAAAGACCAAAAAACTTGTTTTATAACAGGAACCTCCCAGAGTGGACCGGAAGATCTTTGAGGGTTCCTCTTGTCCTTGTAACTCCCTGTAACTCTCGCTCTCTCTCTCGTCTACATAGGTTTCTTATATTTGGCTGAATAAACTGAACACAAAATAGCACTTCACTATGAATTTTAAAAAGGGTATTGATTACAAGCCTATTAGATAATGAATTCCCCCTAATCACAAGATTTTACATTAATTTTATCTGGTAACTCCATCGCCATCACTCTACCTGAGGCCCAATTATAAATTTAATGGTTAAATATTTACTAAAACTATGAAAAATCATTTGATTCAACCTACAAATGTCTCTATGTGCGTAGGCCAACACTGGTCTTCTAAAGTTAATTACCATTCATGTAATCCAACTACATCTCTACGTACGTAGACTATATGTAAAAATTCTGTGTTAAGTTGGACTCTTATTGTCCAATGAAAGATATGACACTGTCCGCAGTGACACTCACTTCATTGACTCTGTTATCTTTTTGTTTAATACATTTTAATGATAGGTGTACATGCCCCTATATTTACATTAAATTACCTGTCACAAAGGCAGGTATCTTCTTTATTCAAGCTCTTCAATTCAGATAGATAAATGTTAATTTCTCACCTATCCACCTGTATCTACTATAAATAGGCCCATCTAATTAGCAATCTAACAATAATTAATTGAACACATTTTTAAGTATTGTTTGAACCCAAACACCTTGTACTTATCTCATACTAAAACAAAGTGGTACTTTGATAGTGGTAAAAAGCTTTATGCTGTAATCATGTACCGGGTCCGGACAAAAGCCCCTAGGACAAAAGCCCCGGATCAAATGTAGAATTCGGATCCCAGCCTTCTTTAGTTAGCTTTATAAGGCTAACTAACGAAAATATCACGACCTAACCTAACCAATCGTTAGGTTAACTGTACGCCCTTGACGATTGGTTAGGTTAGATCGTGATATTTTCGTTAGTTAGCCTTATAAAGCTAACTAAAGAAGGCTGGGGTCCGAATTCTACATTTGATCCAAAGCCCCCTAGGACAAAAAAAACCTAGGACAAAAGTCCCCTGGACAAATTACTGGGTAGGGCAAGTCAGGTGTCGCATCTAATCTGAGAAGATCAGAAGATATTTAGGTGAAATAACCAATATTAACCTGTTATGTTAATTGAATGCCCAGTTAGGTCAACTCAATGCCCGGTTAGGTCAACTGTACGCCCTTGATGATTGGTTAGGTTAAGTTGTGATATTTTCGAAGGACCTTTTCCAGTTTGTGTACCGTTTTTCATATAATTTATTTTTGGGAATATTTTTGTTAAAACTAACGAAAATATCACGACTTAACCTAACCAATTATCAAGAGCGTACAGTTGATCTATTAGTAAATAGTAAATACTATTCCAGAAACAAACAATGTTATAATTAATAATAGATCAACTGTACGCCCTTGATAATTGGTTAGGTTAAGTCGTGATATTTTCGTTAGTTTTAACAAAAATATTCTCAAAAATAAATTATATGAAAAACGGTAGACAAACTGGAAAAGGTCCTTTTCGAAACGAAAATGACGAGAGCCAAAATACATAAACTATAAACAAACTAAACTATAAACTATAAACATAAACTGTAAATAATAAAGAATAAAAATAATGATTAAAAAAGTTATTTTTATTATTTTTCCTAGGGTGCTTTTGTCCTAGGGGGCTTTTGTCCTATACTCATCATATACAGTGGTGTAGAGCAATTTCACTACAGAAATATATAATTGCATGCCAATAAATACTTTAATATATCCTATCAGAGTTATCCAAGCTTCATTTTATAATAATAATAAAATCTTACAGATTTTCAATCACAATCTCATTAGCTATATGGCGTAAATATGGCCAGATGCAATGTAAGAAACAGTGTTATATCTTTCCAGATGACTAATGAAGGGTTAAAGGATGGGTATAAGAAAATGATAACTAAACCATACTTACCTCGGCCATGCCACAAAGCTAGATAACAATAAAAATGAAAAAGTGGTGCATGCAAAAAATAAAATTGGGTCATAACCTGTGATAAATTTTACATTTAAGAGAAAAATTTCTAGCAGAATAACTATAAATTAATTTATTCTCTATAGGTTACCTGTTTTATGCACTACTCAACTCATATTTACATATGTCTTGTTTATTAAGGTAAATAGAAGCTAAAGGCCTACTTTTACATTGGATTTCATTGCTGCACAAAAGATCTCTAATTTACAGTATGATGTTTGAAATAATATATATAAAAAAAAGGTTCAAACATAGAATTTCCTAATTCAGCAGTTAATGAAGGATCAATACAGCCAAATGCAACAGCTTAAAACTAAGAGAGTATTAATTTTTTCGAAGCAAAAGCAATTTTACCTGCTTTTATAAGAAAGGGTAAACCACAGTACTTGCATCATTTTAGCCTATAGTTGCAATAACAAAGGCTCAATATACTTAAGACCGACTTGATAAGCTAACTTAACTTCTGACTGACAAAAGCGGTTTTCTCAAGGTAAGTGAATCTAAAATTAAAGGTGCAATTAAGACCTGCTTAAATTCGAAAACAACCATTATTTCTTAAAATAAGTTAAGGGGATGGTATTTAACCCACTAACACCAGTACGTACCCATTTTGTAATGTAAAGTCAATAATGGAGAGATTATTTCAAAATCACAGAAGTAAAAATGAGTCTTTCTTAGGTAATAAGTGAACATGAGAGCTCTGTGTGTTCGCAGATGACTCATGAAAAGAAATATTGGGTTTATACGAATGCATATAAGTAATTTTAGAACTTAATTATAGATAGTGAAGCTAATTTATGTTATATTTTAAACGGTAATGTTGAAAAATGTGCAGCCATTCATTTTGCTGAAGACTGTTCAAAACTCTACTACAAAGCTTCTAAATTTTATTGGTCTAGACTAAAGCCATACCAATGCAGAACTTCTTCAACTTAAATTTCGGACCTTTTCCAGTTTGTGTACCGTTTTTCATATAATTTATTTTTGAGAATATTTTTGTTAAAACTAACGAAAATATCACGACTTAACCTAACCAATTATCGTTGATCTATTAGTAAATAGTAAATACTATTCCAGAAACAATGTTATAATTAATAATTAATAGATCAACTGTACGCCCTTGATAATTGGTTAGGTTAAGTCGTGATATTTTCGTTAGTTTTAACAAAAATATTCTCAAAAATAAATTATATGAAAAACGGTACACAAACTGGAAAAGGTCCTAAATTTCCATCTCTGTGTTTACTTGCAAAAAATTTTCATAGTTTAGGCTAGTTTCCGAGAATGGAAAGTACCTGCAAGTCATCATTGTTTTGTGGAAACTTATGGTACGGGAACCTAAGTGTAGAACACTCAAGTATTCCATGAAGGTGGGGAATAAAAAATTGCTGAAACCTTTCTCCATGCATCTCATAGCTAATATATTTACTGTAAAATATTTCTGGCACCAGTATATCATTTTCAAACAAAACACTGTTGCCATTAATTGCATACTTGCAACAATATTGCCTATTAATTTCAGATAGTATGAAAAATATTAAAGAATTGTTTTGTATTTTTTGGTGGTAAAAGGCTGTAATAACAGATCATAAATTATGGGCGATTCCACATGTCTCATATAGGCTGTCCACTTTTTTATAAGGAAATAACAGCGGGATCAAGACCATGTATTACATCAAAAAACAGAGGGAACAATGCAAAATAGGACAATTTTTGTGTGGACTGAAGCTAGTTAGAAGCCGAATTCCAATAAATTTATCTGGTGCTATTGAAGGGGAACATCAGGAGGTAATTTATTATAAATAGTATAATAATTCAATTATGACTGGTACAAAACAATACAGTGGCTATAATTTTCTAACTCACACACATTTCAAACTTATTCCTGTTAACTGCAAAGTGACAAATTCACAGTTGTTTTAGGTTCGCTTAAACAGATCTACCTTCTTCTCAAAGATTTTTGGAAAACTAGATGATATATACTGTACTGTAAATTTAATATAATTGCCATAATAAAATGAGTCAGGTAGTATTCTAAGCAAGGTCTAACATAAGAATTATATAATTTACAGATGACTTCCCTACTCTTGTAACTAACATTCCTATTAATAATACATAGCATTTTATTTGACTTATTTCTAGCCTATAAACAATGCTTAGAAAATTTTAGATCAGTACGAGCTATAATGCCAAGATCTTTTTCCTGTTTAACATTATCTAGCCAGTTTCCCTGCATCTCGTAATTAAAGTTTTCATTATATGATTCTTTTTCATTATATACTATATATATATAACCTAAAACTAAACCCAATTACCATTCAAACAACACTGGAAAATAGGAAAGGCAGAATGTGTAGTGTTCCCAAATTAAAGGCCCGACAAGGGACCTCCTCAACCCTGAAGGAAAATAGCTTGGTTGTCAGGGGGCCAACACTTTTCAACCAGCTTCCTAAGGACCTCAGAAACGTAACGGGGGTCAAAGTTGAAGTCTTCAAGAAAAGACTGGATGCCTGGCTCAGGACAGTACCAGATGAGCCGGGCGTGCCTGGCTATGTACGGTGGAGAGCGCAAGAAAGCAACTCGCTCCTCCACCAGGCCAGACCTAGAGGTGGGGCCACCAGCTTGACCTCCGTGTGAAGAGAGACCAACGCACGAAACAACATAAGGTTCATAAGGTAAGGTGTATATATATAAAGAGAGAGAGAGAGAGAGAGAGAGAGAGAGAGAGAGAGAGAGAATTGCGTAAATAACTCTATATAATAAAGTTATTAGGTAGGATCTGTGTCTTGACGTATTTGGCAACTTTTCCGCCAGCTGGTGTGTGTGTGTGTGGTGTGTGTGTGTTTACACTTATTCGATGAGCCTTCACGTCATAGGCTTGTTGAATAAATTCGTAACACCTTTCTGTAGGTAAAATTTAGCAACCCATGTATTTAAAATAATTTGATACGTTTACATAAATTCATTACCACATTTTGAGAGCGGCTTTATAAAGAAAGTTTAGACAAGATTATTGGTTTAAAGGTTTAAAGGCCTCGTTGGCAACTTTACCGCCAGCTGATGGAAAACTGCTTAAAGGATGTAGTATAAACTAAACATACAGTAAATAGGTAATATTTAGTAAACTACAGCCACTCATGTATCTAGAATAATTTGATAGATTTACATAAATTCATTAATATATTTTGAGTAGCGTCTTTATAAAGAAAACTTTCACACCAGCTGCTGAGAAGGTTGCCAGATTTGCCTGGTAAAAGAATGAACAGTTAATATTCTGTTTTTACATTCGTGTTGCAACCTACTAAAAAAATTAAAGAAATGTATTTATATATTTTTCCTGTATATATTTCCCTCTATTTATGGTCTGAAATAAAGTGTTTGCTGCTTGCCGAATTTTATATAGTAAAACACAGGCTCCGTCCAAAAATAGAATATTTTTATAAAAAAATAAATAAGTTACCCCTAAAACTAAAACCTGGTTTAAAATTAAATTAATATTTTGGTTAATATGTTTTAAATTACATGGGCTGGACCTGTAAATCAAAATAACTTTTTATGAGGTAGTTTTAGTCGCTTTATTCAAATTTGTCACTCATTTTTTGTGCAAATGCATATTAATGGTGAAAATTATGATACTAATAATAATATATATATATATATATATATATATATACACACACACATATATATATATATATATATATATACATACTCATTTTTGGTCCGACGAGTATAATTTTGTGCTATTTGTACGTCATTTTCTATACGCCGTTCACATGTCTTTCACTCCGAACGCAGCAGATCAGTTTTGTATGATGTTGTGTGAAGGGTGTGAGTTGTCCTACCTTACGGCAATTGAACGTTTTGGCCATAATGATGAGGCGTCATTAACGTTTTTCAAGGAACACGGGGTTCTCCCAGCATCCAGACAGTGCCCAAAGTGTGGTAATCTGTGTTATTATCGCGAAGATCGCCAGGCATTTTACTGTAACCGGCAGAAAACTAATCCCAAAAATATAACTTTCATTTCCTGTGAAAATGTAAAGAAATAAGAATTTGTTTACATTATTTCGGAGTCATATTTCGTCATATCAGGAACGAACTTTAGGTTACTAGCGGGGATGAAGGGGCGGAGCCCCCTTGTTAGCGTTAGGTTTAGTTAGGTTAGGTTAGGTTTAGTTACGTTAGGTTTAGTTTAGTTAGGTTAGGTTTAGTTAGTGTTCATAATTTTTGGTTAATATATTGCTATTCACATGACCAGAAATGAAGAAATACGACTCCGAAGTAATGTACAAATAATCATATTGCTTTCCATTTGCACAGGAAATGAAGGTTATATTTGAATAGAGCACACCAAAATAAACTAGAAAAATGTATTTTTTATTTCAACTTCAGGCCATGTCATTTGTGACATAAATACCGAATATTTTTTTTATATGCTTAGAAGATATATTTTTGTGTTAAGACAGAAAATTTGTTTTAAATAATTCTTCTTTAATGCGTGGTAAAATGAGAAAAATAAATAAGTTACCCTAAAAATAAAGTGTAGGTTTTACTATAAAATTTAATTAATATTTTTTTTTAATAAGATTTAAAGACATATTTCTAGGTTGAGAGAAAAATTTTGTTTTAGCTGTAAATTTTGTTTACCGTGTTTCAGTTTTTGTTTAAAAGAACAGCCAGCATTCCGATACATCATAATCCTGGCCTCGTGATGGCATTCCATCCGAGAAGTTTAATAGCTTCGTCTATTATCTGTGTCGTTTTTTGAGACCTTACTGGTCTAATGAGTGGTGGTATAATACTGTCTATGGTTGGAGGGATGGCATGTTCGCATGTATTTTGTTATTTTTGAGATGGGGCTATGTGTGAAGGGGTTTGTGAGGTATTCTAAGGAAAGTTTGTTAGCGTCTATTTTGTTATAATAGAACTGCGTTAATTCTCCTTTACGTGTGTACGATTAAGTTATTTGCGTGTGTTTTGTTATTTTTTGAGATGGGACTATGTGGGAAGGGAATTGAGGTATTCAAAGGAAGGCATGACCGCGTGTATTTTTTTAGATAGAACTGCCGTAATTGTATTTTCAGCCAAAGCTGTATTCAATCCGACGTGAATACAACGCGTTTCTTGCGTATATTGAGGTTCTGAATATAGTAGTCTAGGTGTAGCTGTAAATCCTAGATCCTGTCACAAAGCTGGATCCTATCTGCTTCGCAGATAGCTGGTGAAGGAAACTATATTTTGGGGCGTATTTGCGAGTGACCCGTTGCCCATGTCGGACTAACATCATGAAAAAGAAAAACTGTAGTATTTGTCATTTACCACTACTTATTCGAACTATAGTGGATTTAATTATCCCAGAAGAGTTCCTTGTTCCATGTACGGTCTCTGTGTAACATAAAAGATCTCAGGGGACCATTCTGAGTTCAATCCCATCATGAAACGGACATGTTAAGTGCTTTAAAAAAGTGGACGCTCAATTCTGTCAGTTGAGGTTTTGGTTTTTGGCTGAAAATACAATAGTTACCCCTTTTTCTTTGATGTATTCAATCCGACGTGAATGCAACGAGTTTCTTGCGTATGTTGAGGTCCTGAATATAGGAGGCTAGGTGTAGCTGTAAACCCTAGATCCTCTCCCAAATCTGGATCCTATCTGCTTGGCAGATAGCTGGTGAAGGAAGCTATCACATTATCACATTGTATCACATTAAACGGACGTTTTAAGTGCCTTGACAAGTGGACGCTCAAATTTTCCGGTTCAGGTTTAAGTTTTGATTTTTGGCTAAAAATACAGTAGTTACCCTTTTTTCTTTGATGTCTTCGATCTGACGTGAATGCAACGAGTTTCTTGCATATACTGAGGTTCTGAATGTAGCGGTCTGGGAAGCTTTAAACTGTAGACCCTGTCCCAAAGCTGGGTCTTATCTGCTTAGCAGACAGCTGTTGGAAGAAGCTATATTTTGGGCCGCTTTGCTAGTGACCCGTTGCCTACGTTGGGCTTCCATCTTGAAAAAGAAAAGTTATATGATTTGTAATTTACCATTACTTATTCGGACTACAGTAGATTTAATTTTCTTTGAAGAGTTCCTTGCTCCATGTACGATCTGTGTGCAACATATATATATATATATATATATATATATATATATATATATATATATATATATACAGTATATTTAATCACCGATGCATTCGTAGTTTAAGTGGAATTATGAAGAGTTAAACATCTTTTTACATCGAACACCATTCAGTCCATACGCCCATTTCAAGGTACGAGCAGCTCGCAGGGGATGATGATGTCTGTTCGTTTATACACGCCTAAAAGGCTAGGGTAATCTGCACCAAATTTAGTATACACATTAAGGGAGAACCATGGAGGGTTTTAGTAACACACTTACCCGTCCCAGTTCCCCTTCCGTAGGTTGTGTTTCGGGGAGGCTTTTGCTGCGCAAGGCGCATCGGACATTCTGTTATTCAGATGAATGTACCCCTTGACCAATATATCCCTCTTCCTTATTAGGTTCTGTTGAAGAAGATATTCTTTGCTCTCATCCTGCCCTCGTAACATACCACTTGTCAAAGTTTGTCAGAGTCTACGAAGCGTGATTTTGATAACTGTTCAACATTTCCATATATTTTAGGACGTCGTAATTTCTCCAATAAAATATGAAATATTTTTAGAGAAAAGGATAGTGAGAGGTTTCCATGTCTCCCCTGAAAGTACGAGCGCGAGTTTTTCCGTCTTTGTTCTGAAGGAATCATTTACAATTTAAATTTATTGAAAACTTTTTAAGTTATTCTCTGAACAAATGAAGATATTTACTTTCAAGTGTTCTTTTATCTTAAGAATGCGCGACTCGTTTCAGACCATAAGTTCTATTAAATTTACATTTAACATTGCTGTTCAATATCTCAAGAGTAAAATTATAGCTTTGAAAGGAAAACCAAGAAGTTAAGTGATGTAAGGCAGTTTATAGAAACTAAGGTATTTATTCCAATATATGAAGTTATTCCCGATGTTTTCACGGTACAAGTCATGACCAATGTCGTAAAACGGCTTCACGTCGATCAGCGAAATTAAGCGACAGTGGGTCCGGAGAGTAGCTGGATGGGAGACCGTCCTCTGCGTCCAAATTATGCAGCGACCCGTGGTTTGGATCCCATGTAAAGCCGTAGGTCCTCTCCGTCACATAACTTTAGATTTTGCGAAGGAGGTTAAGCAACCCCATCAACCATCCTACAGCAAAGTACAGAATTTTTAAACGCAGAAAGTACTTAATGGGTATGCGTTAAACTTACTCAAAGGAAGCAACCCAATGAAGCGGCAGCGTCTGTTGTTTAGTGCATAACACCGTTTCCCTACAAGTGAAATGAAGACACTGACGTCGGGGGTTCGAATCCCCATGATGTTGGTAATAATAATACAGGAGTTCGGGCAATGGGCCACAGGAGTTCGGGCAATGGGCCGCATTAGTTGCTCTAAGCGCTGTGCCAATTTCTGACCGTCCTGAATGATTATTAAATAATCTTATGAAGGGAACTAGTTTCCCATTTTTTTAAGTAACCCCTCAGATTTATCTTTGCTAGTTTCACCAACTAGATAAAAGTTATTCCTCATAATGTAATAGGAAGATGCTATAAATTACTACAAAACCCCAATTTATAAATGCATATATAGAGTGACCCCCAAAAATTTAACTAAAATAAAAAAAAAATGTTTTATTAGGATTTTTGGGGTTGCATTGCATTGTAATTTCCCACCAAAATATTTGAAGTAAAATACACAAAAAACTTTTTGTATTAAAAAAAATACAAAGTAATTCCATCTTCACACAAAGATAATTTTTAAATTGAATTGAAAGCTTAAGTTTTAATAAACGTAACGCTTTCAGATATAAAGGAAGTTCACACACACACACACACACACACACACACACACACACACACACACACTTCTATACCCCTTTCTATATTTTATTTCTTCCGAAGAACAAAATTTTACCCTCAATTTATAAATCCTAAAATCCTATTACTACTCAAAAACATCTAAGCTCCTCTCGGAAAAAAATGAACTCCTTTCCTATTTTCTAGTTTTTTGTGCCAAACAAAGCTTATATATATATATATATATATATATATATATATATATATATATATTATATATATATATATATATATATATGTATATGATAATATATATATATATATATATATATAAAGATAAAATCCAATTTCAAATGATAGAGACTGCCGAGCCTGTGCCAAGCCTCAACTGAGTCTTTTTCTAACACTTCTATCGCGTTTTCAAAGTTTAAATTAAAAGGAAACTTTTTCTGCACAATAATCATTTCAGAGGAAATGATGAATGAAGGTCACCAAAAGTAGGCCATAATAAACCCTAAAAAAATATTTTTCGATGTTGTATTAATTTTTTCCACTGTTTTTGCTCACTGAATAAGCAGTTCATTTTAGGCCTTTTGACGGTGTTTTGTTTGCTGCAATTTTGTATTCATTTAATAATTTCCCTGTGATGTGTCTGGTGCAAAAGGAGATTATGAGAACAATTTAAATAGTGGAAAAGCAAATATTCTTGAATTAAACTTTTCTGAGAATTTTTCTTCTGCAAACCTTCATTTATCAGTCGTACGACATTTAATCTACGGAGCATTTTATCAACAAATGTCCTGTGTGTTAGATTGAGTTACAGTGGGCTGGGTTAGGCTAGGTTAGGTTAGGTTTACCCAGGTTAGATTTACATAAACGTTAAACAAAGTCCAGTTGGTTGCATTATATTTGGTTAGGGTACTAACTATCGCTGTAATGTCCCAGCGAGAAAATGAGCAGAGCTCAAAATAATGTAAAACTTTATAAATTAATATCTATGATATGATGAAAAATAACAATTAAAACAAAAATATGCTGTCTCAATTATTTTGAATACACCTGCATTATTGTAATTGATATTAAAAAGCTTTTCATAAAATACCAATTTCACTTCTATTAAAATAATTACCACACTACACTTTGCTTATAAAAGTGTGAGGGTGATCATGTTTTTGGGCTTGTTTTAATGAATATACAATCAAAGGTAAATAATTTCAATACAAACTGCTCATTCAAGTATATATCATTAGTGCCAATTACGCTTTCTTAATTAATGAACCTTCACAAGACCTGTGATAATTAATTATACAGGTTTCGAGACAGTTTAGTTATTATCATTTGTGCTCTCTTAATTTATCAGTTACACGGGAATAAGATCATGATGTATCTAATTATGAACGTTTAAGAATAGTACCCAAATTAACATAGATTAACTTAAAACTAATTAAGTGCAAAATAATTAACAGTTCAGTTCATATTTACTATGCTTTTAAACTACTGTTCAAGAAACAAATAACATTTGAATGTCAAATAGCTTACGTATTTTGTGCTTAAGGAAATAGAAGATGGATCACCTGAAGATCAGGGCCCCCAACCTTCTTTAGTTAGCTTTATAAAGCTAACTAACGAAAATATCACGACCTAACCTAACCAATCGTAAAGGACGTACAGTTAACCTAACGATTGGATAGGTTAGGTCGTGATATTTTCGTTAGTTAGCCTTATAAGGCTAACTAAAGAAGGCTGGGAGCCCTGATCTTCAGGTGATTCTAGGAGACTACAATAATAATAATGCTTACACATTAAATCTCTAAATTATCACATTGAGAGTTGATAAAATATAACTTCATGTTGCAACATGAATAACAATATAACTCTCTCTTTGTTCATCTAACTTCATCTAATGCATGTGGGTAGGGTTGCCAACCCAGGCTCACAAACTGTCCCTAAATTTACTTCAAAAAGTAGCCAAAAAGTAGCTAAAAGTCGCCAGATGTGGAGTAGCCAAACTATCGCTAAAATTTTAAGAATAGTAGCCAAAATAGAGTAGCCAAATCACTTCAAAATGAAGCCAAAAAGTTGCCAGATGTGGAGATGTAGAGCCATTTCACTCGAAAACGTTGATTTGTATGGCCTTATATATTTGTGCGACCATCAGTAATCAGTATAGCATTTTTTTACATAAAAGGACCAATGAGCAAGAAATATAGTCAAGTTTAAGGAAATCGACAGATGCTGGGGTTCAACCAGGAGCCCGCAGGCAGAGTTGCCAATTTAGCGATTTTGTCGCTAAGTTTAGCGATTTTTGATGCGTTTTTGCTACATTTTTTAGTGTTTAAAGACTTAGCGTAATTTTAGCTACTTTTTGTCAAGCTGCCAGTCTCGTCCATTCCTTTGGGTTTTATGAAGGGTTGCCAAACCAGGCTCACAAAATGTCGCCAAATTTACTTAGAAAAGTAACCAAAAAGTCGACAGATGTGGAGGAGCCAAAATATCAGAATCTTACTCCCTTTTCTCCTTCTTTCCCCTTCTTCTGTTTAAGTTTTTCTTCTTCGTTTATCTTCTTTTTTGACCACTGCAGTGAAGAGTTGATTTCTTAATCATCTTGGATATTCACCAAATTAAGCAGCGTTCAATGGTTTTATGGTAAATTTTAAAATTGAGAAGGAAGTAATGTAACACTACAAAAGCAGTGTTCATAGAGTTTACGTCACAACCACACCGCTTGCAGTACTACCTGTAAAATCAGTGAAATTAAGCGACGATGGGTCTGTTCAATAGTTGGACGAGTAAACTGTTTTCTGCGTTCAGAGAAAGTAGTGCCCAGCGATTCAGATCAGATTTCACATTAATTTGTGTTGTCTGCTATATAATTGGTTGTTTGTATGAAAGTGAAATCACGTGGTGAACAACAACAGCATAGAGTGGATCCCACATATACTGTACATAGAGTACATGCGATCCACTCTATGCTGTTGTTGTTTACCAAATGATTTTACAGATACACATACGTGTAGTCGTAAAAAAGAGGGTAAACTGTTTAAGCCCTCTGTCCTAGTAGAGGATACCCAGCACAAATTTTATGACATAGAAGGGCTACATCGTAGCTAATGTCGTAACACCGCTTCCCGTCGATCAAAGAAGTTAAGTGGCATTGCTTCTCGGGAGTAGTTGGATGGGAAATCGTCCTCTGTGTTCTGCCTATGTAGCGACCCGTGGTTCGGATCCTACGTAAAGCTATAGGTTCCAGTAGTATGACATTGCCAAAATGAAGAGTAAGGTGAAAGAGGGTAGGGGTGAGAGGAGAGAGGGAGAGAGAGGAAAAACTTATAAATAAAAGGGCAAAAGAGGGGAGAAAAGGTTAAAGAGTAGAATTTTAAGCACAGCTATGTAAACAAAGGGTTTGATTATGTAAACAATAGGAATAATAAGTGTAAACAAACGTCACTAGACCTAAGACCCTGTCCCAACGCTGAGTTCTATCTGCTTAGCAGATGGCTGGTGAGGAACGCTATATTTCTGGGCCTCTTTGCTAGTGACCCGTTACCCATGTTGGGCTTCCATCATGAAAAAGATTCGGACTATAGTGGATTTAATTTTCCCAGAAGAATTCCTTGTTCCACGCACGTCTGTATATAGGGTGGGAGGAAAGTCTTTTAGGATTTTATACATACAGCTATTTAGTTAACAACATTATACAGATAAGTGTTCAAATGATGAACCAAGTCAAACAAACAGTCTATAAGAATTTTATTTATACAAATATTTAGTTAAATTGTAATTTAATCTTCAAAGAGTTCTCCATCCGCTTTGATGCATTTGTGGATTTTCTCTGTGGAACTCTTAATTGTTCTTCTGAACTTATCGAGTAGGATCCTTTTCAGTTGTTCATTTATTCTGCGGCCAAGGGCATTCCCATTTGGATAGATGAAATCAAGAATGTAGACTTTGTCACGCAAATAAGCCCAAAGCCAGAAATCACATGTAGTTAAATCAGGTGATCTGGCTGAACACTCGATGGAACCCTGCCGCCCAACCCATCTTCCTTCAACGTTGGTGTCCAGAATCTCACAGGCAGCTGCAGAGTAATGTGGCGTCGTTCCATCATGTTGATAAAGCCAATTCCTGCCAACGCCATTAGTAAATTGTGGCATAATTTTGTCTCTCACTACCTGGCAATAGCGTTTTCCATCCATCGTATCTCTCGATATGTCAAAGGAAACGAGTCCTGAATAACCAATGCACACTCAAACTGTTAGTGTAGCCGTTTTAACGGGTTTCCCAATCGCCCAGTAATGAACGTTGTGTTTGTTTCCTTTACTCGTTAAACCGAAGACACATTCATCTGAAAATTTGATCTTTCAAAGGAAATCTGGATCAATGTTGAACTTTTGTCTCATTGTTTCAACAAACTGCAACCGTCTATCAGAATCATCGTTGTATATGAGGCTTGGAGCAATTACATTATATAGAATCAATTACAATTACTCTTCCAAAGCTTCAATTACAATTACAATTAAAATTACAATTACCTTTTATTTTTAAAGGTCAATTACAATTGCAATTACAATTACACAAAATAATGTAATTAATTATTCAACTTCAATTACAATTACAATTACTTCAAGGTTTGACTGTCAATATTTAGAATGGTTAACTAGGGGGACAGAGCCAACTAGAATTTGGCTGAAATGGCTGTGAAGCCCAACATTTGCCTCGCCAAGTGCTTCAGAGGGCACATCTTCGGAGGAGAGTCCCTCCAATAGGTCAGGGGATCCGCATTGAACGGAGCACAACCCTCCAACTCACTAACACTTGCTTGAATTCATCCGGGCGTGATACCTTCCCGCCTTTGGCTGGCGCTGCAGGGGGCATGAAGGAAAAACGGCGAGGCCTCTTTGATGGACACTTCTGATGGGAGAGGAAGAGTTCTCCTTTTCTCCCACTGTTTCCTTCTTTATCTCAGACTCAGCAAGCAGCATCTTGATTTCTCGAAGGACCTGATCTTTTTTTCTTGAGATGGCAACCAATCCAGCTTGAAAAAAGGGTCAAAGGAGACTGCTGCTCTAACGTCACTCATCTCCAGAAACGGATCAAATCTTCTCTTGAACGACTCCAGTAAGATTCTAGACAAAGTCTCACAGTAGGACAACCCAGAATCAAGCAAATGATTCATGGATTGCTGTAGGCCAAGAATGACGGGTGGGATTGTAGAGATGGTGACCTCCTTCTCCTTCAGTTTCTTCCATTGCCTCTCGAAATGGATCAAGAACTCCCGCAGCTTCCGTCAGTGCTGCAACTCCATGTGAGTAATTTTTTGTTCTGCTTCTCCCTACCCCTCAGCAAATCAACAGCCAAGTTGACGTCTCCGGATTTTTTCAAGCCAGATTTCCCCATCTTCAGCTGTGAGTTCCACCTTGTTACGTTTGAAGACTGCAAGGAAATTCCTTTTGTTTGGATGAACATAGCAGCAAAAGTCGACCTCTGAATCGAACTCACAAGAGACGACGTTTATTGAAGCCAGGAAAGAATCCTTGACATCTAGTTGATTAAGATCATCTCTCACACAAAGTTGCTGAGTCTGAGCAAAGCAGCTCATACGTTCTGGCAAAAATTTTAGGACACTCTTCACTTCTATATCCTCTTTGACAATATCTGCTTCTTCCAGATCATCCTGACCACCAGATGCACTCTATATTCATCTATATGGAAGCCGCGGAGAGACACGTCAAAAGCCTTAACCACTGATGAGGCATGGTCCGCCACGACTTTCTTCACTTTTCCTCTAATGGTGAAGCGGTCAACTAACTCCTCGTACGCAGCGGCAATGTTGAAGGCTGTATGTCTCCCGTCGAAAACATTACAAGCGAAGACCCTCGATTTCAGTTCCCAGTCGGTGTTGATAAAGAGAATTGTTGCGCTCAAGAACGACATCATCTTCCGATCAGTCCACAGATCAAGCGTCTTCAATGCACAGAAAACCTGTCCCAACCTGTGAAAAAAGTACAAAACCTGCTGTCATACAAAGCAAAACAAATAACGAAAGCGAAGCGAAACAAAAGCAAGGGTTTATAATGCGATATCAGTGGCTTAATGTTAATGCAAGGTTAGATAGACTTTTAAAGACATGACCAACGTATAATTGTAAAAAATAGTCATAGCGAAAGCCTTATTATGATTTGAAAAAAACACTTTTTTATCAACGACACCCAGCGTGCATTCACCGTGGCCATCACATAGTAACTGGCTTACGAGTATTGAACCTGACTTTCAAGTGAATTCGCGGGAAATTATGTTGACTCAGCTCTCACCAACATACTTCCAAAATCAGATGGTGAATTGATTTGTCCCTATTCCCTCATTATCACGTAAATGTAATTGAACCAAACTTGAACGGTCACTTACAATTACATTTACAATTACTTTTTATTTTAAGAGGTCAATTGCAATTATAATTACACAAAATAATGTCATTAATTACATTCAGCTTCAATTACAATTACTCCAAGCCTGCTTGTACCCTGTGATTTCAATATTTTTGCTCTGAAAACTTAGAAATATTCAATTCCTGTGCGACTTTTCTCGTTGAAGTTGTTGGATCGACTTGAAAAGTGGCCAAGACATTTTCTTTGTTGTTGTCTCCTGTCGCCGTTACTGGCCTTCCGCTTCTTGAACGATCTTTTACCAGGATCCCTGTTTCCAAAAGTTTGAGTTTCCAGTATCGAAGAGTGGTTGCATTTGGTGGTGGTTTATTATATTTTTCTTGCAATAAACGCAAACTTTCTTCACACTTATTATAAGAAATAGCCCACGATACAAGATACACTTTTCCTTCATTGCTGTATTTTATCCTTACTGATATAGCGCTGACTGGGGCAAGGACCTAGGGTCTCCTGTTCTAGCCTAGGGTCATTCCTGGCCTTGTATAGTTACTTTGAAAAGTATCGCATAAACTGCAGTGATATCACTGGAATTTATATATTATTAACAAATTATTTGTTTGTGTAAAATCTTTAAAGACTTTCGGATCTTTTCCTTTATAGCACCCCTAACTTCTTCTTTCCCGGTTAGGTCAACTGTACGCCCTTGACAATTGGTTAGGCTAAGTCGCGATATTTTCGTTAAAACTAACGAATATTTTAACGAAATACTAACGAATATTTTATTGAGACAATCACGAATTAACCTAACCAATTGTCAAGGGGGTACAGTTAACTTAACTGGTAAAGAAGAAATTTGGGGGCTATGAAGGAAAAAATAAGAATGATGATAATGAGAAAATGAAGGATAATGGGGGATAAGATAAAGGGCTGGTGGTGAAGGAATAAATAAGAATGCAGTAAATAATGCAAATAGAATATAATTAAGCATACAGGTGTGTGACGTAATAATATGACTCGGCCGTTGCTAACACCTTTCGGGCGAGTTAATCTGGAACACCTGCGTGTACATTAATATTTTTATAATACATCTTAAATGTTTAACTGTTAATCCGTCGTTCTCTCTCCACCATTTCTGAAAATCTGATAACTTATGCAATAAAGATTTTAAAAACTTTGAATTTGCGTTTTTAATTTTTTTAAACACATGATAATTAATTTTCAGTTTTAGGCATTAATACCTTTCGGGAGAGGCTAATCCTAAAACACCTGATACCTGGGCAGCTGCGCGTACACAAATATGGGCGCCTACATTAATATTTTTATAATATAATTTAAATGTTAAACAAGATTTTTTCATATAAAAGCGAGTCTTACGTATATAAACCCAAACTTTTTTTCTCTCTCTCTCTCTCTCTCTCTCTCTCTCTCTCTCTCTCTCTCTCTCTCTATTTTATTATATGTACAAGGGTTTGTTTTTTATTAAGGGAAAAATATTGGGTGCTGGTTAAGTGTGCGGTCTACCTAGCTTTTAGTTAGCCTTATAAGGCTAACTAATGAAACTATCACGACTTAACCTAACCAATCGTTAGGTCAACTGTACGCCCTTGACGATTGGTTAGGTTAAGTCGTGATAGTTTCATTAGTTAGCCTTATAAGGCTAACTAAAAGCTAGGTAGACCGCACACTTAACCAGCACCAAATATAGTTTGTAGAAATTTTCCTCATTCTTGTCAGACGAATTTATTCAATCTTAGAATAGATGATTATACAGAAGGAGGTTAATTATCATTATGTTGAGATTAGTAGTGAACCTTTTAATCCCATGCACATATCAAACTTAAGAATAGCAAGAATATTTTCTCCAATTATCACCCTGTAAATTCAAATATTAACCGCTCATACGACTAATATATATATATATATATATATATATACAGGGTGGGCCGAAAGTCTGGATCCATAGGAAAATATTTATTTTAATACATAAATTACAACAAATGGTAAATACTTAAAATGAATATCAACTTTAACTCGTAAATGCGTATCCGTGATACTGTACAGTAGTTCGTACTCCAGTATAAACACTCAAATACTTTTTTATTTCAGCCCAGAAATGGCTTCGAATCTAACAACAGAAGACCGGGTAGAACTTGTGCTCATGTACGCAAGACAGGGCGCTACACACAGAGAAGTTGCTACCGAATTCAATAGAAATCATCCTGATAAGCATCCAGTAACACATGCGACTGTTGGCAAGTTGTTTACGTTTCAAAGAAACAGGAAGTGTACATGTTCGACGGCGTTCTGGTCGTCCAAAAACTGCAACTGATGAAAATACCTCTGCAATGGTATGTGAAACTTTAACGAATAGTCCAGTAAAGTCAACAAGAAGATTATCAAATGAAACACGCATCTCGAGAACGTCAATTCGAAGAATTATTAAAAATCATAAATTCCATCCCTAAGTGTCTCAATGTCAGAGGCCGCCAATTTGAGCATTTGTTATAATTTGTTGTTTATACTGGAGTAAGAACCACCGTACAGTATCACGGATACGCATTTACGAGTTAAAGTTGATATTCATTTTAAGTATTTACCATTTGTTGTAATTTATGTATTAAAATAAATATTTTCCTATGGATCCAGACTTTCGGCCCACCCGTATATATATATATATATATATATATATATATATATATATATATAAATAATCCCTTTAGGTCACAGCTATATTTTATTCGCTATTCACATTTTTTTCAAATATATTTATAAAACTTTTTAGGCTTAGACAAATGAGGCGCTAGATGAACGTCTCTGCACCTGGAATTAATGAAACAAAACCCACCTGTATGGAAGGTGACAAGTAAAATTTCGACTCGGTCGTCACTAATACCTTTCGGAGAGAGAAACTAATCCGGCCCTTTGCTAAATTCATTTCTCTGATCAAACACCTGACACCTGTTATTTTTGCCTTAAATACACTTCGATATACATTCTGAAAAGCATGGAATGGAAAACTGTATTTTATTCTCATTATGCGTGAACTTATTAAGGATTTTCCTTTTAAAAGTATAAAAGTAAACAAAAATAAAATTTTCAACGTTTTAGACTTTAAAAGAGTTTATTCCTTCAAAAGACTTTCAAAATATTTTTTAAAAACTTAAAAAAGAGGTCGAGAGTCTTCCCTTTAATACAAATCAGTTTAGGTAAAACTGTTAAATTTATCCAATGAAGATATTAAAAACAATGAATTTACTCTTAAATCTTTTTAAATTACATGCTGCTAAATTTACCCGCTTATGATACCTTTGAAAACAATTGAAAAAATCTGAGGAATGAATAAGTCAAATTTGGTAAAGACACGCACCCACGCTCATCCGATTACAACCCAACGGGCGGGATATGAGAAAGAATCCATTGTCTCTGGTTGGTGGAAAACCTCGCACACACGTTACAACCATATCCAAATTCACTGACAGCCAACAGGAAGCTTGCAATTCGCATATTGGTCATCTGAGAGGTGGTTACAATCGGGATCACGTATCGATATAAAAGGGGGCATTTTCAGCTGAAACCCACAGCAGTTATTTTTATCAACGAGTAACCACACATTCTCTCGTCATGAATGCCTCTAGTCAGCCAGAACTCTAGTGTTCCCCACAGGTGTTTGAAGCCGGTAAGCCGGTTCTACAGGTAGACTTTTAGAATTAGTAAATGCATCGCTCTTCCATATTTGGCTCGTACCAAGAATGAATTACTGCAAACTTTAAGGGTCTTTTCCATTTTATGGGAACCACCATTTTTTTAAATAAATATATTGTTCTGAAGCATTTTTTTATGCTGATTCCAAATATATTATTCTTTTGCAGGAGAAATACAAAATAAGAAAGTTATAGTCATTAATATTTTATTATTTATACGATATTTCTTTATTTTCTCATATTGCATAGTTTAAGTTAGGTTAGGTTAGGTTAGTTAGGTTAGTTTAGTTAGGTTAGGTTAGGTTAGTTAGGTTAGTTTAGTTAGGTTAGGTTAATTGTTTAAAACTTAATTACCTCTCTAAAGTAATTGTTATAATCCACGATTGTTCCATGGGAGATGCCGAATTCCTTTTCGCAAAATTTGATCGTTGTATACTCTTGAGACCAACAATACATTAATGAAATTATAGTTTCACACTATTAGAAATAGGCTATTAGGCCCTAACTGAGCTTACGATGACGTTATCGTACAAATGACGTCATCGTGGCATATCATATAAATAATAAAAATTTATTGACTATAACTTTCTTATTTTTTATTTCTCCTGAAAAAGAATAATATATTTGGAATCAGCATAAAAAAATGCTGTAAAACCATGTATTTATTTAAAAAAATGGTGGTTCCCATAAAATGGAAAAGATCCAACTTTAAAAGTAGGGAATTCCAATGGTCCTGGGTTCGAGACTCGATGATGGTAAACGATGCGTAGCATCCCACCTAGTCGCCCTTCCACGCAATTGGTATATATTAGGCAGTTTTTAGTGTATGCGTTATGCTTTATTACATAATCTTTACTAATTTGTGAAATATGATTTAAACTGACTGCCGTTCTCGATATATATATATATATATATATATATATATATAATTCAGTGCTTAATCAAGAATCCTTGCAAGTGATAATTAATTTATAAAAAGCCGTAATAAACACATTTTGAAATGTAAAACTAATCGATCGGGTTCAAGACCTGGTGTCCGCAGACGATGCGTAGAACACCCAGCTAATCTTCCTTTTGAGAACGGTTAAGCTAGTTGCATGTTGTTTATTATTTGATCCGAGTACTCTATTCAGCATTTTCTCTTATTGTAACTCCTTGTAACTCTTTGTAACTCTCTCTTCCTATATATATATATATATATATATATATATATATATGTTTATTATGTTTATGGAAGTATATGTTAAGGACTCGGTTAGGCTAGTCTTTTAGAATTACTAAAGTTGTTATTTAATATATATATATATATATATATATATATATATATATATATATATATATATATTCCTCTCTGTGTATTTTTTATTAAAAAAGATTCAGAAACATGCATGAACTAAGCAATTAATTTAAAAGTTTCTGCCTACATCCGTATCGTTTTTTCTTTAAGGTCCGATGAGGAGCTAAATCGTGTTATACAATATTTTCGTGATAGTTCTGAAGAAACGCAAGTTATGGATAGTGACCTGAATAAAGAGGTCGAAGTTTTACTGCAAACTTAACCCAGCGATTGTCCTATCATCGACGAAGTGATGAGTTTTTTCTTTTTCTCGTGTTTCGGGTAAGAAGACGCATTGTATTTTCATCAATTTATTAAATGGTAGAAACATAAGGAATGTTTTATAAAATAGTACAATTTTTTGTATCCAACTTAAATTAGTTAGAGAATTAGCAGCCGTAACATTTTAAATAAGCTATAGAGCACACAAACTAACATTGCTGGAGACAATTCATATTTTACACAATATTTTTGCAATTATTCATTTTATATATACGAGCAAAAACATCGAGTGCGTACAAACGGGAACCATTTTTTTATCTCTCTGCACACCATTTCATCGTTTCGTGCAGTGTGACACAAATCGAATAATTTTTGAAAATTTATAAATTCCTTTCCACGTGCCATATGCAAGAGAAATGAAATGCCCTGGAGTCTGTAAGGATTCCAGACAATTTGGGAAATATGCAACTGTTCGAGAAATTTTACACTAATAGGGTCATTCCAGGGATGAGTCCCCAGTGAGTTAAAATAGTAAGAGGTGGCTCCAGCCGAACCCAGCCGACTTTTACCAGCAAGGAATAAAGGCGTTTGTTTTGAGGTGGAGGAAAGCCGTAGAAAAGGATGGACACAATGTGGAAAAATAAAAACTTTTTAAAAAAGTATGTAACTAATTGGGTACAAAATTTCTGGAACTTACAGGAAAACTTGGAAAGAAAAAAGTGGGGGAAATTATATTGAGCGGCCCTCGTATTTTTGAAAAATAGATTGTGATTGATGAAGAACACGCTTATGTTAAGATGGTCGGAGAACACTCTAAATTTCTCGGCAAACGTTTTATCCATTTATAACATGAGATCATCAATTACAATGACTGTATGTTCATTTCCCTTTAACGAATTAACGTCATATACGCCTTTGTGGAACAAAATATCATCTTGGTACTCACTGAACAGTGCCTTATACGTCGAATAGCACCATATGACTTATGCCCATATTTTGAGAATATCTTCCCCTTATCTTTAATGATTTTAAGCATAAACACAGTTTTATCACATTCTGTAGGGCCAGATATAATACATGTGGACGGGCTTGTGAACCTGAATTTTTCTGCAGAATCCGTATCTAACACGTCACACTCCTAAATGAATCATTTACGAAATATAATGAAAACTTAAATGGTGTTCCTTATATTCTACAGTCTTGTTTTTTTCTCTTCTTCCACAGAACCGTCAATGACAACGAGGTACAGCATCATGTCCCCATCATCGATATTACAGACGACCCAGATGAAAGTGTAGTTGTGGTTACAGACTCCACCCCTGCTGACGAGCCCACATCAGCGACACCTGCAACATCGTCACGCGACAATTTAAAGCGGAGGCATGATGAAGACCTTTCCACGTCAGGTATAAAACGTATCAGGAGTGCAGCGGTTGTTAGCCCCCAGTAATAGAGCCCAGGCCCTCTACGTCTTACAACACAACCCCCACACTAGCTCCTACCTCAAATAAAAATACGCCCCCTTATCCCAGTTCAATTCCGGTGCACCCTCCACAGCAGCAGCAGCTTCTCGTGCTGTAGAGCATGGTATAACATTCGAATTGGTGCGCACCGCCACCCGTACCACTGCCCTGAATAGAAATCGGTATATAGTCAGGGTTGACCCTGGTTCCACGTATGGCAATGGTGTTGAACACGAACTGCGAAGCGTAGTTGAACGTATTGTGGAGTTTGCCTTTCAGAACCGCGACGAACGTGAAGTCAGCACGAGGCTGTCCTTTGGGTTCGGGTCGGATGGCGGGGATGTAATTTTTGGGTAGTAATATCATTCAGGCATTTGGCTGCTGTAGATATAGAATATATATTGAGTCGCATAATGCATGCTTCTCAAAGTAGTACAGCCTTCAATATGGACAACTTCACGGTAGATATTGACCGTGTATTCCGTGTTGCGGGTCATAGTGCCACACCTTATACGCTTAACTTTAATTCGCGTAATATTTACAGAAAGCATATAAACACCGAGCGTGGTTGCGGCTTTATAGCAGTATTCTTAGTCCATATGTTTACTGTACTAAATACCTGGACCAAAAAAATTTGCCTGCCTACGGTTGTGCAGCGTGCCCGTAAACTGGCTTCAGAATGCAAGCTTCAGTTTGAATGAACTATTGGTCCTGAAAAGCTGAGAAGGGTGGAGAAGGAAATGAATGTTCGTATAGTTGTATTTGGAGTGGATGATAGTCGTGGGACTGTGTATGTTTTCAAAAGCTGTGTGAGAGATCGTACAAGACCTCCACTTATTTTAGGGTTGTCAGGGTCAACGTATTTCCCCATCCGTAATGTAAGGTGCCTTTACGCGAGTTATGATAAAAGTCGAAAATATGGATGGCATCATGATGTGTGTAAGCGATGTCTCGAGTTTGCGGATGATATAGTGAAACATTGTAATGAATGCCACATGGTATGTGAAGAGTGTAAAAGCCCCAAATGTGAAAGTTGTGTAGTTGAAGCTGAGAAGTGGGATTGTAATGTGTGTAGACATATTTTTTAATAATAAATGCTTTGAGCTCAATAAGTCAAATGGCACTTGGAGAAAAATGAGAATCTGTGAATGTGGTATGTTTCATATGATAGATAATTGGGAGAAATTCACGCATAAATGTGATGAAATTCACTGTTCTACATGCCATTAGAAATATAAGGCGGATGGTGTAAAGCATGTGAGGCCTTCCGAAGCAAAAGTAGCACAAGCGCCATTTTTTTTAATAGTTAGAAAACGCGTTGAAAGTTAAGCGACCTTCGGACAGAGTTAACGCATTATTTATCGCTGGACTTTCGACCATACGAACATTGGCGTTTCTGCAATTCATCCGTTACCATATGACAGTATACGGTCTGAAGGACCTCTCAGTGGGTATAACTCATGTTTGCCCCGGATGGCGCTTGTGCTACTTTTCCTTCGGAAGGCCTCACGTATGTTATATGAAAGATGCTAAGCCTAAAAATAGACCTTGTATAACTGTGTACTACGATATAGAAACGGTTGCTGAAACCAAAGAGGTTTTTCCACACCTACTTGTAAGCCAGACTATCTGCGATGAGTGCATGGATGCTGAGTTTCATGAGTGTCACAAATGCGGTAAACGGACAAACGTTTTTAAAACGATCGCCCACGATAACCCTGCGAAACTCTTTGTATCCTATATTGTCAAGTTAGCAGACAAGTTAAAAAAAATTACTGTGTATCTTCTTGCCCATAACGGGGCAAAATTTGACATACAATTCCTTTATAAGGAGCAGCTTGAACACGAGTCATCGGAGATATTTACAGGCGACCCCTTGAAAAGAGGAAACAAACTTATACAAATGCAAATAAGAGGAAATGTTCATTTATAGACACTTTATTATTCACACCTTGTAAACTAGCCAAGCTACCCAAGGTGATGGGCGTAGCCGCCAAAGTTTCAAAAGGCCATTTCCCTTATACTTTCCTCACTAGCGACACTTTAAATTACTTAGGACTACCTCCCCCGAGACATTACTTTAACTATACCAGCATGTGTAATAGTGAACGTGAAGATTTTGACCACTACTACAACAGTTTTAATGAAGATATTCCTTACAATATAGCGGATGAATGTGAGTGTTACTGCGTGAATGATGTACGCGTGCTTAGAGTATGCTTCCATGCCTTCACAAGGATGTACATAGATCGGTTCAACTGCGACCCGCTGCAAGTCGCAACCACGATCGACTCATTGGGCTTTACTGTGTTCAAGAATAATTTCATACCAAAAGACACCTTAGCCGTCATTCACAGAAATAACCCTCGCAGTTATGGGCATAAGGCTATTTACTGGTTCATACACGTACAGCAGCAGACAAGTGTATACATAAAATATGCCCGCAATATGGGGGAAGTACCCATTAAGGTCAATGGTCGTGTTTTTAGGTTGATGGCCTAAGCTAAGACCTAGTCACTGGTGAGAAGACTGTGTACTCCTTTAACAGTTGCTGGTGGCATGGATGCCCACATCTTGAGTGTGGAATCGTAGGAGATATCCAAGGTAGATCTCCTGCCGACAGTCTTGCATGGACCCGCACCCGCGTTCAACTTAAGGGTCCCACTTCACTCACATGATCTTGTGGGAGCATGAGTATGATGCACGAATGGAAACAGATGGGGAGTACTGCGAAGAAATAAACACCATCAAGCGCTCACTGGTGATGGACCCTCTCAAATGCGATGATAGCTTGTTCGGAGGGCGTACAAACCCATTCAAGCTATACTTTCCGTCTACGGAGGGCGTGAAACTCCATTACTAAGATTTCTCTTCTTTATATCCCCTACGTGATGAAGAACAATCCTGACCCCGTAGGAGCACCTGAAAAACTGGTAGGTCCAACCGTGCCCTCCATCGAAGAGTTCTCAGCAAATTTGAACAAGAACTATTTCGGTCTTTCTTTCGTAGACGTGCTCCCCCTTTGCGATTTATAGATGCCGATCTTGCCCGTCGTTAGAGATCAGAAGCTCATGTTTCCCCTGTGCGTGAAGTGCGCAGAGGAGAAAAATTGGTCCTGTAATCACACAACCAACCAGCCGAAGATCAGAGTGTATATACAAGCCCTGAGCTCGGCCTAGCCGTTTGCCATGCCTACAGAATATTGAAGGTATATGAGGTGTGAAGGTTTCAGAAGCTACGCAACCTTTTGTCGCCGTAAAAAATACTTTTCGGAAGGATAAGGTAGAAGAATCAAGGTATCCGCGAGAGGTTGAGACTGAGGGTGAAAAATCGGTTTATATTCAGCGCTACCGTGACCGTGAAGGAATAGAACTTGACCGGGCCCAAATTGTTAAGAACCCTGGCAAGCAATTTAGTGCAAAGTTGCACCTAAATAGTCTTTGGGGAAAATTTACACAGAATACAGGCAAGGAGAACGTTCATCTGGCCCAAAGTTATAACGAGGTGTGGGATTATGCCAATGCCCCCGATAAAGAGGCTATGGAGATCGTGAATATAGGTAATATGTACATAATAAAGTACATCACAGAATTGGCCACAGATACCTCACATGTTACAAACATACCTATAGCCAGCTTCGCAACGGCATACGCACGCATCAAGCTTTGGGGATTACTCCACTCTCTTGCACGGAGGGTCCTGTACGCTGACACAGATAGTAATATTCACAAAGAGGGAGGGTGAATAAATGCCGCCTATTGGATTTGACTGAAGAGATCAAGGATGACTATGGTGATAGAGCATACGCTGACTCCTTTGTATCAACAGGTCCAAAAACTTATGGGGTACGGGTTAGGGAAGAGATGAAATATATCGTGAAGGGGAAGGGCATTACGCTTAACCAGGCGAACCGACGGGTCGTTAACTTTGACTCGTTGAAAGAGCTAGTGTGCTTAGAAGAAGAGGGTGACCAGCCACCACAATTGACTGTCGGGATCCACAATTTTCGGGCAGAGAAACTGGGGGGCGTGAAGGAACTTAGGGGCACGAAGGTGTGTCGTAACACCTATAGAAAACGTTACCGGGTGCCTGGCACCTACGATACCTGGAAGTTGTAAATGACGCTAATTTGAATGTCCACCAAATTTGAACTAGCTGCTGTTTCAGTACGAGGCTCTCCAATGACATTGAAAAACTGTCACATTTTAAGCCTCAGTCATTGTCTTCCTAAAGTGCGTGCACTGACGATATGTGTTACAGTTTAGCTTAGCCTATTAGTATAACTACTTAACCGTTTTTGCATGCATAAATATTTATTTCTTGTAATTCTCTGATGTAATTACATTAATTCTATTTTTTCAGAAATATTAAAATGGATAAAAAAGTAAAGACAAGGCAGTGTAGTATATGCCCAGTTTTTGGCGCTCCTAAAGAACTAAATAGCAATAGGCTTCCAACCTATGGCGAAATGTTTAGACATTATTCATGGGTAAGAGCTGACATAAAGTTCACTAATAATAACAAAGATCCTGCAGTCTCTGACGTATCAGAAAGAGTCGCTTTAGATATTCAAAATATTTGGGTAAAGGCCTCAATTCCAACAGTTTCTCACAAAAACGTTTTGCAGCTTATCCGCTCCTATCATAATATATACAGGGTGTTTCAGGAGGAAAGGTCAATACGTCGGGAGGTGATAGTATCGGTCATTGTGAGAAAAAAGTTCATATGAACATGTGTCTAATTCTCAATGGTCACGGAGATAGAGCTGTTTGAATCTACAAATACAAAAGCATTGTTAATGGTAATCAAGAAAGAGCAACCAATTACTGTTTCTAACATTTAATGTTTAAACATTGGCATTTTGAATGGTATCAGATACAGAAATGACAAATTTGTTACAGTTTACAATAAGTTTTCGAAAATCCCACCGTCAACCTCAATGCACTTTGCAACTCGTGTTCGAAGATCGCGTGTTGTTCGTCTGAGTTGATCTTGACGTTCCTTTATGCGGGCAACAGTATCCAAAATGCGCGCGAGCAATTCGTCTCGTGTATGCACCTTTCTTTTGTTAACTTGACTTTTCATCCACCCCCACAAACAATAATCTAATGGAGAGAGGTCTGGAGACCTTGGTGGCCATTGAATGGGACCACCGCGGCCGATCCATCGACCAGGGAAGGTTTGATTTAGGCATTGCACCACCAGACGGGTAGAATGTGGAGGAGCTCCGTCATGCTGAAAGTACATACCAGCGAGTGTAGCCAAAGGAACATCCTCCAATAGTCCTGGCAATTCATTTTGCAGAAATTCTAGATAACTTTGTCCTGTAAGACGATTCTCTAAAGTAAAAGGGCCAATCAGCTGATCATCGATGATACCGCACCACACATTGGCAGTGAAGCGATGTTGAAAATTTGTTTCCACAGTGGCATTTGAATTTTCGTCTGACTACCTATTAGAGTTACGAGTGTTGTTGATACCGTCACGGGTGAAAGTAGCTTCATCGGTGAACAGTATTAATCGAAGCAATCGGCGATTAGCATTTACCCAATGACAAAATTCCAGTCGTCGCATGGCAGCGTCTCCTGGTTGAAGGTGTTGTACACCCTGTACATGATATGGATGCAAGCCTTCCTCACGTAATGTTTGCCATACTCTTGTGTGTGGTACACCGAGACGTGTAGAAATTCTTCGTGAGCTAGTAGTAGGAGTACGCTCTACCAACTGAAGAATGTTTTCCACTTCATCCACATTTTGTTGACCTTCACCTTCAGATGAAACATTAGCGCTGGGAAGTGTACCAATCTCACGCAATGTGTTGAAAACCCTAGTAAACACATTTCGATCTGGAATTCTGCGGTTCGTAAACCGTCGACAGTATTCTGCAACAGCAACTGTTGCACTTCCATCGCAAAAACCGTAGACATACACCATATCTGCATATTCGGCATGTGTGAAGGTGTGTGGCATTCTTAACACTGCTTCAAACACCAAACAATGTCAGCTGTCGATTGGCTTATGTCACATGCTTACATTACAGCTTACAAGGTTCAAGGTTATTGGGGAGGGAAGCGGGAGGAAGAGCTGCATGCGCATCAGATTCAAACAGCTCCATCTCCGTAACCATTCAGAATTAGACACATGTTAAATTGTTCATATTAACTTTTTTTCTCACAATGACCAATACTATCACCTCCGGAAGTATTGACCTTTCCTCCTGAAACACCCTGTATATGGTGTTGATAATGCCATACAAAGGAAGAAAAGGAAACCCAAATTATCAAAACAAATTACAGTTGTTCAGAGAAAAAGCTTAAAATTTATTTGATACTGCTAACTGCAAATGTGAGTTTGATTCATGTCACTGTGATAAATATAAAAAGGTTCCTCGCATTCAGCAAAAATTTCTCACTGATCAAAGATGAAATAGAAAAATGGCAATTGGGAACATAGATAAAATAACTGAAAAACTTAAAAAGAATATGAAACGAAAAGAAGTGGAACTTTCTCGAATTAACGAAAGCATTTCAACTAATGACGATGCTGTAGGCTTAGGCCTTGATTCTTCTGATTCGGAGGGTGACATTTCAGCTTGCTCAGGGTAAAAATCAAACCCGACCCAAACAAGAGCTGTTGATGATGCTAGACCGTCTAACTCGCATTGTCAAAAAGAGACAAGGTTCTTAATAAATCTAGGATTGGAATTTATAAGTTACACTTAGTGGTTAGGATGAAAAAAATTAAATAAAAAAATTTAAATTATATTTTTAATGAAAACTAAGTTATTAATTAAATAGGTATTACAAAACGATATATAATTAAACTGTATGGAAATTAACTTAAATGAATGGCTAAAGGAAATTAACTAAACATAAATGACTAAAAGAAAAGATAACTGAGGATATATAAATAGGGTGTGTCAATTTTAGGGAGCAAAGTGAAATCTTTAGATTTTCAAAGACTACTAGTGACCAAATGAATCATTTTTATGTGCTAAATCGAAATATGGCTTTAAAATCCAGATTTGACCACTCCTACATTTTACATACATTACATACAATTAAAGACATTTTGGTTGTATGTCAATATTAAAACTTAGAAATATAGATAGATTTCTTGAACTTTGCAAAGGATGTCATGTCTGCCTTGCTCTTATTCCTGGACATGAGCTCCCTACTGGCCACCTGGCCACTGATGTACGCCTTCCTCCTCTCTTGTGAGTAAATACTTATGTTGTGCTGCTTCAGTTGTCATCCTTACACACCTCTCTACTGACTGTGTGTGAGGGCCATGCAGGAACTTTAATTGGTCTATCCAGAAACTCCTTGATTGCAGCATTGGTGAGGGAGTAGGTCAGAGGAAGCTCAGTCACGCCAGAGTTCCAGTCAATAAGCTCCGAGAGTTTGGTGGCATCTGGGTTGATGTCAGGAGTCTTCCTGGGTCTGACACTGCAGTCTCCTACCTGTGTGTCCTCATCTCCTTCACCTCTCATTTCCAGTATCCTCTTCATTGCCTCCCTCCTCTCCTCCACCTCACTGCACAGCATGGCCTGGAGCACAGCCTCAGAGTGTGCATACCAGGCTGATCTCTTCACTGTAGGCATCACTATTCCTATCACCTCATTCTTCTGAATTCTGAGCAGCTCCAGCTGGTACAGTACATGCCTGGGACCCCCCACCCAGCTGTGATTTAACTTGATGTTGAACCAGTTTGGCATATACATTCCCACTATGAATTCCACAATTATCCTCAGATTCTTCAGGTTCCTACCCTTCAGCTCATGTTTGGAAATCCACAATCTGAGCCACCTACTGTGACAGACTGGTCCAATCTCCAGGAGAGCTAGACTCTGAGGTACCTCTCCCGATCTGATGGCAGTGATGATTCTGTAGCCATATGATTGGTCTGTGCTGAGGTCCTTGACTACCTCCTGACTGAGATGGGTAGAGGAGGACCAACAGTGATCCTCGTGAAGTTTGGGTTGATCTCCAGCTCAGTGGCAGTGTCTAACATCTTCCCTAGGGGCCCAGACCACTTGTTGTTGCTCAATGTCTTGCCATCCAGTGCAGTCACCAGGTGTCTGAGACTCAGCTCCCCGGTGTGCAAGTCACAGACAATCCACACCAACTTCCTGTTAAGCTTGGCCTCCACATAATGCAGTAATGCATTACTCCTCCCTCCCAGCCAGTATTCACATTAGTACTGTCACCTCCTATGGCCAAAAGGGTCTGGTCTGCTCCTCTCTCTCTTAGCCAGTTCATCAGATGATGAGCAATGACCTCAGCATGACTTCTCTCCTCTGCAGCTTCCTCTGGTACAAAATGCCACAAGTATTTCCCACCTGGTTCATTGCACACTGTGTAGTGTTCTTCCTTAATGAGGCCAGGAAATTGCCTGTCACTGCCCTCAGCTTCCATCATCACTTTGGTGTCATCTCTTTTCCCATCAAAGAAGATAGAGGTGTTGCCATTTTCCCTAATCGCTTCATCAAACTTCTTGACCAGCTCCTTAGTCAGTCTCTCCTGAGCCCTCCTCACCTTGTGGTCAATCACCAGTGCTGTGTCAAACTCTGTGATAAGACCAGCATCACTCCAGGCAGCAGTGGCAATCTCTGCAGTCTCTCAGCCCAGTGTGATGTCTGAAGCTAGCCAGAGCTATGTTGATGATATCTTCAGTGTTGTATTTTTTCTTCTTAGCCACAGGCAAGGAAGAAGTTGTTGCAGCCTCTGGTATAAAGTCTTCGTCCTCCTCTCTCCTCTCTGCCTCCTCCAGTATATCTCCAGTCTCCTCCAACTCCATCTCCAGCAGTGACTCCTTCAACTCCTCTTCTTTCTTGGCTGACCCTTCTGCCTTCCTCCTCTTCGGCCTTCCTTCTCTGCTCCTGTCTCTGCAGCACTGCTTCCTGTCTCCTGGTCTCAGGGTGATCAGCTAGACCCATCTGGTGTGCCCCACACTTCCCACCTTTTCTCTCTGACCTTTAATGAAGGCAAGCTCCTGCACTGGTATCTCCTGCTCGCTCCTGCAGCTGCAGTCAATGTGAACCTCACTGTTGCAGACAGGGTTGCACCCAAGCTCACTGCAGCTCCTGATCACACAGTGACAGGTCAGGATGTCCACTAATTTGTCCAGTTTCATCATGAACCTATCTTTGACCTCTAGCTTCACATTGCCAATGGACACCTTCACTGCCTCATCCCACAGTGCCTTCACTTTAGCCCTGATCCTGACCTCAGTAGAGAAAGGCCAACGCTCTATTCACAGGACCTGTAATCAACACTGAGCCAGTAGCCATGGAACAATGCCGTTGTTAATCAGGTCATTAACTGGGTAATTCCTCCTGTCTTCCTCACTCATCTCTCTCCTCAACAAACCATACCTCAGCAGATCTCTGGCTGTGGGCAGCTCAGCAGGGGGAAGCTCCCTGCCAGTCCCCACCAAATGACTTAGGGGACAACTTGATTTGCTTCGGGTTCTGATTTCTTTCTGACTCATCCTGTGGACTTGTGAACAAAAGAAATGTCATTGAAAGTTGGATAGGCCTACTGATTATGATTACATAAAATTAAGTTAATTGAAATTCTTAATATCTTCCTGTAAGCTCAGATAAAAGGTTGTGTTGTTATAGGTACAAGACTTAATTATTCAAAGTAATGACAATTTCATATATCTATCATATCAAAATATACAGAAAGTTTTGGTCACACATAACATTTCGAATAATTTGAATTACACAATATTTACATTACGAAGTAATCAAAATTGTCAAAAAGGAGGGAAAACACATGCATTCACAATCAAAACTCCACAATTAAAAAAAGATGGGGAGCTCCATATTACTAAAGCAGACAAGGCTAACACCATAGTTATTATGGACAAAGTGGACTACATCGGAAAGATGAACGAGCTTCTCCAGGACCCCGCCACATACAGCAAACTTAGGAAGAACCCGCAGGATGACGTCATCAAATCATTTAATAATGGCTTGAAACGCATTCTCAAAGATCATAACGACTTAATTCCGCTTTTCATGTCCACTTCACCTTCTCTGCCCTACCTTTACCGGTCTTATTAAAACCCACAAACCTGGCAACCCTATGCGCCCTATTATTAGCTCGGTGGGCTCTATTACTTATAAACTCTCGAAATGGCTTGTCAAAGTCTTGTCCCCCATTCTCGGAACTATCTCTGATTCACATGTAAAAAATTCCATGGATCTTACTGAAAAATTGAATAATGCACGTACTGAAACTAACGATAGATTGATCAGTTTTGACATTTGTTCATTGTTTACAAAAGTGTCGATTGACGATATGCTTAACTTTCTCTCCCAAGAATTACATAAGTATGACCTGCCACTACCTTCACACTTTGTTTTGGAACTTATTAAGCTTTGCATCAAAGACTGTAAATTCACTTTCAATAACGAGTATTATCAACAAGTTTTTGGGATGGCCATGGGCAACCCCTTATCGCCCCTCCTCTCAAATATTTATATGGAGTTTTTCGAAATTACTTACATTCCGAGAATCCTGGGGGTTGGCATCCCTTGGTTGCGGTACGTCGACGATATTTTGTGTATCTGGCCCATGAATCGTGACCTGGATAACTTCCTCCTTCAGTTAAACGATCAAGTCCCCTCCATTAAGTTTACTTTAGAAGTGGAACAAGACAATTCAATCCCATTTTTGGATGTGCGTGTACATAGGGAAAGCCCAGGTTTTAAGTTTAGTATCTATCGGAAAACAACAAACAATTTGTCCTACGTACACTTTTACTCGGGACATGACACCCCCACTAAGAAGGCCATTTTTTCATCAATGTTTCTCCGCGCCCTTAGGATCGCCAGTCCGGAATACATCGATGCCGAATTGGAAAAAATCAACGGTATTGGAAGTGATCTGTGTTATCCATCTGCGTTTTGGAATCTTGTCTCAACAAGGCAAAACGAACTTTCTATCATGTCAATAATAACACTCGTACTTTGTCAAAAAATATTTTAGTACTTCTATTTTTCCCGGGCTTTTTAGGCATTGCTAATGTACTTAAACTTTTGGATATTAATGTAGTATTTTCATATAACAATATTGTGAAAAATATCATAGTAAAAAATAGCCCTACCAATAATTCAGGCATTATCTATAAAATTGGTTGTAAACAATGTGATTCCTTTTACATAGGTCAGACGGGAAAGGATTTGCACACACGTATAAAACAGCATCAATATTCCGTTAGAACAGGACAGTTGTCCAGTGCTCTTTTTGTCCATTTGTCAGAGTTATCCCACTGTATTGATTGGAATAATGCTTCAGTTTTATTCCACTCTAGCAACATTGTTAATAGAAATATTCTTGAGTCTGCCATTATCCAACTTTCAAATAACTTCAACATAAGCAAAGGTCTTTTTCAACTCGATCCTGTTGTTTTGAGTTCCTTCAAAACAGATTTAGATAAGAAGGGTAGAACACTAAATCTTTGGTAAACTTGTATGCTACTTTATTAACTTTTAATTTTCATTTTATTTTTATATACATCGAAACTTGACCATAAAAGGCAGAGTGTTAAAATCCGTGCAGATTTCCAGTATAAATTCGTATTTTTATAATTCATTTGATCTTGTGCTAAAAATCGATATTTTTCCTTACAAATCTGTATGCCTCTCTGATAATCCTTTAATAATTTTTAATTTTATTTTTACTTCTCCGTTTATTGCATATATATATATATATATATATATATATATATATATATATATATATATATATATATATATATATATATATATATATATATATGTATGTATGTATGTATGTATGTTATTTATTTATTTATTTATTTTTTGTTTCTGTAACCTATATATAGGATGTAACCCTTTTATGTACTTCACTGTTCCTGAGGATGTCATTAGACGAAAGCGCTTCAGCACCAGTTTTGTTTCCTTTCCTTCGTGGTTTTATTCATCATATATAATATATATAATATATATATAATATATATATATGTAATATATATATATATATAATATATATATATATATGTAATATATATATATTATAATATATATATAATATATATATAATATATATATAATATATATATAATATATATATATATATGTAATATATATATATATATGAATGAAATGAAAATGAAAATGAAAATGAAAAGGTTTATTGGCAGACTATAGTCCATATGACAAATATTATTAATACAATGACAGTTCATACACTAAGGATAAAAATATATACAATTGATTAGAAATAATACTGCACTGTCGAAGTTAAGTGGAGCTACAGACAGACGTTTTCGTACCAAAAAGTCCATAGCTTAGAGGATAAATGGCAGGACTCATGGATAGCTTGGATGATCGGGTTGGTTGATTTTTTAATTCTTTGCATTAGACTGTGTTGAGCACGTCTTGTTACATCCGGGAAGCTCGGAACATTGCGGGTTGCAAACATTTGCGAAGCTGAGCATCTCGGGGGTAATTTATGTAAGAGTCTAAACGACCTGTTGTACAGCAAATTTAGGGTTCTGCCAGAACCTGTTTTATAATTCACCCAGAGTTGCTGACCGTATATATTACTGCAGAAAGTACGAAAGAGTGTGTCTTTAGCTTCACTTGTACAGAAACGAAAGTTGCTTATGGTCATATTCGCTTTAGCACACAGGCTTCGAGATTGTTTTCTTATATCCGATTCATCACTCAAGGAGCTGGTAATAGTTTGACCCAAATACTTAAACTCTTGTACTTCCTCAATTACTTCACCACTCATTTTAAACCATATATCAGCTGGCTGATTACAGCTTTTAGGATGAAATTGCATAACCTTAGTTTTTGTCACATTAAAAAGAATATCATGTTTCTGCGAATACACTTCGCAGACTTTTAGTAGCCGATCCAGACCTTTAACAGAGGGACTTATTAACATCATATCATCGGCATAAACTAAGTTATTTATCCTTCTGTTATCTATACAACATCCTACTGTTGCCTCATTAAGTGAAGCAATTAATCCGTCAATATACACATTAAACAGCATAGGGGGGAGCAAGGAGCCTTGTCTCACCCCACAAGAGGAGCCAAAACACTCGGATAGTACATTGCCCCACCTAACAGTGAAAGATTGGTGGGAATACCAAAATTTCAATAAATTTAATATGTACATGGGAACCTTCCTGTCTTCTAGTTTTGCAAATAAAATATTGTGGTTCACCCTATCATATGCCTTACTTATATCAAGGAAACAGCTATAAATGGTTGAATTACTGTCAATGTATTTAGATATTGTTTCTTTAAGTACATAGATACACAGGTCAGTTGAGTGGGACCTTTTAAAGCCAAACTGATTAGATGTCCATAGGAAATCATTTAATCGGAGTAACAAGAGTTTTTCTAGTAGTTTCGAGAAGCAGGAAGCGACAGCAATAGGCCTGTCATTATTGCTGGACAGAATGTCTCCATACTTATTTTTGACCAGGGCAAGATATATACCCTCATGAACTCTGCAGGGATATAGCTATGAGCAAGCATGGCTGATAGGAGCAATGATATATGCAGACATACTACGTCATTTGCATATTTTAAGTGCTCATTCGATAAGTCATCTACCCCTGACGCAGAACCAGTCTTTAACTCTTTAATTAACCTCTTTACTTCAGAAAATGATATCAAAATATTTTCCCTTGTCCCTCCCACAATCGTTTCGCTGCAATCTCTCTTAAGATTATCCCTACTCACACTATTAAGAATGTTAGAGTAGTGGTTTTTCCACAGCTTTGCAATTTCTTCCTCCCCCGACACCCCATCGATTGTCGGAGGGAGGACATTTTTGACACCCGTTTGATTCTTAACAAATTTCCAAAATTTGTTATTATCGTTATTTATGCGAGCTTCACAGGCTTTTGATGCTCGAATAGACTCTTCTTCCTGTTTACATCGCCTTATGGCCGCCTTATACTGACCCCGACTTCTACACATATTTATGTATACTGGTCCTAATCTGGGTCTACCATGAAAGCACCACAAATCGTAGGCGTCTTTCGATTCCCTCTTCAGGGGGGCAATAAAATCATTCCATCCAGGAATAACCTTAGTATGATAGTTGTAAGATTTAATCAAGGGGCTTCCTGCTTCTCTTAACAGGGATATTATCTTATAATACCTATCTATGAGTTTACAGTGAGAATCATTTGAGCAAGGATTATTACAGCCAAGGTGCAAAATTTCTAAATTATTAAAGAGGTGACATGTTCTGTCTTTGTATTCTATTCTCCGCTGCATATTAACATTGGACCAATCGACGCGATTATTCTTACCTATTGAGTTCTTGTTAAGTCGTGTTGCGCATAAATTGGTAACGTTAATTAATATTTGTAATGGTCTATGATCAGAAAGAAGGAAATCATGCAAAATATGAACTCTAACAATTCGATCCTTTAGATTATTACTAGTGAGACAATGATCAATCCACCTGGTGGTACCACTCATATCGCTAACGTATGTAAAATTACCACTGGCTCCCCTAATACATCTACATCACTTATACTTAAATTGGCCGACTCGCACATGTTACCCAATTCTCCAAAGAATTCCGAGTTCACATGTGCGTTAAAGTCCCCCGTTATTATACAGTGAGAATATTTGGGGTTATCTGATAATGACTTAATTTTGTACAGCAAATCAATGTATTCATCTAGATTACTGCCGTTGTTGTATGGTAAATAGCAGTTTACAATTAATATGCAATCATTGTTCACTTGTAATTCAATGCCTAACAACCTTACGTTATCGCTTGTTAAAAATCTTATATGTTTTGACAAATTTTTCCTTAATAAGAAAGCAACACCACCAAAAGGCCTACCGTACATTAATTCATCTGACAAGTCTACTGCTGATGACGCATGGTACATAAAGTCATCATGGATGGGAGAGAGGAATTTTAGCTCTTGCTTAGGTAGTCAGTGCTCCTGCAGGAGTATCAAATCTGCACTTTCGCAGATTTTATGAACATGTACAGTTGAATTCCTCACTGACCTTACATTATATGAGACTATTTACAACAAGTTAATTAATATAATATATATAATATATATATATATATATATATATATATATATATATATATATATATATATATATATATATATATATATATAATATGTATATATAATATATATATATAGTGTATATATAATAATATTATATATATATATATAAAATAAATATATATTATATATATAATATAATATATATATATATATATATATATATATATATATATATATATATGTATATATATATATATTCTGAGTTCATTCCCATATATATATATATATATATATACAGGGTGTACATAAAGTCAGGATCTATTTTTGTGAAGCACTTGGAAATTATATGGAATTCAATCATAAAATGATAAAGTGGTAACATATATTAAATAATTAAGAGTAGGATTCGACGTGACGCCCATCAGTAGGGCGGATCGAAAATGAGGTTTTTAAACTTTTTTCGAAATTCAAATATGGCTAGTGCGGAAGATATGTGGGTGCTATAGATAATGACTGTCCATAAATATTAGTCCTGTGAAATTATATCTTCAGGTGCCACAAAGCCGTCGAAAAAAGTGAAATATAATGATTTTCTTATATTCTGCATTAGTACAATAACTGAAACTTACTTGTTATTATTATATATTAAGTATTCCAATTACCAAAATAGTTACTGAATTACGCAGCTCTTAGTTTATTTAGATCAATGTTCTTTTGAATAATGATCTAAATAATCCAGAACTCACCACGAGGAGGTGGCTGTGTGTCGAGCTCCACCCATGCCCTCCCAACCACCCATCCTTGCGCATGTTTTTTTCTATTAACGTTTTATTTAAACTTTATATTCAGCTTTACTTTCGAATGATGGCATTTTTTTACGTGACTGAAGTGTTGATCTTATGAAGCCATCTCGCGCGTTCAATCCAAATACGTTTGATGATGCTTCAGTCACTAATTTTACCATTCTTTCTACTACTTGTGTATGACAAGGGAATTTCTCGAATGGAGGGGTACTCTTGTTTTCTATGAATTCTTCAATCTCATTTTCTGTCAGGTGTCTTGTCACAGGTGGTTCAGTGACAATGCATTTTTGCCAATTAATTAAATCAGTATAATCAGTAGCTTCAAATTGAATAACAGGTACTGTGAAACGCCTCACAACTTTTCCTTGTTTGTTTGCCTTGCTTTCTTTATTCGCCTCCACGCTAATTCTCTTATGGCGCTGCGGTCATCATGAATCATTGATGCTAGAATATTTTCTGGATTTGCAAAAAATGCATTTCTTTGTATGACAGGGTTTACAATATCCTTTACTTCGTCATTCAGTGTTCTTGTTAGTTCAATAGTTTTGAAAACATGTTTTGAGCCATTGACAAAAGACGTACTTTGCTTAATAGAAAACCACATTGGGATGTAGACCTTCATTATAAAAGAAGCAATGTTCATGAGGTTCTCAGATGGACTTACAGTTGAAACGTATAGACGAAGCAAACGATTTGCTGTAGTCAGCCATCGTGAATGTGCCATTTTGCCTGGACTACGATGAGCAAGATCTGGAGAGCAATATCCCTTTGTTATGGCCTGATGAATATCAATTAGATATTTTTGGTCGGTGCTAAGATCTTCACAGTCTACAGTTGGTTCCTCAGCATCAATCCTTTCAAACTCGACAATAGGAAGACTCTCACAGTTCTCTAATTCCCTGCCAATAGGACCGGTGAATCCGCGGGGGCCAGATGTTTTTCCATCCAGCTTTGCAACTAAATGGCGTAATGGCAATTCATTGGCATGGAGCTGGCACACTAAATGTTGAACTGGCTTCTTCAGCTTCAATTCTATAAGCCTTATAACGCCTCCCTTTTCTCCAGTGTTGACTGCTGCACCATCGCATCCAATGGCAACAAGGTTTTCCAGGTTCATGTCATTATTTCCAATATACTCAAACATTCCTTTACATATTTCTTCAGCTGATCCAGAATTCACAGAATAATGGCCCAAATAATCTGAACCAGGTTCTCTCACTAAAGTGATATGTTCTTCTGTTACCTTCTTCTGATATACTTTGGACTCTTTTTTTTCTTGGAAGAGTGTAGAATCTTTTCGACCATCAAAATAGATTCCTCTGATTGGGACCTGATTTTGATCTTTCATAATTTCTGATCTCTTCTTTTGTCTTTCTCTTCTGATTTTACTCCTATCCACTACTTCAGATGTATTGTCAATAGAAACTTCTCCAATATCTTGCAATACTGCACTAACAATGAATGCTGCAGCTCGATCTGAAACTGCAGTCCTGTCACAAGCAGTAGCCACTGAAGGTAGATTTGTAGTTTTCCTTTTCTTGAATAATTGTTCTTCAGGTTGTTCGAGCTTTCTCTTCGAGCTAACTGCTCTGGAAATGTATCGTCTGATATTTCGCCAGATTCACTTTCACTATTTGATGTCGATGATGATAATTCAACATTTGTATCCTGCAATTTCTCCTGTGAAGATTCTTTGGTGAGCCTCACAGCTTCTTTTTGCTTTCTTAGCAACGTAGATGCTTTTTTCTTTGAGAGTGTAATATCTACTCTATCAATAAACAGTTTTCTTTCACTCCTTTGATCTAAGAGGAACGTCACTTCTTCCTTTGGAACTGTTTTTTCTTTGGGACAAGAACATTGTGTTAGTACTTTGCACTTGCACGCTGCAATGTCAAAAAGTTTCGTGTGTGCTTCTTTTTTGAACATATCAATCTTTGCTTTGTAAGCTTCAGAATTTTTTCTGCTTTGGTATGGCTTCATAATGACACGATACTTTTCGTGGTAGCTTCTGAACATTGTTTCAATTCGCCTGTCTGACAGAATTGGGACGGAAGCACTTTCCCAAATTGTTTTCAATTTATCAACAACTTGTTCTAATATTTGAGATATTGAAGGATCTTTATTAGTATTCTGTTTCAAATCGTTTCTTACAAACAAGTAATATTTAAAAACTCCTTCGTATGTAGGAAGATTCCTGTGCCACAAATCTTCGCCCATACCAAACATGGGGCACTCAGTTGAGGCCCTGGTTGATTTTGCACAAACTCGAGACATTTTGAAAGTATACAAATTGAAAAAGAAAGAGCTAATATCAATTATACGTTAATTTCAGTTAATAGTACATGGCAAACTTAGGGCAACACAATACAGAAATGCAAAATATATAAGAAATATAGTTTAGACTATCTGAGTAACGCCAACAACAGAACACCCACCTGCTACGAGAGCGACAGCTACACTGAACCGAGGTACTCACGTGACAGCTGAGTGAGCTGACTATAGAAAACTGTTTTTAGAGAATAGAAACTTTTTTTAAAGGTTGACTGAGCTATTTTTATACAAGTGTGAATAAATTCTTGTCTATTGTGCATCGTGGACTCTTCTGTAATTATTGGTTAAAATCTGCTTTTTTCAATTTTTTTCAATATTGAAGGTCATTGTGGCACCTAAAGATATTAATGTTATGATTTTAAATTTATACCAGCTTATTTCCTTACTACTCCACACATTTTCCACACTAGCCAATTTGAAAATTCGAAAAGTGAGTTTTTCACTCTGCCCTACCCATCAGTATCCCTGCACAGCTCAAATCGTTCCGCAGCATTTCTAAACACATTCTGGAGCATTTGCGGGGTTATGTTATCTGCAGCAGTTCGTATACGTGTACGTAAGTTTTCAAGACTCGTAATCTTCGTCTGATGGACGTGCGATTTGATAAAGCCCCATGCAAAGAAATCTAAAGGGGTTAAATCTGGTGATCTCGCTGGCCAAGGTCTGTTGCTTCCGCGTCCGATCCAGCGATTTGGAAAACGTCCATTTAGATAATCTTGAACAATTTTGGCATAGTGACAAGGAGCACCATCATGTTGATAGACGACGGTATTAAGAATCCTATCCCCGTCGTCTATCAACATGATGGTGCTCCTTGTCACTATGCCAAAATTGTTCAGGATTATCTAAATGGACGTTTTCCAAATCACTGGATCGGACGCGGAAGCAACAGACCTTGGCCAGCGAGATCACCAGATTTAACCCCTTTAGATTTCTTTGCATGGGGCTTTATCAAATCGCACGTCTATCAGACGAAGATTACGAGTCTTGAAAACTTACGTACACGTATACGAACTGCTGCAGATAACATAACCCCGCAAATGCTCCAGAATGTGTTTAGAAATGCTGCGGAACGATTTGAGCTGTGCAGGGATACTGATGGGCGTCACGTCGAATCCTACTCTTAATTATTTAATAAATGTTACCACTTTATCATTTTATGATTGAATTCCATATAATTTCGAAGTGCTTCACAAAAACAGATCCTGACTTTATGTACACCGTGTATATAAATGAACAATGAACAATCAATATTCATTTTTACATAAGAACTAAAATCGCTTAACGCGAGTTTGCATAAAAATTTTATTTGTAGCTTCCTATTTTTGTTTGTGTCACAACCCTACGATCTATCATTTCTATGGTTTAGTCGTATCCATTTTCCATTTGTTATAGAAGTTATTATAATTAATTATGATTGTCTTGCATCTCACCCTCGACCCTAAATTATGCATGCACATTGCATATGACAAGATTGGAACCCGTAGTTGTACTTCTTAGTCATTAATACCCACTCTTTGTCTCAAATTCGTTCTTGTAAATCTTCCTAATAATGATTTGTACTATACGTACAAATTCAATAACTATGACGTCACATTTTCCCTTCATTAATTTCCCTTCATCATATCTCTAGTATTCAAGGTATGAAAATTCTTTATCATCATAATAAAAACTGTACACTCTATAGATGTCATTATATATATTTTATGTAGTATAAATATAACTATTATTCGACCATATCCCCCCCACCCCTTATGTCCATATCTTATCTTGACCATTATCCTATATCAATTTTATTAAATATTAATTTTGCTCGTGAAATGCAAAACTTTATGCATTCGTTCGAAAACGTGCAAATACGTTCTCGTATTATTTTTTTTTATTATTTTTTTTTCAAGTGCGTTCACCCTTCGCAAGATATTCATAAATGCTTAGGTAAGTGGTCGGATTCGCTAATCACAGCAAAATCGAACGCTTCTAAGATAAATATCTCCTCTCGCTCTGATTCAAATTTATAACATATTATGTTGTATATATAAATCCATACTGTATGTGTCCATGTACTTTGTATTATATTTCTAACAACTTAATTGTCTATTAATATGAAACACTGTAAAAACAAAACAAAGTTATAGTAACTGTTTAATTGTAATTAACATTAATCCTTTAATTTAATATAACGTAATATACTTTAATGAAACTGTAATTAATAATAATTTGTAATGTACTTTAAATGGAAGTGTAATTAAACGATAATAAGTGAATATGAATTAATTGGTAATTGTAATCATAGTTATAATAGACCAAAATTACAGTGTACTCAATGTCCGACCCGACATTATTTCGCCATAAGGAATGTAGACTCGGCGATACTGTTATTATTATTTTTTATGATTATTTTTCCGTTGTGATAAATTTTGATGTGCTTTCTACTTTGCCAAATAACTGATGACTTGTTCTTTTTAAAAATTTCTTAATCAGTTTTAGATTTAGCTTAATAATGAATCCTGAGTAACTTTTGCCATGTCATCTTTTGTACACATTCTCTCTTCGTTATAAAAGATGCAGTCATGTCTTGCCTAAGCATTTAATTGTAAATCTTAAACATTTTATTTTACTCAAATGCTTATTTTAGTGTAAAGATGCATAGTTCAATTTCCACTTTTAGTTAACTTGGCAGATCATGATAACATCAGATCTGAAAATACGCGGTTTAAGATAAAAATATGGCTTCATCTTCAAATATCTTGTTTATTCGTTTAAACCTTACCACAGCTAAAAGATTTACTTTATTTTCAAATATTGTGCAAAAATAATGCAGCCTCTTCAACATTTAATAATGATGATCTTAGTAGAATCGGAGTATATAAACCCCACCAATTTCTTCCATGTTTATTCTGATTCCAACTACGAGGCTGAGCATTACCTGCAACAGTTTAGAAATAAAACACAGTAAGAAAAAGTCTTTATCTTCTCCTTGGAGCCGTGCTCTCTTCAGAAAACTTAGTCATTAGAATCTCCCGATAAGTTCGAAGAAGAATCGGGGAGAAACCTCAAAGAAATTAATAAGCCTCTCAGAATCCTCCGAGCCACTAAAGAAGAACTCGGAGAGTAGTATAGAAGAAACTACTGCAAGTAACAGGTCCGTTGCTGCCTCTTAACCAGAACCCCCGTCGACTTCGAACCAACCCAGGGCCATAGACAGAGGGGTTAACATATACATATATATAATATATATATATATATCATATAATATATATATAATATATATATAATATATATATATAATATAATATAAATAATATATAATATATAATATATATATAATATAATATATATAATAAATATATAACATAATATATATATAATATATATATATATAATATATATATATTATATATATTATATATAGGGTATGTCCCACAAAAAAGTACACCCAACTTTAGATTGTACTAACTCCTCCAAAAATTGAGATATTTTGGATCTGTTTGTTTGATCTAATATAGCAAATTATTCTTTGTTAACGTTCAAATTTATTCATGTTTAAACGAATTAGTGTTTAAGCATCTGCTTTTAACTGAAGGGTACAACAAAATGGCTTGCGCAAAATTGGTCAATGAAAAAATAATGTGTGTGCTATCGATGTAATGAAAAGACAAATACATAATAATAGATACTTTAACATAATTTTAATAAGATACAAAGCAGATATTTCTTTATTCCTTATTACAAAAGTTATGCTTAGTTTCGTTTTCTTTCAACATGACCGCCATTCCTATCGATACAAATCTGGAGTCGAGCTCTCATCTTCCCCATCACTCTTTTGATAAGATCTGGATTGTCTTTTAACAAGTTGATTTCAGCTGTGATGCGAGTCCTCAAATCATCTAAATTGATAGGTTGTGATGCAAATACTCTATTTCTCAAATGACCCCATAAAAAGTAATCATACGGGATCAAGTCAGGGCTTCTGGGAGGCAATTCAATGTCATGGCCTGTAGCAATTACTCTTTGGTGGAAGACTTCCTGCAAACGTTCCTTCACAATAACTCTCCTGTGAGCAGGAGCTATTTCTTGAAAAATAGAGTATTTGCATCAAACCTATCAATTTAGATGATTTGAGGACTCGCATCACAGCTGAAATCAACTTGTTAAAAGACAGTCCAGATCTTATCAAAAGAGTGATGGGGAAGATGAGAGCTCGACTCCAGATTTGTATCGATAGGAATGGCGGTCATGTTGAAAGAAAACGAAACTAAGCATAACTTTTGTAATAAGGAATAAAGAAAAATCTGCTTTGTATCTTATTAAAATTATGTTAAAGTATCTATTATTATGTATTTGTCTTTTCATTACATCGACAGCACACACATTATTTTTTCATTGACCAATTTTGCGCAATCCATTTTGTTGTACCCTTCAGTTAAAAGCAGATGCTTAAACACTAATTCGTTTAAGCATGAATAAATTTGAACGTTAACAAAGAATAATTTGCTATATTAAATCAAACAAACAGATCCAAAATATCTCAATTTTTGGAGGAGTTAGTACAATCTAAAGTTGGGTGTACTTTTTTGCGGGACATACTGTATATAAAATATATATATATGAATAATATATATATATTATATATATATATGTAATATATATATATATATATATTATACATATATATATTATAAATATATTATATATATTATATTTTATACAGGGTGGGGCACGGGAATCAAGTGTTTTTTGAATAGCTAGTAATCGGCCATTAGGAATGGGAGGGGCGTGCGGTAGGTAGCATTCCATTCCTGGGTTCATAGCATTTAACTTTAACTAACACTCACCTTTATCTTTCAGGTGCCATCATGGAGCAGTGGACGTTAGAACACCGCATGTTCGCGTATGATCATTTTGTTAGGAGTGGCGAGTCAGTGACAGCAGTTCAGCGTGCGTTTCGCCGCAGATTCAACATTCATCGAAATGACTCTGTTCCCGCTCGTGACACAATCTTACGTTGGGTTAACAATCTTCGAACAGGAGGCTCAATAATGAAAACAAAACCGAAGGGGCCGCAACGCACTGTGCGTACTCCAGAGAACGTTGAAAGGGTCAGACAAGCGATGTTGCAAAGCCCAGGCCGCTCTGCTCGGAGACATTCAGCTGCACTCGGAATCAGCAATCGTACTGTTAGACGGATTTTGCATGAAGAATTACATTTTCACCCATACAAGTTAGCGATGGTGCAGGAATTGAATGTAAACGATTGCCCCCAACGACTGAATTTTGCACAGGAAATGCTTGCACTTTATGAGCAGAATGAAAACATGATGGTGGTAATGAGTGATGAAGCCCATTTCCACCTTAATGGGGCCGTCAACAATCAAAACTGTCGGTATTGGGCTGCTGAAAATCCGCGACAACTCCATGAAAAACCGCTGCATAGCCCTAAGGTTACAGTTTGGTGCGCGGTGGGAAAGTTTGGCGTCATCGGTCCCTATTTCTTCGAACAAAATGGGGTTACCGTTACCATAACATCTGGGCGTTACATTGAGATGGTGAACACCTTTTTCATCCCTGAGTTACGAAGAAGGCGTATTGCTCGTCGACATTTGTGGTTTCAGCAAGATGGGGCCACGCCACACACCGCCAGAGCGTCAATGGCTGTTCTTCGCCCCCTGTTTCCCAACCATCTCATTTCGAGATTTGGTGACATTGCATGGCCCCCTCGGTCCCCTGACTTGTCCACATGTGACTTCTTTCTATGGGGGTACTCAAGTCACGTGTCTACGAGGACAAGCCCCGTACATTAGATGCATTGAAGGAAGCGATCCGTCAACAAATCATCCAAATCAACAGAGACCTGCTGGGAAGAGTGGAGGCCAATTTTCGTAAACGCCTTCAACAATGCGTCGACGGCCAAGGACATCATATGCCAGATATAATTTTCGGTACATGATTATTATGACATGAAATGCTATGTTCTTACGAATGTTGTTCTACCAATATATTTTCTTTACAAAAATAAATATCATTTTCCTGATTATTCCAAAAACACTTGGTTCCTGTGCCCCACCCTGTATATATATATGCAAAATTTTGCATATAGGTTCGCGTAACGGTAATTTTGCGTATAGTATGTCAGGGAAAGATTTAACAAGCGTAGAGCAGGAAAAAGATTTAGGAGTTATAGTCACTGGTGATTTAAAAGTAGCGAAACAAAGTACAGCAGCGGTCAATAAGGCGAACAAAGTGTTAGGTTTTATACCTCGAAATTTTGAGTACAAATCGCGCGATATTATAGTTCCTCTTTATAAATCATTAGTTAGACCCCATTTGGAGTACGCGGTCCAATTTTGGAATCCGCATATGCGCAAAGATATAGACAAAATCGAAAGAGTTCAAAGACGAGCAACTAAGATGATTCCGTCTCTTAGGTCAAAGTCGTACGAGGATAGGCTTAAGGAGTTAAAATTGACTGCTCTCGAGACTAGGAGGTTAAGGGGTGATCTAATCCAGGTTTTCAAAATTATGAATGGGTTTGATAACGTAGATAGAGATAGCTTTTTCGAAATATCTCAATGTAATAGGACTAGAAATAACGGGTGTAAGTTGACAAGTAGAAGGTTCGAGACAGCAGTTGGCAAAAACTTTTTTACGCATAGAATAGTAAATACCTGGAATAGTTTGCCGGTAGAAGTAATTAGTAGCACGTCTATAAACATGTTTAAAAATCGATTAGACGCGCATGTTGATAGAAAGGGTATAGTTTAAGGTAGTAAAATTAAGGCTTTGTGGGGATAGATCCCACAGCTCAACACAAGTGTTGTGGGATATAGGGAAGCAGCGTCTTGGGTTAGGGGATACTCTCTGTCCTTACACACCCCATTTAAAGAGATTCCTCTGCTGAGCGGTGCCCCCCATAGTACTGTGAGGTATTGAAAAACTCATGATCTTCACTTGCCCCACAAACACCTTTAAATGGGAGACCCATAATTGGTGCACACACATTTCTACATTACTGTACAGTCTTTACAGCCACACCTACACTTTTCCTCGTAAGTGTATATATTGTAATGTATATGGTTGTAAATTTTGACTTGGTCCGCAATCGATATGGACCGTGACTTGATGGATACCGTAATAAAATTGACTGGATTCTTTGGATCTGATATATTTGCATGACCGTTATAAATAGATATAGAGTGTAACATTTGTGGATAGTAGTCTATTATGACTTGATCCTCTGGATCCAGAGATTCTATCTTTGTTTTAAATCGATAATTAATTAGTTTTAAATTGATAATTATTTAGTTTCGTAAAAATTGGTCGTTGCCAATTTACCGGCAATTTTTACATAAATTTCTTATGTTCTTGTGATTCGGAACCCACGTAAAATTGTAGGTCCCCTCCGCCACCATGGAGGACATACACAATACACGATTACGAACACAGGTAGGTAGACCAGCCATGAGTGGATCCTAGGGTCTTTGTTGGTCTGAAACATTATAACATTATAACATTATAACAATATATATATATATTATTATATATATATATATATATATATATATAATATATATATATATATATATATAATATATAATTAGGGTGATGGAAAAAGTGGGGAGTAAAATGTTTTTGTTTCAAATTTTTGAGATACCCTCTCATTTGGTTTGATTTGGTGGAAAAATGATCCTGGGGAAATTTCGGGTCAAAATTCGAATATTTGGAGGTCGCGCCCGCCATTTGAAAATTTGCTGATTTCCATGACACCCAGGAGGTACAGCAAGCGTCACGTTATTTTTTTTGAGTGGAAGTTCCCCAGGAGGCCTATCATACCACCTTCCTCTTTTCCATTTGTTCATAAAACAGATACAATACAATAGATATTTACAATAGATACATAGAATGGATATACTCGTAAATTTTACTGTTGCGTCAAAGATACGAGAGTTTTCTTAGTTTTGTCCGGAAGCTTCTTCCGATAATTTGATAGAACTTGCAGTAGATATTGCTTCTGTTGTTCATCATTGGTAATTAATTTGTTATAATCTTCAATCAATTTCACTCCTCTTTCAGCAATATCATTAACAACTTTCATGTGATTCACTACGTTCTTTGCAACCCAATAACTCTCATCGAGAAGCCAATCTTCTACTGGTTTGCTCAAGAACGTTGAAGACAATCCGAGTATACTGAAGAAGGACTTTGTGTTAGCAGTTACAAAATCTTCAAGCTGCTTATTGTCAATAGTTTTGATGTCTATTTGTGTCTTCTTTGGAGGATCTGGCTCCGAAGATTTTGTAAGAGCCTCCTTCATTTTTCTTTTGGTGTCAAAGCTGATTTTATCATCAAAGAAAGCCAATGCGATCAACTCTTCTGAGAGATACCACAAATGATTCTTGAATTTTTCTAAAGCAGCATTTACTAGTTGTTCATTTGTGCTTTTGTAGCTGTGAAGATTCTTGAGAAGACTCAGATCATTTCGTGGAGCACTTGCTGCGCAGGGTGCTGAAAACCAATGCTTAATATAAATTGAAACGGAAAACCAACAAATTTCTTTTAGATTTCTTTCTTCTATTGCTGTTATTTTGAACTGACTTTTGAACATAAAGATTTTCATCGAATAAATGACTTTCGCCATCCAACGGGCTCTATGATAAGCCCCAGGCTTCCTGAATTTTATTCCAGTCGTTGGAGTACCGCCAAGCAAGATGATTGTCAGTTCCAATAACTCTCTGTAATCGTCGCGAGGTTGATCTTCATTGATTTTTCTTGCTGCAAAGTTGATGATTTCCTCTTTTTCCTTTTGTGGATAATTTTCTAATTTATCGTCTGAAGTTAGATTAATCTTATTCCAGTTTGTTTTGAATCTTTTGAATAACTGAATGTCAGGGCCTGATGAAGCCTGTAATGCATGGGATACCACTGCTTCCAACATGATTTCAAGGATATGGTGTCGACAAGGACACCACAACAAATCTTTCTCCATTTTCTGTTCAATTAGGACACAGGCTCCGTTTTTACGACCTGTGTTCGATGCAGTTGTATCAAAACACATGCCTTTTACCTTATCTATTAGATTCCAATCAATGATCGCCTGATGTACTGCATTTGCAGTATCCTTTCCTGTGCCATGATCTATTTTTGGCACTCCAAGCAGTTGATCTTCTCCACTGCCAGAGATTAGGACTGGCAACCGATCAACAACCTCATTCCCAGTAATGTCTTCGAGGAGTTTGCCATCCCAATAAACAATCAAGGGTTTGTCAGCTTGAAATTCTTCTTTCAAGTTTTCACTGAACTTCTTTCTTGATTTCTGTCTTGCCCTGCGAATCGATGAGTAGCTAACATTGTAATTCTCTGGATCTTTTCCAACATTTGCGATCGTTGGAATAATTATTAAAGAGGCTGATCGGTCGCTGATCTTAGCAACATCCAATGAGGAAAGCAGATTTTCATTCATAATCTTGAATTTTTTTCTTGGAATGCCTCTTTTGGATGTTGAGGGCTGTTCCAGATGTACTTCTTCTTCCGTAGATGCAGGTGAATCACTGCAGGAACTGCTGCTGCTTGCAAGAACAACTGTTTCATCAAATGCACTTGATTCACGTAACCTTTTCTTATCCATTTTTTTCATGTCTCTTCGCAGCTTCCTTTCGACGTTTTTCTTCATCCTTATCAACTGCCATCATTTTATCCTTTCGACCTTCCCTTTGTAGCCGTAGAAACTCTCCATCTTCTTCGATAGTTATTAACTCGTTAGCATTTGCATGCGCAATATCAAAGAGTCCATCCAATTTTTCTTTCCATGTATTCTCTTTCTCTATTGAAAACTTCGATTTTTTTTCCTTTGCTCTTCTTCAGCCCTTGCCACTCATCATACAGTTTATTTAATTTCTTCACAACATTACATTTCTGGGTTGTTGGTATTCCTGCTCTCTGCCACACTCCCAATACCTACATCATTAACGGTTGAAGTTAATGCTTCTCTGACGGTTTCATTCTTGACATGTTTATAATTCATGAATAAGGAAATTACTTCTTTCTTTGATGGAAGCTTACTTTGATTCAATTTATCTATTTGTTGACCGATCAGCCAGATATCTGTTGAGCTTCTTGATCTCATTTTCGTCACAATTAAGATACAGGAAATAGAAGAGAAATTGAGGCGGAGAGACTCACTGATGTAGCACCTCTCCGGGACACTGCCACAAGCACACTGCGATACCGATTTCCTTGAACGCTGTTTGCTGTTTGCTGTTTGCTCATATACGCATCACCTACCACTCTGCCTGCAGCAAACCTGCACAAAACCTGCAACCTGCAACAAACCTGCAACAAAAATAAGAACAAATTCAAAAAATTTGATTTTACTCTAATTTTTTGTAATTTTCAAATTTTCAATTGGCGGGCACGACCTCTGGATGTTATTTGTTTGAACTGGAATTTCTCACAGGGTGTTTTTGTGAGAAATTGGAACAAATGAGGGGGTATCCCTAAATATCCACGATAGTCATGATTTGTGCATCACCCTAAATTATTATTATATATATAATATATATAATATAAATAAAATATATATATATAATATATACATATATATATATATATATATATATATATATATATATATATATTCATATATATATATATATATATATATATATTTACATATATATATATATATACATATATATATATATATATATTATATATATATATATTTTTTATATATATATATATATTATATATATAATATTATATATATATATATATATTATACATATATATATATATATATATAAATATATATATATATATATAATATATATATATATATTATATATGTATATATATATATATATATATATATATATTACATATATATATAATAATATATATATGTATATATATATGTATATATATATATATATATATTATATATATATATATATATATATTTATATATATATATATATATATATGTTAACCCCCCTTTTATGGCCCTGAGTCGGTTCGGAATCGACGGGGGTTCTAGTTAGGGCAGCAACGGATATTTCTTCTATAACATTCTATAATTCTTTTCTGTCGCCACTCTGTTAAACTCTTGGCTACAGACTCGCCAGACTGTTATGCCAATATCTTCTATGGTGCTTGGGTTGTCTCTTTCTCTCGCTTTATGGGTCGAGAATTTTTAATTCTTCTCTTGCTATAATACTCTGATACTTTCTCTGATACTAAAATTATCGACTTTTCTGACTAAGTTCTGAAGAGAGCACGGCTCGAAGGGAAAAATAAAAAGTTTCTCTTACGGTAATTTACTTCTTAAAAATATACAGGTACTGCTCTGAATTTACAGGGGTAGAGGTTCGACCTCTTTCGACCATGGCTCAGGCCGGAATCTAAAAATATTAAGAAGGCAAGGGGCCTCTGCCCCCTCCCCGCAGCAAGGCTGCTAACCAAGGAGTCCTAATGAAGTGCTATAATGAAGTACTAATCAAGAAGTCTAATGGAGAAGTCTAATGAAGAAGTCCATGTATAATATAAACTTAAATGTTTGGGTGGGGAAGACAGTCGAAGGTTAAGTTTCCCCCTTTTAAACACATGATCAGATGGTTTGAAAAATTTCAACTAAAAATAATAATAAAAATAAAAATAAAAACTAATCGTATTTTTCGCCGAGTCTACATTTATGAAGGCGATATCATTTCGTAATAGTACACATAAGTACAAATTAAGTACACGACTGAGTACGTATTAATTTTGGTTCATTACAATTACGATTACAATTATGGATTACTTCATATTCACTTATTGTTTAATTACACTTCCATTTTAAAGTACATTCTTACATTACCGTATATATTAAATCATTACATTTAATTACAGTTTCAATGAAGTACATTACAAGTTATTATTAATTACAGTTTCATTAAAGTACATTACGTTATATTAAATTAAAGTATTACAGTTAATTACAATTTTGGCAATTTGTTAATTGACATATTTAATACTGAAGTAATCTGAATAGGTAATACAATTTAAATAATGGAGAGTTCTCCGTTGTTCTATAATTTACAGGGGATTAACAACAATGTTATATATTTATAGTTAACAATAATTACGCCAAATTATGTCAAATATTATTAGAAGAATGGTTGGTTATTATAGTTTGAAAGTCTAATTAGCCAGCGATGAGGAAAGCGGAGAAACAATACGGTGTACTTTTCATTTGAAAGTACACGGACATTAATGATAACGTAACACATAAGTAACGGAATTTGAATGACAATTAGGTAGAAGTAGTAAGTACAGGTAATGAGAACGTGGATAACTATGTGCCTAAGTAGATAATAACCAGTAGCCTGGCAGGGAACAATATGGTATATTATAATAATATAACATCACATCTTAACGTTATAAATTGGTAGCAGAGGCAAGAGAGAAGAATTCGAATTCAGAGGCTCGCTTTTGACGACGTAATCGGAAT